>JAACJN010000011.1:0-573615 GCA_013368555.1 Collybiopsis confluens
GTAAGAAAGCCGGGAGCTTCGTGAGAGACGATGATATGGGAAAGCTTCTTCCGCACTTCTTGAGGATGTTGAGCAATGTAGACCATAGCAAATCCCAACCTCGTAGGCTCGGCAGGTGCCTTTCCCTCACATTGAGCTCCTTTACGAGGGCCCTCCAAGCCTACCCCTTCTGCCATCTTTCCTAACTCTACCACCACATCCACCGCCTTTTTCCCTGCTTCTGCTGCTTCCTCCCTGCTTCCAACGCCTTTTGTCCTGCCTCTGCTGCCTTCTTCCCTGCTTCCACAGCCTGCTTCCCTGCCTCTAGCGCCTCTGTCCCTGCTTCCACAGCCGCTTTCCCTACTTCTACCGCCTTTCTCCCTGCTGTCCCTGCCTTCCGAGTCTTTCCCGCTTCCACTGCCTTCTTCCCTGCTTCCCGTGCATTTTCCCCTGCTCCTACCACCCTTTTGCCGGCTTCCATCACTCTCTTCCCCGCTTCCATCACCACTTCTATCCGATCTGCTTCCTCTGCTTCTGCCGCCTTTTTTTTTGCAATCTCCGTTCTTGCATTTACTGCTACCTCCACTTCCTCTGATGGTGAACGCAGCACAGGTGCTTTCAAGTTCACCTCATCTATTTTGTCCCCACCCTCCCCCACCTCTCCCATAGCTTCCAAATTGTCCCAGGAGCGATAGAAGTCAAAAGATCCTACCTTCTCTTGACGTGAGAGAAAGATAGCCATTTGAGGGAAGTGATTCCTGTGGTTGCTTGCCCGCCATCCCTCTTTAGCAAAGTCAATGTGAAGTTGTTCAAAGCCCTCCGTGTTATAGTTGTCCGTGGTGCCTAACCAATGTATGGAGTCGTTGTAGTGGAGGAGTGAATGGAACTTGGGGATGTTGAAATGCTCCCTAATTCCGTTCTGTAAAAAAACGCTCCGATATTTGTGCCAAGTATCTAGTTCGGCCTGTAACCGTTTGAGGGTATGCTGATTATGTGATGGGTATTGAGATAGCTGTATGAAGGAAAGGAGGCTGCAACAGGCGGTAATTCCCTTACTTCCCAACCAAACAAGCCAGAAGTATACGTGCAATGTGCTTTTGTTCTGGACCTGAAACCTGGCTGAGCACTGAGATACCTTTGGGAAACCAAAATGAGTTTCAAAGAGTAGGCGGGACTTGAGAAGAGACGGTACCTTGGGAAAAATGACGCACCCCACATGCAGGGGCAAGTGTTTTTACTCTTGTGTCCAGCTCCCCTTTGCCCATAGTCAGCTGAATCCACCCAATCAAGTGCTGCAGTACGCCCTGATACAGCTGATGTAGCACATCTGGAGCGATGCAGCGATGAATATCGGTCAGAGGGAACCCAGCCCAGAAAGGCTCATAGTCCCCCCCTGATACATCTTGATCCATTGCATACTTGTGTATGGCATTCATGCCCTTCTTCCGCTTCTTCTTCCTTGCCATTTGAATAATTTGGTGAGTCAAAGGTTGAGTTCGTAGTTCACCTTTTGTAGGAAGCTCCAGTTTGGTTGCAACTCTCTGGCATTTGGGACAGGTACCAGATTTGGTACAGGAGACAAGGCATTGCTCTGGGTAATCCGCTACATAGCAGGCAAGTAGTGGATAGACCCTGCGCACGGCACCATCACCTCCAACCATTTCCACCCCAGGCCCATCGGGATCACCTGCCTTCTTCAGTGATTCCAAAACAACGGCCATTGAGCGATGGAAAAGCTCGTAATTCCGCAGTTTGAACGTTGTGTCAGTTAGGTCCTCGTGGTCAAGTTTGTCCACTGACAGATAGGCAACGAGAACGCATGCCCTTGCGCTGGGCTTACGACGGAGAGCCTTGGGGATGTTTCCGATAGTGAGGTAAACGGGGTAGGCAACTTTGCTACCAGAGAATTGTGTTAATTGCGTTTTGTCTGTAGCAATTATGACTGGAACAACGGTACCACCCTTTGGAATTCTTTCCTAGGGTTGTGTTCATAAGACATACAATGCAATAACGGTAGAGAACCTACCTGTGCAGCATTCCAGAGTCCTCCGGTCCACATCTCACTGAATATACGGCCATCGTCACTATGGTCTGACTTTTGGAATACCTTTGCCGGCTTATAAACAAGATCTTGGGCAAAGGAAGAATCACCCCAGAGGGCTTTGATAGCCTCTACAGGATTGCGATGACGGATAGTAAAGAGCTCATCCGGCCGGTCTTTGAAAGACAGTTGCTTGGTGAACCATTGACCACATCTTTCGGGGATGGTATCCACTTTCTTGAGCATGGTTTGAGCGGTACAATAGCTGAGACCAAGCCTCTCCTTCACCTGAAATAGTTTAAATATTGCTCTGTATTTGAGGATGTTATCAACTTACGTTGGGTATTTTCAGCAGTCGATTGAAGGTTCCCTGGGGTATCTTCTCCTTCACAGCCCACTGCGCCACCTCCCACTCCAAACAAGAAACAAAGGGGTGATAGCTATCACCCATATCCAAAGGGTCCTCTCCCTTATGTTCCCTCTCGTCTTTTGATAGAATCTCCTGCCAACATTTGTAAACGCTAGCCTTCTGTCCAAAAACCTTCCCAGCAGTTGGGTGCCATTGCCAATCCCAATCCTCCTCTGATTCCAGCAGAAATTGATGCTCGGGATGGGGTGCTAACCCATCTGGCTCAGAACCTGACGCCGTTGTGGTAGTGGCAGGGGTATCTTCCTTAACCGCAGAGGGGGCTTCCTCGACTGGGTCAGGAAGAAAATTGAACATGGTCCCAACGTCCTGCAGCTCAACCCCACACAGCTCCCGAACAGCATCGTTCATGGCTTGTTCAAAGAGCATTTTGTCAATATGCTCCTGCTTGTAGTCTTCCTCATCTTTGCTGGCTATGCTGCCCTCCTCAGGCTGATCATCTTCGTCGGGTTTGACATCAGCATTGTCAAAGAACTGAACGTCGGAGATAGGTAAAGACGGTTTGTCTGGGTCTACGCGAGAGCCAACATTTTTACGAGGACCAGGGCTTTGTCGACGAGTCACAGCCTCCACGGCGTTTTTAAAGCAACTACTGATTCTTTGCGTCTGTCGATGAAGATAGGCCCGATGTTTTTCTTCTTGTTTCTGATTCAAGTGAGCTTGTCGGTCCTGAGGTCAAAAGAAGATTTTTTGGCAGACAGGACAGGAAAAACTTTCTAAAGGCATGGTATGGAGGGAAAGACTCGGAGATGGATGTTATAAATAGAACACTGTACACTAATACATCAACAAAAATATGTAAAACAACTATATACATAAGAGAGCACAGATACGGTATTTTGAAAACATTTCAAGCCTCGCAATCCTGCAGAATTTCTTGGGCTAGACGCATGCGTTTCCCAACCATGTTGTCAGTGAAAGCAAGGTGGCCCAGGTCCACTCGATACCCTGACCTGACTTCGCAAAATTCAATGACATGTTGAAGGTGCCAGAGCGTATGGACGCCGCAGTCATAGGAATTAGGCTGAAAGGGGACCTAGATATCTATATGAGACTGGCGTAAGGACAACTATTGAGACACTAACCATTGCATGAGAATCAAATACCCAGTCTGTTCCAAATGGGTCATTCAAGCATGTCAGACTTCCCCTTGTGTCACAAAGAGGTCTGAAACAAGGGAGCAGGGATGCGGGGCAACGGTGTGACGGAGCAGAAGTGCAAGACGGCGGAGCAAGGCAGCAGAGCAGAGACTTAAGCGGAGATGGCAGACACTGGTCCCAACGACAAAGTTAATATAAAGAAGTATCTAGTACAGGCGGAGGCTTACCTGGTCCCAACGACAAAGAGGTCAAGATGGGGAACCAGGTGGTAGGTACCGGGCTTATATACGTATCGGAACAATAAGAGAGTCAGAACGAGTCAGAACGAGTCAGAACAAGGAAAAGGTGTAAAGACAATAGTGTGAGAGCGAGAGGTTGACAGCGCGGGAGTGAAGTGGAATAAAAGCGGTAAGTATGTGACAGTGTGAGAGCGAAGGTGAAGTCATGGGGGTGTAAGAACAATAACAGTGAATCGGAGTAGAGGTAGATAATAGCAAAGGAGACAATGGAGATAAGGGAATCGTACCGATGTAAGTATCTGTAAGTAAAGAGTCAGAGGAACGGTCATGTGATAAAGTGAAAATAAATCTAAGTCCTTTGTACGCTTCTTGACATTACCCCCCTCCTTATGCACCATCATCCTCGATGATTATAGTTGCGGCGCCCTCGGGTGTTTCTTGTGGAAGCTCCGGACCATCTTTGGTGCGTGTTCTAGGTTTGCTGCCGGTTCCCATGAGTTGTTACCTGCGTCGTACCCTTTCCATTTCACAAGGTACTCAAGCCTTTTCCACCGAATACAGCTATCCAGGATGTTTTCAACCTCGTATTCCGGCTCGTCTTCTTCTTCGAGGTAAATTGGTTCTGGGGGTGCTGGTATTTCGCCGTTTACCTCGTTGCCTTTCCAGGGATAGAGTTTGTCGACATGGAATACGTTGTGGAGGCGGTCTAGTGACAGGGGTAGGTCGAGTCGGTAATCAAGGGGGCCCAGTTTCTCCAGGATTTCAAAGGGGCCGAGTTGTCGGTTGCCTAACTTCTCGCTGGATAGCTGGAGATTGATGTCTTCTGCGCTAAGCCAGACCCGTCCTCCAACCTTGAATTGGTGTGCCTTTCGTTTTCCCCTCTCGAACTGTTCCTTCTGCTTCCGTTTTCCTAAGTGGAGAGCTGCTCCGGCATCCTGACGTGCTTCCCGCAATATCTGGATACGATCATCCACCCCGGGAATGCCACTACGACGACCGACGGGGATGTTGAATAGAGGTTGGTAGCCGTAGGTGAGCTCGAAGGGGGAGATGCCAATTGCGGAGTGGGTGCGAGAGTTAATGACAAATTCCGCCATCGGGAGGTGTTCGGCCCAGTCGTCCTGTCGTCGGTCTACGTAGAGGCGGAGATATTTTTTGACTTCCTGGTTCGCACGTTCGGTCTGGCCATTCGCTTGTGGGTGGTAGCCGGAGGTCATGTTTGATTTGATGCCAAGACGGGAGAGTAGGGTGCGCATCAGTTTTGCGGAGAACTGAGGGCCTCGATCAGAGACAAATCGGAGGGGGAGGCCATGAAGGCGGAAGATTTCACGGTAGTAGAGGTCGGCAACTCCCTCGGCAGTGATATTGGTGGTGCAGGGGATGGCGTGAATTTGTTTTCCAAAGAGATCGGTGCAGACAAGAATGGCATCACATCCGTTTGACTGAGGGAGTTGGGTGATGAGGTCGACGCCAACCTCCTCCCATAGGCCGTTCGGGACGTCGAGGGGATCTGTAACAGCATGGGGGTGACGGAGCATTTTCTTTCGGGCGCAGATTTCACAACCTTCCACGTACTTTTCTACGAAGGAGCGTAGTGTTGGCCACCAGAAGTGGGTGCTAACCAAGTCCAGGGTGTTGTGAAGGCCGGGGTGTCCTGCGGTTGGTTGATCATGGCACTGTCGAAGTACTTCGGTTCGGAGGTCTTTGTCCGGGGGTACATACAAACATCCGCGGTGGTAGATCAGCCCTTTGTCTTCTTCCCAGTCCGCTAAACCATTTGCAAGTCGTTGCAAACCGTTCTTCCTTAACTTCTCCAGGCCTTCCAGTACTTCGGCTTCCTTCTGGGACGCTTGTCGGATTTGATCTTCCAAGGGGTTGACGAGGATGGTACGAGCGGCGCGGATGAAGTGTTCAGGTTTGAGGACGATTTGCTCCCGATTATCGTCTTCGTCTGAGATCTGATGCTGTGACATACGAGAGAGAGCGTCAGCCTGGGTATTTGATTTTCCGGATTGGTGAATCATGTGGAAGTCAAACCTCGAGAGCCAGAGGGCCCATCGCGCTTGTCGTCTACTGAGGTTTTGTGCTGTGCGCCAGAATTTGAGGTTTGAGTGGTCGGTGACGATTTCGAACGGTTCTGGTGCTCCTTCCAGGAAACTTCTCCAGTCTTTCAGGGCTTCGGTGATCGCTAGCATTTCTCGGTCGTAGATTTCGTAGTTTCTTTCGGCTGGTAGCATGGAAGAGGATCGAAAGGCAACCGGATGCCAGAGACCGTCGTCTTGTTTCTGCATGAGGGCACCTCCTGTAGCAAATCCTGAGGCGTCTACTTCAATGCGTGTCGGTCGGTTGGGGTCCCACAGGCTTAGGATCGGAGCAGAGATAAAGGCGGAGCGTAAGGTTTCGAAGGCTTCCTGTTCCCGTGTTCCCCAGTCAAATCTGGTGTTCTTCTTGGTGAGGTCATTGAGCGGTCGGGCAATCTGAGCAAACTTTTGGATGAACCGGCGGTAGAAATTTGCGAAGCCCAGAAAACCCCGTACTTCGCCCAGGTTTCTGGGAGTGGCCCAGTCTCGAACCGCCGATACTTTAACTGGATCCATTCTCACCTCTCCTTCTTGGATTATCAGTCCCAGGTATTCGATTTGCCTTTGTTCAAACTTGCATTTTTCAGGACGGAGGTACAGATCGTTTTTCTGCAGTCTTGCCAGGACTTCTCGGACCACCTTGCGATGTTCTTCAAGATCGTTGGTGAATACGAGAATGTCGTACAGATACACCGCTACCTTTCCTTCCGCAATCAAGTCTGTAAAGATCGAGTTCATCAGGGCTTGGAACGTTGCTGGGGAATTAGTGAGTCCGAAGAACATGACAAGGGGTTCAAACAGGCCTCGGTTCGTTACAAATGCTCCCTTCCATTCGTGACCCTCTTTTACTCGGATGTTGTTATATCCCCAGCGGACGTCCATGACGGTGAAGTATCGGGCTCCTTGAAGGCGACTGATGATGTCAGCAATTAACGGAAGGGGGTAGCGATTTTTGACCGTAAACTGGTTGAGCTTGCGGTAGTCTTGGACGAAGCGTAACTTGCCGTCTTTCTTTTTGACGAAGAAGACAGGGGAGGCTAGCGGTGATTTGGATGGGCGGATATACCCCTTGCGTAGGTTCTCGCTCAGGAACTGGTCTAACTCCACCTGCTCATTTGGTGACATTGGATAAACCTTGGTGCACATTGTCTCTGGTGCCCCTGGTACCAGATCAATCGCATGGTCCCAAGGTTTGTGAGCCGGTAGCCGTTCCGATGCCGTTTCGGAGAATACCTTTTTAAAGTCTCGGTACTGTTTAGGTACCATTTCTTCGTGTGAATAAGTGTACCCTGCAGCACACCATACTTCCTCCTGCGCGTTTTGGAGAATACCCCCTTGGACCCAGGAGCGACGAGTTGCCCTGTTTGCTCGGATCCGGCAAAGCGGGGGTTCTTCTTCAGCTGCCAGTTCCACCTCTGGCTCCGTGGCCCGTATTGTTTCTGCCTGCGGTTCGATTGAGAGACGGCCTTTCTCCCAATCAACTTTTGGGTTGACTTTACGAAGCCAGGGCAGGCCCAGTATGATCCCTTCAGTGCCTAGATCGGTGACAAGGAAGTCTGTCCAGCACTCCTGACTGTCCACTGTAAGTGCCAGACGCGCAAAGTGGGAGATTTGTCCGGCTTGGTTTTTGGTGCCGTCGATATTATAGATGTCAATGGGGTTTTTCAGCGGGAAGGTCCGTACTTTGTTTTGTTTGACGAATGCTTTGCTAATAAAAAGAGCGGTGGCTCCACAGTCCACCATGGCCGCGGTTGCTATGTCGTTGTTCTTGTCCCTCACTCTTACTTGAATACGGAAGTGGGAGGAACTCGGGTTTATTTCTAGCGTAGTCGATATGTTACATGTAGCGATGGAGTCATACGAGGAAATAGGATACATAGCAAACCGTTCTGGGGGTACTCGCACTGCGGCGGAGTCGGGTACCCTCACAGAAAATCCGACGGCGGGGCCATGGCGTTGGCACGGTCAAGCAGCGACTGCAGCTGGGCGATCTGGGCGGCAAGATGGGCAGTGGAAGGAGGTGCAGGAGAGGGCGCGGCCTGAGGTGCCGGTATGGATGCTGCAATCTGTACCTGCTTGTCTGGGAGTAGGCCGAATGGGGCTCCGGTATTCGCAGAGACCTGTTGACGACGGGGCTGTTGTCGTTTTCCTCGTCCGCGCTCCAGACCCATGAACTTGTCCTGGCAAACCGATTCCAGGTGACCTTTTTGTGCGCAAAAGTGGCAGGTTGCCTCCTTGTGGGTGCAGTTGCGCTTCTCGTGACTTTGAGAACCACAGCCATAGCACCGTCCGCGCATGCGAGCCATAAAACCCTCTCGGGTGTTTCCATTGCTGGGGCGGGTGCTATTGGCGTCAATTTCCATGGCATAGGGGTCAGAGGGAGTGTGAGCAGAGGCTGTGGGGCGCTGAGAAGATCTGTCCTTCATGGAGGGATCACGGAGGAAAATGTCGATGGATATGGCACGTCGGATGGCTTCTTCCAGAGTGGGGGCTCGGCCTTGGGCAATGTTGACTATGACCAGGTTGCGTCGGATCTCTGGGAGTAGGCTGCTTTGGAAGCGTCCTAAGAGGTCAGCATCGGATAGACCAGTTCTTCCTCCGACATCCTTAAAATGCTGGGAGTACTCTGCCGCGCTCTGCCCCTTTCCTTGATGGATGGTTTCCATGGCAGCCCGGGCTTCCATCTCTGGATCTACTGATTCGAAACGGTGTTTGAATGCCGCTACAAAGCTCTGCCAAAGTCCGCCAAAGGGTACCCTTCCGCTATTGTATTCATTCAGGTAGGGGGTGGCCCAGTCTGCCGCTTTATCTGTGAGGAAACCTAAGGCTGACTTGATGGTTTTACCCTGATCGTTCTTCAAGTCCGGCTGCTCCGAGGCTCAGGCTAAGAATTGCGCAAGGAAGCGTTGTGCTTCCATACTGCTCTGACCTTTGAAGAGGTCTGGTTTGTTCATGCTCAATTTTGCCGCAGCTCGGCCGGATACTGCAGCAGTCAGGTTGGCAACCTGTTCCGCCAGAGCGTGAATGATTTGTTCGGTTGTCATGGGGGGAGGGGGAGCAGAGGAACTTCCTGGTTGGGCAGGCATGTCGTCTAGGTCAATGGATTCGTCCGAAAAGAGCGGATTGTCCGGTTTCGTGGGGGCTGGGATAAGCTCAGGCTGGGATGGCGGCGGTTTGTCTGCTCCAATGGGAAAGACTTGAAAGTCTCCTAGTCGGAGTGCTTCTGGAGCGGTTCGGTCGGCGGAGGCGTTAGGGCAGGGCTGGTGGCTACAATCACACCAACGATCTTCGGTTTCTCGGAAATGGAGAAAGGCGTGGTCACGGGAGTCAAAGCCGTGGAGGCAGCGGGAGCAGTCAAACTCGGGGGTGGACGTGATGGCAGCGGTTTGTGCGGGGACGGCCTAGGCGGTAGGCAGTCAGCGCAGCAATAGGGATCTTGACCTAATGTTACAAAGAGGTCTGACACAAGGGAGCAGGGATGCGGGGCGACGGTGTGACGGAGCAGAAGTGCAAGACGGCGGAGCAAGGCAGCAGAGCAGAGACTTAAGCGGAGATGGCAGACACTGGTCCCAACGACAAAGTTAACATAAAGAAGTATCTAGTACAGGCGGAGGCTTACCTGGTCCCAACGACAAAGAGGTCAAGATGGGGGACCAGGTGGTAGGTACCGGGCTTATATACGTATCGGAACAATAAGAGAGTCAGAACGAGTCAGAACGAGTCAGAACAAGGAAAAGGTGTAAAGACAATAGTGTGAGAGCGAGAGGTTGACAGCGCGGGAGTGAAGTGGAATAAAAGCGGTAAGTATGTGACAGTGTGAGAGCGAAGGTGAAGTCATGGGGGTGTAAGAACAATAACAGCGAATCGGAGTAGAGGTAGATAATAGCAAAGGAGACAATGGAGATAAGGGAATCGTACCGATGTAAGTATCTGTAAGTAAAGAGTCAGAGGAACGGTCATGTGATAAAGTGAAAATAAATCTAAGTCCTTTGTACGCTTCTTGACACCTTGCACGTCCAAATACTTCTGTTAACCACATAAGAACCTGGCCAAAGTAGTCAATCAGGGTAGAATATTTTGAATACAACACTTACGAGCATCAGGTTGGTATTTTTGCGCTCTAGTACCGGCCTCTGATTATTGGACAGACATGTATACTCAAGACTGTCATATATTTGAATCCGTTTGAGACGGAAATCAATATAGGCTGAGTACCAGTGCGTCAGGTCTTCATTTATCGGAATGAAAACTGAATCCCAAGATTCTAGTCCCAGGCGTTTCTACCGTAGGATAGATCAGGGGGTAGAAGGTCTTGCAGGTTGGGAAAGACTTACCATCCGCGAACCCACCCATCGTAATACCCTTGCCTCATCTTTTGCAGTCATGGTACCAACTTTGGCCTCGATGCAGCGGCTGTTCTGGAAAAGAAATAAACAAGCAAAAATAGGTGTTGATGTCAAGAAGCGTACAAAGGACTTAGATTCATTTTCACTTTATCACATGACCGTTCCTCTGACTCCTTACTTACAGATACTTACATCGGTACGACTCCCTCATCTCCATTGTTTCCTGTTCTATTGTCTACCTCTATTCTGATTCGCTATTATTGTTCTTACATCCCCATGACTTCACCTTCACTCTCACACTGTCATATACTTACCGCTTTTATTCCACTTCACTCCCGCGCTGTCAACCTCTCGCTCTCACACTATTGTCTCTACACCTTTTCCTTGTTCTGACTTGTTCTGACTCGCTCCGACTCTCTTATTGTTCCGATACGTATATAAGCCCAGTACCTACCACCTGGTTCCCCATCTTGACCTCTTTGTCGTTGGGACCAGGTAAGCCTTCGCCTGTACTAGATACTTCCTTATATATTAACTTTGTCGTTGGGACCAGTGCCTACCATCTCTGCTTAAGCCTCTGCTCTGCTGCCTTGCTCTGCCGTCTTGTACTTCTGCTCTGCCACATCGTTGCTCCGCATCCCCACTCCGTCCCATCAGACCTCTTTGTGACAGTTGAAAGCGAATGTAGTGCCCGATCAAGAAGCCCATTTCTCAATGAGATGGTTCATAACCTTGTCGTTCAGCCATTGGCCTACCCCCAGAGTAGAAAAGTGAGAGTAGGAGAAAGTTTTGAGTTTTTCCCACTGTTTATCTGAGAAGTAACGTTTCTGTTTTGCGGGGTGAGGGAATGGAATGGTAAAGGAGTCTCAGAATACGCACCTCCTTCATCAGTTTCCATAGCATCTGTTGGGTCTTTTCTGGATGACAGTCCAGGGAGATCCACCACTGAGTTTCCAGGGACACAAGCTTGCTTTGTACACAATCTGCAAGTATTCGAAGATTGCCTATGAGAACAAGAGCGCGATGGTCAGAGGCCAGCGCTCCGTGACGCTGTGCTCCCAATACAATTTTTCCCTTCATGTTGGAGACCGGCAGCAGTTGGCAACCAATTTCTTGTAGAGTTTTCATCTGAGACTCGAAACGAATATAAAGGCGGTCGTCAGATGCGAGTGAAAGGTTGATTTGGAATTGCTGGTCCAAGGCAAGTTGATACGTGATCGTATCCACAATGGCAATTTTATCAATAGGAGAAAGGAAGGTCAAATAATCTTGACAGTTTTTGTACAGGTTAGAGAGTAGCTCAAAGTCCTGCAAAGTGCAGGCACAGACGGTGCCAAATGGTAAACATTCCACAAATGGTCGGTTGTGTCGCCGAATGGGTTTTTGGATGCTCGAGGATACAGACCTTGGCATTCTGAGTGGGGTAGATAAATGAACAAGGTAATCGGATGAATGGGGATGAGGAAACCAAAGTCAGAGCGGAAAGATTGAGATATGAGTAAGAGTTGAAGGATGACTTGGGCGCCCACCGCACCCACCTCATGAGTCATACTCCTTAGGACAAATCAAAGAACATGTAGGCCACTTACTACTACTGAAAATTGACTGATATATGTAGAAACAGATATACATAAACAAGGGCAAACCCAATTTTGAGACTTTGTTGGTGGACGCCCAAAAAGGAAGGTTGTTGGCACTGTTCCCAATGACCTTCCTTTTTGGGTGTCCACCAACAAAGTCTCAATAAGGCCTTTCTGTGAACAATGTAAATTCCTGGAACAAAAAATGTTCTTTTTCTCACCCCGTTCAGCTCGAAACTAATTTGCTGTTTGTTAATACTAGAATACGCTGCTGCCAACTATAATATACAAACAATCTACCATTCTCAACAGATTTAGAAGCAATAGTTGTTCGCTGTTCCACAGCCAAGTCAGCTCCGTGATCATGCCTTGGTGCATCAATGACAATGCCCAGGAAGCCCTCCTTGAACGCTGATGACAAGCAAAGCTCTTTCAAAACAGCCCCCTGGAAAAAGGGACTCGATAGCATGAGAAACCAATTTTATCCTCAAGAGCCTTGGCAAAGTATACTTCGGCCTCTCCCAGATTTGAACACCAAAGAACTCCTTAGTATCCTCAGCAATCTTCTTCTTGGCTTCTGCCTCTAACATCTCCTGTCCTGGCTCTTCACTGGCCTCGTTATCATCTTTGTCCAAATCCCACTCTTGACGAGACACTAAGTCGCTCTCAGGCTTTGTTTGGGGCTGCAGGACAAGGCGCTTCCGCTGAGAAAGATTGTCGGGTTTCTCCTTGCAAACAGACATAAACTGCAAGAGAAAGTCTGGATCGTATCTAGAGGCAATAGGTCAATGAATAATCCATGGATGTTGGCTGGATTCCCGTACCTGAACTTGCCATCCTTGCCATTGACATTGAGCTCCATCCTCGGACTCTTGATGCCTTCAGGATAAGGAACGCTGCCAAGGTCATCAATAATCCTTGCAGTAGTGAGAGCCAAGGGGAGAGGTGAAGGGAAGTTTTTAACAACCAACAGATCAAGGCGGTCCGGCCGGCGCTTTGTCACAAGAGGTGCAGGATGGGGGCTGTGCGGGATAACGGTAGCATGTAAAGGCGTTGGTGTACCAAGTGGAGGAGGAGGATTTTGAGGGGACACTTCCGGTGGATGAGTGGCAGAACTTGATGTGGGTGGTGGTGACGAGACGCCACCAATGCTCCCGGAAAGAGCATGAGCAAGAGGTGCGGGATTACAGAACCATGTGAAGGTGTTGGTGTACCAAGTGGAGGAGGAGGATTTCAAGGGGACACTTCCGGTGGATGAGTGGCATAACTTGGTGTGGGCGGTGGTGATGAGATGCCACCACATCTAGAAAAAGACCCCTTGACCAGAGATAATACAAAACAGTATCAAATGTCTTGTGGCTCCCTATAACACCTAGGATCACTATGACCTCCAGGCTGCCATGGCACATGTCCAAAATCCTCGGCATCCCTGACACTAGCAAAGTCCTTATGGAAATATTAGAAATACTCACCGTGTATTCCAAATGATTGTAGAGTCGCCTGATACATATTTTAGTCACTCACCTGATAACTTGGTTGGCTGATGGGTTGTTGTAGAATTCCCTGAAGGAGTTTTCTTGTCAATGATATTGCTCATAGGGTAATGCCAATGACTCATAGGTCAACTGGACACAGCCTGTGGGAAGTAATAATCACTCACAGGCTAGCTACAAATTCTCTCAATCATTCTGATACTCACCATGGATTGTGGCACAACAGATGGGCACTTATCGTGGAATAATTTGATCATATCTGAAAATGCCTTGCTTGACTTTTGTTTTATCCATGTATTGTTTTATGTGATGCTAGGGGGTCCAACTACAGCACTGGGTATAGCTTGGGCATGCTTTGTTACAGTATTGATTTTATTTTAGGGAGAGCAGATGTTACCTTGGATGTTCCCAGGAATACTTGGGAACATCTTTCAAACTAAGCTGATATTTCCTTGAATGTGCCCTGGAATATCTGGGAACATCTAGGAATACCCAGGAACATCTTCCAAACTGAGATGATATTACCTTGAACGTTCCCTGGAATACCTGGGAACATCTAGGAAAGACATGAGCATATTCAGAAAAGCATGAGCTCTACCTCAAACAAGCCTGACATCAATGCAAGATACTCTGTGCTATTTTAATGAGCTCTGTTTCCAGCTTAGTTTTAGATTAGAACAACACTCGTGGTATTCATTTATAAAACATCTATCATTGAAAGATTGTATAATATGGGTAGTAACAGATGGAGTAGAAGTATTAAAATAATGAAATAAAGTAGAGCACAAGCAGCAGTGAGAATCACAGTAGGAACCAGAAACTGAATGAATAATAGAGCGAAAATGATTCAAAGGGAAAGAAGATACTCCGAAAGACGATATGATCTAGAGCACACATTAGCATTATTTGTAAAGTAACGGATAGACTTACTATGACTGAGAGAGTGGCATCGGCATCATCTAACCCCTCTGCTCCTTTTCCGAGATGACCTCCGCAGGGGAATATTGGATGCAACACTTCCCTTCTTCGACTTGCTCTTCACAGCCTCAGAATCTGTATCGCTCAGATCCGAAAGATCATTTGAATCCGTGATCATCTTGAGGGCCAAAGATAGTGTTGGCTTGGAAACCATAACCTCGTCTTCATACTCTGCCTCACCGCTAGCTGACATCAGCTTGAGGTTTGAGGGGCCATGCACATCAACCACAAGCACCTCCACCTTGTCTGTCCTAATCCCTCCACCATCTACCAGTTCAATTTCCTCCATGTCACTTCCCTCCTTGTCTGACCCCACCCCAGCACCTCCTTTGTCATTCCCCACCCCGCCGTCTTCATCACTTCCCACCCCACCACCTTCGTCACTCCCCACCCCACCATCTTCATCACTCCCCATCCCACCAACTTCACCATCTGTCTCTAGTCCACCCCCATCGCCCTCCTCTTCCGTGATGTCACCCAAGTTCATGTGTAGGGCATCCCAGCAAATTTTTGTACGATCAGGACCAGAGCCCAAACCATCCACATCAACACTGGAACCTCAAGGTGTTTCAAGCAGGGCTTTCAACTTGTACTTCCTCATTAGCAGCTCCTCTTCTTTCTCCAGCTCATCTATGCCATCATCTTGGTCACACACTTGATTGTTCTTTTTCGCCAAAAAGCTCTCCTTCTACACCGCCTGCTTTTTCGCCTCCGATGCTTTCTTCCTCTTTTCCTCTTCTCTCCTTTCCGCCAAAATCCTCCCCTTGTCTCTCTTTTCTGCTACCTTCTCCGAGTCCGCTGCTCTCCTATCTGCCAGTTTCTTCTCCGTCATCTTTTCTGCCATCTTCTCCACCATCTCTTCCGCCATCTTTTTTGCCATCTCTTCCGCCATCTCTTCCGCCATCTTTTCCGCCATCTCCTTCGCCATCTTCTCTACCTCTGTCGACTTCTCAGGTTTCTTCTTCGGGTCCAGTGCCTTCTTCACTTCTGCTCTTTTCTTTGCCTCCACTTTCCGTCTTCTCTCCTCCGCTTTTTCTGCCTCCTCTGCCGCCTTCTCTCTCTCCGCTCTGTTTTCTTGCTCTACAAAAGCACTCATGGCGTCATGGTCAAAGATTTGAGGTGCAACAACTTGTGGGTCTTTGGTCCTGGAATAAAATTATGCGGTAAGCATAACATTTAGAGCGATCAAAACACCCTACATCATCTCCTTGTAGAGCTTCCTCTCCACAAGATCCAGATAGCTCATCGACTTGTCATCCGCTATCTTCATGCTGGTGATAACCGACCTGTAACTAGAAAAAATCAGAAAGGGGGAGCAACAGCAGTAGTAATCGCATACTGTTTCAGAAGATTCTTGTTAGAAATGGTACTATTATGCTGGTGGCCAGACAAATAATCTTGAAGGCAGTGGTATATCTTAGTAATAGGGGCAAGGGCATGAGAAGGGGAAAGAAATGGTATAGAAAAAAACAAAATACCACAATCGAAACCATAGCAATGAGGCTCCGGGGGATGCGCTCAATCCGATGGAGCTCATTCACCAGTAACGCATTGAGGTTCGGACTAGCTTCTATCAAATAACCTCGGAGGACCAGAGGTAGTATCGGACAGAGAAACGGACATTTGCTTACGGTGCGTCTCTGGAAAAAGAAAGAACAAAGGTAAAGAAAAATCGGGCGAC
Source organism: Collybiopsis confluens (assembly GCA_013368555.1). Classification (NCBI taxonomy): domain Eukaryota; kingdom Fungi; phylum Basidiomycota; class Agaricomycetes; order Agaricales; family Omphalotaceae; genus Collybiopsis; species Collybiopsis confluens. The sequence continues at coordinate 15,946 of JAACJN010000011.1, forward strand.
AAGGACACTTAAGCATGCCTGGACATCTACGCCTTTAAAATGGTACTTGTGGTCCTTCAGAAGCCAATTGACCGCTTTGGACTGCAGAAGTTAAGCGTCAGACATTGGAATGCGAGTTAAATCTTGAAAGGGATCTAACAATTTGTTCTTTCTTCATAGAAGATATCCTGAAATAATGAAGCACTGCACTCCGTGAGTACTGAACAAAACTGTACCGGACAGTCGACTGGGCGTAGTTCATCTACAACGACAGGTTAGCCACAGTAACAGTAGCAATCAAGGAAACACAAAACTCACGTAAATAACCAGATTGTCCATAGCGGGGACATTTTGCTTGATCTTAGCCAATGCCTTAACGAGAGTATCTCCTCTGCCCTCGGCCTTTATACGCTCCACTTCCCTCTCAAACAGGTCCAGGGCAAACGTACTACTGGTCGGGAACATGTCCACAAGGCATATAGCTTCCCGCACGCATATTCTGCCGAACGTGGCCAGCTCGGGGCAATCAAAATCATTTAGGACAATTTTCCTGCCAGCCTGTGACTTTCCTCCTGTCTCTTTCTGGCTCTTACGCCTCTTGGTCACGTCCTTAATAATGACCTGAGGAGTGTGAGTATGGATATGGATAGAGCGGGGGTTTAGACAACTTACGCGGCCTTCATCCTCCATTTCTACATCGCTATCACCACTCCCACAGCCGCCTTCATCCTCAACATCCTCAACATCCTCCACAGTCTCGGTGTCACTACCTCCAGCGATGTCTTTACCTTTGACTGCTGCGACATCTGGAAAAAAGACGGCCGTCAATATCTTCCCTTCAAATGCGGGAGGGTGTGTACCATGGTCCTGATCACTGTCCAGCACGTCAAGCAAGAACTCTTCTTCCATGGCATTCATCGAAAAGGCTGGGGCTGTGGAATTCAGTAAAAGTAAATTGGGATGAAGTCGAACGAAAGTCTACCAATTTTTTTTGAGGCTAACGTAGAATGCTGAGTTAAAACAATCACATTACCATATAGAGCAGCAACTTACTTTGTTTCGTCTGGCCCTCCGATCCCCTTTGGTGCTTTTCGCGCTTCCCATGAGCGGGTACTACAGCGGTATCTTCAAAGGTTGTGGTAAAGTCAGCAATGTTAGTTTTTGGAGGCCCTGTGCCAATAGCCATTAGTGTGTATAGGATGAAAAAGAAAGAAGTGGGATACTCTTTTTAGATTCCGAGTTTTTTTCGGTCTTGGTAGAGAGCTCTTTGATGGGACATGTTTTTCTGGTTGGTTTGACTGTGATCTGAGCTTCTTATTTGGGGGAAGTACAGACGAGTCAGATGCATCGCCGCGATGTTTCTTTCTGCCTGACATGAGAGCAAAGAAAAAAGAAGCGAATCTCGAACACGTGATAGCGCTTTCGAGCCGACGACACTCAACAACAATCTGCACTTCTAGCAATGCACATTCGCTGATAAGTACAGACTAGACAAAGTTTGTGGTACGAACAACAAGATACAAAATTAATTTGCGACAGCACAGCATTTTAATGATACAATACAATTATTCAATTGTTCAGCATAATACCATTTCATCACCGCGTTCCTTCACGTTCGCTGCTTGAGGCTCAAATGAGATGCGCTCACAATAGTGGTAGCGGTAGTCCAACTGTCAAAATCCCTCGCTATAGCTAGGCCTGTACCCGCAACTCAAACACCTGATTAAACTTGATCCCAATCGATACTTGTACCACCTTGTTAGCATCATACTCGACATGAGCGCCCGCTCCGGCAAACGTGAACGAGTGATGATGAGTGTACACAGTCCTGGCCTTCGAGCAAGCCTGACATTCCTGGTAGCAACAGATATCATTGTGCCATAAATGTTGTGCACTTTCAAAGATTTGAGCTATCAGTGACCAATTTCTCCAAAAATTACTTACCATCGTATTCAACAAGACCATTCGCATGAGTAGCATTTGTCTAATAATAGGAATAATAGGTTAGAAGAAGTAGGGAGATAGCGAACAAGGAAATACCTCACCTATGACGTTTTGGAAGACAGGTCACTCGCAGCATTTTCAATAATCCCGTATGAAGGATTGAGAATGTTTATTCCATCCACTCTTCTGCTCAGAGAGCTTGAAGATGCACCAAAGATAGGTGTATTTGGATCTGGCACAGGTGCTGTTCTAGGTGCCGGTAAAGCCATTTGCTGAGCTTGTTGAAAATGGTCGGTACACAGTAAGTCGCAAAACTGAGAGAAAAAGTCATAAGTCACAGGATGGAAGGACTGGAAACAACTGCGCACATAGGGAAGGCACGGCAGGAAGGGATAACAAGTGTGGAGAGAAAGGAATGAAGGAGCCAATGAACAAAGAGGAAAAAAGGAGGAAGAACAAGAGCAGCAAAAAAAAAGAGATAAGGAGAGGAAATGCGGCCAAATTGTAGGAGTAGAGTGGCTAGAGTAACGCGTAGGGAGGTAGAAGAAAACGGCGAATTGAATGAAGAGGTGACGGTAGAGGAATAGAGTAGAGTAGAAGGGGAGACAGGGGGCATAGAGGAAGACCGACATACTCACCCATTCGGAATCTACCCAAACCAAACCAAGTCCAGAATGAGACAAAACAAGTTCAACTCGACTCCCGTCCTCCGCACGGAAGGAAAACCGCGTACCCATCCCACTACGAAAGAATAGAAGGCATAGTTCATTAGAAGAACCGCCATACGACAAAAACGCGAAAGCGCAAACAAAAAAAAAACAGGACTCACTCCACAAATATATGCTCCATCCTCCCTCAGAACACGGAGGCATAGCAGCCAGTGCTTGATATGTTGTTTGCAGTTTCCATGGGGTACTATACACCAAAATAATTGATGGGAGAGGAGCGTGAGCATCAGGCAACAGGTTAAGAGGGAAGAAGGAGGAAAGGGAGAAGGAGGTCTGTAAAGAACGAGGAGAGAGACAATAGAAAATAGAAGGAAGGGGAGCCGGACAAAGAGTGCAGGGGAAGAGAGGCGGAGGGGGCGGAGAGGGCTCACTCACAAGCAACCAAAAGAATAACCTGATTCCGTAGAGTGACTTGGCTGAAATTGGACTACGCAAAGAACACTGATGTGGACTACATAACCAAGTCAGCGTAACCCAAAACCAATTCGACATGAAGAATACGTACACCATCATTGATCCTGCGCGAACTCCTACAGCGTTGTCAGAGTTGAGGTTCGTCCTATCTGCACCCTGTTCCACGAGAACAAAAGAAAGAGCTAACAGGAAAGAAAGTCATTAGCCAAGTGACATAGAGCTGGCGGACTCGGACAAATGCATATTTTGACACCATATCCCTGTAAAAACCACCGAATAAGCATTTTTAGTGGTAGCAGTTTGACTGCATATGAGTATACCAGCTAAGACGAGTAAACCAAGTGTTGTGGATCACGTGGTCGAGCGTTGCTTGTCAACATTGTCTGACAATGGGCGCCAGTTTTGATTGTGGTTGGTTGAGGAGAAGACATATACCGATATAGTAGATCTGAGTGAACAGAATTGATCTAAGTCAACCCAGATGCTGAAACTTGCAGAATTAAACTACACGCACCATGATGAGCTTGCGCGACGTACGACACACATCCTCTCAGGAGTCAATCTTTCGATATCCTCACCCGTCTCTGTCCCCATCTCAATTCTCCGAAGAAATATCTCCAGAGCCTTTCTTCACATTGGCGGTGATGTGGTGTGTCGGTGGTGTTTGTTGGTGTTAGTGGTATTTGTGGTGGTTGTAAGCAAAGAGGCAACAACTCCGGACCAGACCGGACCAAAACTCCAGACTCTGAACCAAAGCACGCTGCTTCTGTGCTGCTGTGAACGATGCGACGACGACGAAGAGGCTGGCAGTATCATCCAAGTCTGACAAGGAGCTTGTAAATTCGATGTTCATGGTACTGAACAACCCTGAAGGGACGGACTGGGGAAACATCATCCTGCATCTGTGTAGCTTGCTGCTTCGGCAGGCCAGAATTCGTATTGGAAGGAGGAAGAATTCATAACTGGTGACTAGAAGAAGAGTCAATGTCGATGGTAAGTATCAACCCGGCTTGAACCCGGCTTGAACTCGGGATGGAGGAACCGGAAATGGAACCATTGTTGGCGGATGCAGCGTCATTATTGGAAGTGGAAGACGAGTTGAGGTCGACAATGAGGAGAACTCGAAGAACTCGAAAAATTGTAGGCAGACAATGACGAAGACCACAAAAATGGAGCTGAAGTAGTAATGAAATTGGCTTGAGTAGTGCTGATAAAACAATAGTGTCTGCGATGCATAGTACCCGCGCAGCAGAATCCCATACTGGAAGAAGAGGAAGGGAAATTGACAGTAGCGGTGGGGTATCAGTATTCAACTGAGCTCGAGGTGCTGAATGGTGGACGATGACAGTGGTTGGAAGAAGCTGAAATGTGCCGGAACCAAATACCGGACTCAATTACCAGAACCATCGGACGGCAGCTGCGGCACCGTTGTTGGGACTTGGGTATTGGAAGAGTGGAAGAAGATGCAAGTGGATGTACTAGGAGGAAGGATTAGCGAGGCTTGATAGAGAGGGGAGGCAGGAAGGAAGGAAGGGACGAGCGGAAAAGAACATAAGGGTGGATAGAGATAACTCACCATTGCGGTGTCTCTCCGCCATGTGATGACGAGCACACACACAGCTCTATGCAGTGACTCCTTCTCTCACTTTCCCGAAGCCAAAGCGATAGTGAATGAAGTTGAGGCAGCAGTACTGAGGAATCATCCGACGAGGAGTTTTGAATCCAATGATGCTGGAGCGGTACTGGAAGAAGAATCGATAGTGACGACGGCAGCAGATAAAGAGCTAAAGCCAAAGCCATCCTCGACTGCCAGGAGGTCGTTGTTGACAAAGAGGGAGGCTGGGGAGTTCTGGTGGACGTGGTGCTCGTCGAGCCGGGAACATTGCATGGGATGGCTTGTCATGATTCCTTGGAGGCATCAGAATTGTCCGTTAATGAGATTTGAGAAGGAAGCGAGGAAGGAAAATTGATGACTCACCTGTGTCAAATCTACCAGACCAAAGCCGGACGCATTTTGACATTTAGAAACTCATCTCCAACTAAGAAGAAAAAGTACCTTAATCAGTCATCTGGCAGTCAACCGCCTGCACAATGCAACGGACTCACGTCATAGGAAATCGCTAGTTTTAAGCTTCTAGCCAACAGGGAATTGTATATGCTCACCGCCTGAATGCAAATTTTAAGTGTCCAGTCAAGAGGCGATTGAAAAACTTGCATATGCTCACCGTCAATGTCAATGTCATGTGTAGCTAGAGCGAGCAGTTGTTGAACGATGTCCGAGTCTTGAGGACTTGTGTGTGTTTTCTTTGTGCTAGACGGCTTCTAGCTTGAAGTTGCTGGGACCTCGGCATGTTCATTGGACCAGACAGTGACAACGTCTCCCACTTCGCCAATGCCAACCTTCAGAGTGTTTTTCATTACACAAAAAGGACCTGGCCACCCAGCATGAATCCATCGAGGCCATTCAACACCAGATTGGAGACAAGCAGCGTACAAGGGGTAGGCGGAAGAGAGGTTGGTGACAGGACAAGGATGAAGGAGAAACAACAGTCGCATCAAGAAATTGGGCTGCCAAATTGCCGTACAGAGATGTCTGCAGCTGCATAACTGTTTGGCGGGATAAGAGGATGTGTATGGTGCATCACGACGCAGTAAAGGGTGGTAGAAGTGGAGGTGAAATTGGTACTTTGGACGTGAATCAGGAACCACTCTGAGGTGAAGATGGCCGTAAGTCTGTAATCAAAACGTGAGCAGGCAAAATAATCCCTGCAACTGGATACTCACCAGATGTGCGAGACGAATAGTACACGCAGGCGCACCCCCGATTCCATTCCGCTTGAACAGCCTCGAGCGGTACTATCTAAAATGATAGCAGATACCAACTGGCAACCCTAACCAAGAGTCGCCCTTCCTAGCGGAGGAGACGCCCCAGAGGCCAGACCAACGTGCCGTAATTCACAAACGATCAAATTCTTTCCCGCCTTCCCACCGGCCGGCCGTTGGTGACCGGCGCCCTCACTGGGGATGTCCATTTTCATGGTCAGTTTCGGTGATGTCAAATATACAGCCAATGCTGTGTCTACAGGAGGCGCATGTGAAATGTTTCAAGTTGGTTACGTTTCCCATAATTTTCTGACCTCCGTCCACTTATATGCTATCTGTAGCCTCAAGGGTCTATACTTAACACATGGAAAAATTACAAACCTTATGGGTATCATTTACTAGTATACTCCAGCAAGCAGTACTTTTCCTGCCAAAGAGAATAGACTTGATATAAAAGTGTCCCTCCATAGTTGAATTCTCAATTTATCAACTTTGAATCAGTAAAAACTTGAACCGAATGGCAAAGACTCAAGTCCCAAATCATAATAATAATAATAATGATAATAATAATGCATGCAACATTCTCAAACCTCATTTCATGAAGGCTGCGCTGACTTCTAATTCCAGCTTTAAGTTTTCAGTTCAAGTTGATTCCTACATGGCATCTTATCATATGGAGCTTGAAACATGTCCTTCGGGTTAATCAGTACTATAAATAATAAGACATCATATAGTGCTTGTCAAACTACATTTCTTCCTACTACTACTACTACTACTACTACTACCACTACTACTACTGTGAACGTTAAGATCATGATGACTCAAGTGAAAGGCTGCTCTTCAAGAATTATCCATGCTATCAATTGGAATTTAATGGATCACTGGCAGTAGTACTAGTATGTACATACTCAGCTCCAACCAATCAATATATTGTTTGGTATGTATACTTACTTTGTAGATTATTTACGAAAAATGATTGGCATTTATCTAGTATGTTATCTGAGGTCTAACTTTTATCCCAGTTACCACTCTTGCTTGGAATAAGCATACAACTTTGCCTGATTTCTGATAGAGGAATGATTGATCCTTGAGGAGAGCCATTGGAGTCAACTGATGGCTCTACACGGTACATTCCAAGGTCTGATTCTGGTCTATCTTTAAACCAAGAAAACCATGTAATGTATGCAAGGGGTGCAGTTGTCCAGCTCAAAGGAGCAGCTTCTTTCAAACCGTATCTATTCACTGTTTCAGGAAGTCGAAATATAACCTTAAGTCTAGCAACTCTACAACCTAACACTGCTGTAGATTCAGCTTCATCACTGTTTAACACAATTACTGTATCATATCGGCCCAACTTGGACTCTGCTGCCAAAGCCTTTTTGCTAAGGGGAATAGCCTTTACTACTTCTTTTGATACATCTGAGTCATCATCAAATAGATTGATTGGTGTAAATTTAAACTGGTGCCAAATATCCACTGAGTTAAATGGAAGAGATGCTCCCAGAACTTGGGCTTTTTTGGCTTGTTGAGCTTTTGGCAGGCAAGAATTTAGAAAATATTTTAGCTGGGGTATGAAACCAGGTACTTCATGAGAAACAATAATTCGGCCAAGACTTTTTCTAGGTTCATGTGGATATTTAGCTATTTGAATGTTGGCTTGTAATTTGTGATGATTTTTTTGCTCAATAGCACCCTGATTCCAAAGAGTCACTGATGAAGTTCCAGTAGTGCCAGTAGTAGAAGTAGAACTTGAACCCTCAGACTTCTGATTATGATAACTGTGCTTTGACTCATCACCATGCTGTTTCTCTCTCTTATTATGCCTCAAGGATTTTGCAATGTCATAGTCAACCTGAAGCTGAATAATAGTATGTTCCTTTAAGTCTCTACTCAAGGTTGACATGGCAATGACTGGATCAACACTGTCTGACTCAGAGTCTGCTTCAAGAGCATCAGGCTCAGTACTAACATCCACCCAGTTTCTAAAAAAATCATAAGACAAAATCTTTTCCTGTCGTGAAAGCCATTGAGTCATCTGAGGAAAGTAGTTGCGTTTGTTGCTTGCCTCCCATCCTTCCTTTGCAAAATCAATATGATAGCGTTCAAATGCTTCAGTATTATAATTGTCAGTTGTGCCAAGCCACCTGATAGAATCTATATAGTGGTTTAGAGAGTGAAATTTGGGAATGTTAAAGTGCACTCGAACACCCTTTTTAACAAAATAGGATCTGTTCTCTTCCCATGTTTTCAGCTCTTGATTCATATAGTCAAGAGTTTCCTCATCATGTGAAGGATATTGGGCCAGATGAATAAAATGTAGTAAGCTTCTACAAGCTTTGATACCCTTTGGTTCTATTTTTCCCACAAGAGATGCAAGCAGAACCCGGGCAATGTGCTTGTGCTCAGTTCCAGTGACCTGACTTAAGCTTGATATACCATTTTTAAAATGGCGCACACCATATGTTGCTGGTAATACTTGCAAACGTACATCAAGTTCATTCTCTCCTACAATTTCCTGCACCCATGCGAGCAAATGTTTAAGAACACCCTGATAACATTGATGAAGAACATGGTGTAATACATCTATGTATGTCTGTCAGGGGAAATCCAGCCCAAAAGGGTTCAAAACCTCCAGCAATATCATATTCCTGCATGGCATATTTATGTGCATAGTTTCTAATTTGTGTTGAGTCTTTCTTAACATTCTGAGCTACACTTTTAGCTTCATTGATTTTTTCTAGTGTCCATTTCTGTTTACAAGGTTCTCCTATTCCTGGAGTCTGTAACTCATCGGCTTTTCTTTTACATTTTGGACAAGTTCCATACTTTGTACAAGTGACAAGACACTGCTCAGGATAATCTGCAACATATGAACTCAGCAGAGGATAGACAATCCTAATGTCTCCATTACCTCCAGTCATATGTATTCCACCATTTTTAGGATTTCCAACAAGTTTTAGAGGTTCCAGTACATGAGCCATGGAGCGGTGAAAAATCTCATAATTTTGTAATTTAATATCTGTCTTTGAAAGACCTGTCTTATCAGGCTTTTCTACAGAAAGATAGGCAATTAGAACACAGGCACGAGAACTGGGTTTTCGTCTCAAAGCCTTGGGAATATTGCCAATTGTAAGATATACTGGATAGGCTGATTTATTACCAGAGAATCTGGTTAACAGAGTTTTATCAGTTGCTATAATCACTGGGCAAACTGTTGCTCCTTTAGGAATAGCAATCTAATTGTTTAAAGCATGTAAGCTATTGCAAAGTGGAAGGCTATGATATTTGAGCCCAGTTTTGTTAATGCTACCTACCTGTACTGCATTCCAAAAGCCACCTGTCCACATTTCTGAAAACATGCGATTCTGGTCAACCTGATCTTTACCACAGAAGAGCTTTGCTGGCTTGTAAACCAAGTGCTGTGCAAGAGCAGGATCACCCCAAAGGGCTTTGATAGCTTCAACAGGATTCCGATGATGCACAGTAAAATGCTCATCAGGACGATCCCGGAAGGATAGCTGCTTTGTATACCAGTCACCACACCTGTCTGGAATTTTATCAATACACTTCAGCATAGATCTACAGTTTGTATAAGAAAGGCCCAGTTTATCTTGCAGCTGTGCATGATATAAGTATTAATCAGTAATAGCACTGACAGTAATCAAATGGCTCAAATTTTACCTGAGGAATCTGGAGCAGGCGGTTAAATGATTTTTGTGAAATCCTTTCCTTAACTGCCCACTGTGCTATTTCCCAATCCAGGCGAGAAGCAAAAGGATAATATGAAGTTGAAATATTATCCTGAGTAGTACTACTATCTCCTTCATTTGAAAAAATATTTTTCCAGCGCTGATAGACAGTTTGCTCTGTTCCAACAACTTTCCCAGCAGTAAAATCCCATTGCCATGTTCTGGGCTCATCTTCATCCTCAGCCAGGGTGCGGTCCAGTCTACGAGGTGAAGTAGCAGTGTTTTCTTTGGTCTCTTCAGAGAGGTCAGCTATAATATCTTGGGGTTGATTTTCCTTGACTGAAAGAAGGCTGCCGTGATCAGAATTGTAGCATGAGCTAGCCTCTTCTTCTGAGAAATCGGAATCTGAGATGCTACTGCTTTTTGAAGAAACTGCTGGTGGAGTGGCAGGGTATGGTAAAAAGTTAAACCGGTCCTCTATGCTTTCCATTGCTTTTTGGTCCATATAAGCTTCTTCCAAAGTTCCCTCCAGTTCAAAGTCATCACCGAAGTTCCCATCTGCTATAGTATCTATTTCAAGTTCTTATTGAATAGGGTCCACACTCTGTCAAATTCTTTAAAAACCTAGACATACCTTGATCAATATCAAAGGGCAGAGAGACTAGTGATCCACTAAAAGACTCGGAATCACTGTCAACATTGTCATCCTCATCCAAGTCAACATCCATAGCCTGTGCAGAAATATCTGACTCGCTACTACTGTCTTTGGCATCTACATCCATATTATAGGCATCGTTGGCCTCAGGCTGAATGTCTGCAGATGTATAACTATTCAAAAGCTATAGGATGTATTTAAAGCTAGGCACAGTACCATGATTCGGAGCACTAGTAGGTAGTACTTGAGTAATCCGATTGACTGTTTTGGTTATCTTAGCAGCCTGGGCCGCCATTTTCTTCCGGTAATGCTCCCGATGGTCATTATCTTGCTTTGTCTTGATATGTCTGGTTCGATCTCCAGGCTCGGTGAATGTCTTTGGACATACAGGGCATGGGAAATCCATGACAAGGCAGCGACAAGATGATTAAGCTGCCAGAGAACAAAGGGGAGAAGTAAATGGCAACATCAACTTGGAAATTACACTAGATATAGTTTATCAAAAACTCTTATCGGATTACCATGAGGATCGCGCCAAATCGTGGGTTTCTTTGGCATGCATAGTAATAGGATACGCGACCAATCAGATTAATAGTGCTTCATTTGGCCGAGTCCCGGTAGGTACCCAATAGGCATAGGTGGTCATATTCGCTGGCCCTGCTTTCCCGCATACAACCTTGCGAAGATGCCTTGGGACTCTTGGCGTTATACAATATCAAACATGAAACCTATAATGAGCTGATGGCCGCCGGTGTTATGCTGTTCAATCCGTACAAAAATATACATAGAATGTTCGAACAGTTGAAAAAGGGCCAGATAGCTCGCGCTTGAAGTTGTAGCTCCAGGCTAATACTAGTTAAATTCTTATAGACTTTGATAGCACACGATATCCATTCTATGCTACATATCTGATATTAAAAACACAAAGTTGTGTATAGGAAAGGTAAGGTTAGAAACAAGGAATGAAGTTTGATGCTCAGATGGATGATAGTGTCTAAGAAGGGCATATCAGATTGCAGATGAAGGTACAGAATCGGTCATTAGGGGTATGAGAGCTGAGTCCAGAGCGCCGGGCCCTTGGTATCGAAGAGTCCGGACTGCGGTCCGGCGGTCCGGACACTTCTTGATCCTAACCACCACCATGTTTGCTCGACCTTTGGAGCTCTCTATCTTTCTGCCTCATACTACGCATGTATTACTCCACTGTCAAGGTAGGAAGAAGAACACAGAGTACTGGGCAATTACTGGGCTGTAAGAATGGTTGTGGTCTCGTCAGTTTGGCCTCAGGGGAGTGAATACTTGTGTGATCATATCTCCTCAGGTTTTCACTCGGTTTTCTTCATTCATAGCTCATTTTCATCCCATCTTAGCTCGTTAAAAACGCCTGGGCAGTATTAGGCAGTATGAGCTGGCTCTGGTTTCGTCAGCTTGGCCTCAGGAGTGAAGACTTGTCTGGCCATACGTCCTCAAGTGGCCACTCAATTTCCTTCATTTATAGCCCATTTTTACCGCATTCTAGTTTTTTAAAAGCGCCTGGGCAGTATTAGTTGTACGAGTTGTGGTTTTGTCAGTTTGGCCTTAGGTGAGCTTTTTACTCGTATGATCATATCGCCTTGAGTTCTCTCTCAATTTTCTTCATTCATATCTCTTTTTCATTGCATTTCAGCTCATCAAAAACTCCGGGGGGCTATTAGGCTGTAGGAGCTGGTTGTGGTTCGTTAGTTTGACCCAAGGGGAGTTTTTTGCTCGTATGATGTTATCTCCTTGAGCTCTCTCTCAATTTTCTTTATTCATAGCTCTTTTGCATCGCATTCCACTCCGCCAACTTTGCTTATGAGGTATTGGCTGTAGGATATGCTTTGCCTTTTGTCGGTTTGCCCATGGTGAGTAACTGCTTGTATGACTATATCTCCTCCAGTTTTCTCTCATTTCTCCTGATTCATAGCTTATTCTCATCGCACTATAGCACGTCAACTTTACCTAGGCAGTACTGAGGTGTAGGAACCAGATGTGGTTTCGGCAATTTGGCCTCAGGTGAGTATTTGCTCGTATGACTATATCCCTTTGAGTTTTCCCTCATTACTCTTGCTTCATAGCTCAGTTTCATCGCATTCAAGCCTGTCAACTCTACCTGGGAAGAACCCGGCAGTAGGGTATGTTTTAGGATTCATCGTTTTGCCTCAAGGTGAATTTTTGCTTGTATGACTGTATCTCTTCGACTTCACACTCACCTGTCCTAATTAATAGCTCATTCTTGCCCCATAGCATCTCGTCAACTTTTCCTGGGCAGTGCTAAGCTGTAGGATATGTTTGGGCTTTGTTAGTATCCCCCATTGTGAGTTTTTTGCTCGTATGATTGTATCTCCTTGGCTCTCTCTCAATTTTTTTTATTCATAGCTCTTTTTCATCGCATTCAACTCCGCCAACTCTGCCTATGAAGTACTAGACTGTAGGATATGCTTTGCCTTTCATCGGTTTGCCCCAAGGTGAGTAACTGTTTGTATGGCTATATCTCCTCGAATTTTCTCTCATTTCTCCTGGTTCATAGCTCATTTTCATCTCACTATCGCACGTCAACTTTACCTGGGCAGTACTGAGGTGTAGGAACCGGATGTGGTTTCGGCAATTTGGCCTCAGGTGAGTATCTGCTTGTACTATGACAATATCTCTTTGGGTGTTCCCTCATTACTCTTGCTTCATAGCTCAGTTTCATCGCGTTCAAGCCCGTCAATCTCACCTGGAAATTACTAGGCTGTGGCAAGCGAGTCAGGTTTTGGCTTAGCAGTTACTGGGTGTCTGAGGACCCTGAGGACGCTTTGCCGGGTAGTAGTGGCAACCAAGAGGTTTGTATGGAGATTTAGTCTTTGGATGCTCGGAGTAATATTCCCAGAGTACTACCGTTCATTTACTCATATCTGCCTTTCTTTGGTTTCTTTTATTCCCAACTTGTACGCCTTTGTATACAAACCTCTCTCCTGGTTTCGAGACGTTAAATATATACTGCGGACTGTTTGATATTGAACTGAGTCATATGTTTCTCCTAATTAATGAGTCACCCTAATGACGTTCTTTATCCCTAACCACCATGTCGGCAACTGTTACCAAGTTCGTGTTTTTTTATCTGCTCTCAACTCTCGAGATCTAAGACCGCCTGTAGAACAATGTATGACAATCTACTCTCACCCTCCCAGCGCAAAAAAATCCACAAAAACTGTTTACCTGTTGACTGCCCACCATTTGGAATCAGTCGAAGCTGCACTTCCCCAATCCTTCAGCAAATCTCTGACACCGCCAATGCTTGCAAGCAATATGTACCATCTATCTCCCTTCACAAACTACTTACCTTGTGCAGTATTGAGCAACTCGATGCCATTGTCACATTAGACTTTCCAACGCTTGCGCCTGCATCCAACAACCAGTTCTACCTGGCTTTGAGACTCCAGATTAATCAACTCCAAGAAGCCGCCAGGGTTCTCTCTAGAGCCGCCACCATCCAAATCAGCATTACCTCCTCTCTCAAGGTCCACAGGAGAGTGGACCATGACACTCTCCCGTCTGATAACGCTGCTCGGGTTGCTATCAGAAACCTGAAGACACTCTACGGATGTATCAATAGGAGGAGATTAGCTGTAGAAAGTGCTCTATGGAAAGCACTGGATGATTTCCCTCAGCAGACTGAGGCGAGGTTGAGAGCATTGGTAGACCAGGTATTGACTTTTTTTACTCCTGGTTCTACTTTTTCTAAAATGCACGAGTTTTCTGACAGCGAAGATGCCTTCAAAGGCAAGCTCCGTTATGTAACTCTCTCCAACTTTCAGACCCTGGGTGTTGGGCGCTGGATCGACGACGAGGTCGTCAATTATTTTGTTACCAAGTGGTGCTCTGAGTCGGGAACGACTCTCGGACTCAGCACATTCTTCGCCACCAAATTTCTTTTCGAACCTGGTACTTGCAATCCTAGAGGTGGATTCGTGACTGAAGCAGATGAGGATCTCATCGAGAGGTGGTGTTGCAGAGCTGCGGTAGGCTATTTTCGTTCAAGTTCTGTGTCCTCCTAACGCTGCTGTTCATCAGGATAACCTGGGTCTCAAAAGTTGGGATAGTGTTTACATCCCAATTAATGAAAATCGGGCTCACTGGTACTCTGCGCGCATTGATTTTCTCGAGAAGCGGATCGACATCTACGATAGTCTGAGGGATAGGTGCCTCGAAAATCGTCAGAAACCTCCGCTCCTTCGAAAGAATGCCAAATTAATGCTGGTAAATCTTGTTCTTTGTTAAATGAAACCGATTTGCTCCATGGATGTAGATCCTCATGTGGCTTACTGAAGTACTGAGCCGACTTCGTGGCGACGAAGTTCAACTGCAGAACAAATTGGGGAGCGGGTGGGTATGTGATCCCCATTTTGAGGTTCGCTACATATCCTTCCTTTGTCTCTTCATCAATACTTATCCTACCGTTAGGTCCATTTCCAGCCTAATGCACACGACTGTGGTGTCCACACGCTGTGGCACCTCCGACACATTCTAGACTTTTGTCAGATCAGGCTCGGAGCCGAGTGCTCCCCAGTCCATCTCCGATTTACGGATGACATGGTCGGTAAGCGTTTGAGGCTGGCACAGGAAATGGTAGAAGATAGCAGTTTGGCATAAGTGAGTATAGCTTGTATGATGCGTGTTGTCTCCATTCCGCCTCTGACATGCTTGCCTCACCCCCAGCCTCCACATTTTATTTGCTGTGTCAGGCAGTACTACGGATTCTGGTAGATATAGGAAGAGCAGTTTGTATATTTGTGTACGTGTCAGCTTGAACAAAGGACAAGCACTTCCTTCCAGTCCACGATGCCCACGATGCCTGAAGACCCAGATTACATGATTTAATTCTTCTCTCTTTTGCGCTCATTACATTGATTTCCTGTTCCGTATGATCGGCAGTGACGATTCAGAAAACAAGTGTAGGTGGGATCTAAAGCAGAACTTGAATGATTATAATGAGCAGGGGATAGTTTTTACAGTTCGCCTTGTTTTATTTGCCCGAGAGAGAATTCTGATACAATTGGAGGATATAGCGTGGCGGTGTAGGACCTATGCAAGGACAACGTCCTTAGGGCGCTAACGCGCAGTGCGTGGGATCACAACTACCACAACCCAAAACCAAAACTAAACCCAAAAACGTGTTTAGGTAAGTTAGGACGGGTTCCGCCTTATCAAATTTATAAAGGTGCGAGTGTGCTTGTCAAAGGTTACGCGGGTTCCGCAAGAATCTATCACGTTTATCTTTCTTTATCCACAGGAGCTAGGGCTCAACTGCTTCGGCGTTCGACTACGGTGTAGCCTAACTAGGTTTTGGTATAACTTTGGATCGCTTTCAGTCAAAGTAGGGGCACACTGGCCTTCCTAACTCAAACCAAACTCGAAACGGACTTTTGCCAGTGACGAAGGGGCTAGGGCTCAACTTCCTCGTATGGACTTTGGATAGATCGACGAAGGGGGGCAAGGGCTCAACTTCCCAACGAAGATAGGACAACTTTGGTATATACTCGGTTTAGTTCACCACAACCTGAACCGGACTAACACAATGCGAGGGAGCTAGGGCAATCGACCTCGACTTTCCAACTTTGGTATATACTCGGTTTAGTTCACCACAACCTGAACCGGACTAACACAATGCGAGGGAGCTAGGGCAATCGACCTCGACTTTCCAACTTTGGTATATACTCGGTTTAGTTCACCACAACCTGAACCGGACTAACACAATGCGAGGGAGCTAGGGCAATCGACCTCGACTTTCCAACTTTGGTATATACGCAGTCTAGTTCACCACAACCTTGACCGGGCAAATTTCGTATCTTTTCTTTTCTTTTCTTTTTATTGGCTACACAGGAGTTTTCTCGCTGGTTTGCACTTCTCAGACGCCCACTCCGGCAGATACTGAGCAATATATAATGTATGGTGAGATCCGCACTGGGTAATCTAAGTTAGGATACATACGTGCGGAGTATATATACTGTAAAATAATAAATAATACTAAAATCCTCAAACCCAAAATAATATTCAAGAAAATGTTGAAACGTCGACTCCACTTCCAATTCCATGTAAACCGATCACCTGGATAGTCCTTCCTAACTGGTTTTCGTAGGATCCTTCCATTTCGAGTAAGAGGTCCGATGAATCGGATGGGTAAACGGATCGGCTAACTTGTCCAGAGCAGAGTTAGAGCGTCCTGATAATTCCTTCATCATTTAGCCACACTCCGGTCTCTAGTTCCGCAGTATAGCTTGAGTCATAACTGAGCTGGCATCGGAATGTCGGTACCGGTCCTTGTGGACTACGGCCTAACTCTCCCAACGTACTCAAAGGTACTTCCAACAATTCCCTCGTTGAGGTCTGAAGTGTTCTAGCTTCTCGTTGCATATCTTTTCATGTATGTTGCATGTATCAACACTTAAGCATATCATATCATTTCATTTCTTTGACTTTTCATTCCATCTGGTACGAGTACTCAGTATCATTGAATAGTACCTCGGGTGAAACCAAGTTAGAACTCGATAAGAGCCACTGGAATAAGTGCCACGTGTCAAATAGCCTCGCAGGTCTTCGATCCCTTGATACGAAGCCAGTAACTAGCTTATATATGAGACCCTTGGCGGGTTATGGGTGAGTCTGCTAACTTCCGAGAGTTAGGACCAAGTTCTCATAAGCCATCTATATGAAGATGTGTATGGTTTACCATCGACCAAGGTAAACAGAGTTAGGACGCATGGTCCAACCCTCGAGTAATCGCACACATAGTTGCCTAACTTGTTAACTGACGACTAGGGCTCGTCTCAGCTCTCAAGTATACTTTCCTAACTTGGAAAGTCGTACTTTGGATGATTTCACGCATGTACGCAAAACAATCGCATCATCTCCCCCAAACTAAAAGTTCTGACCGTCCCCGGTCATAGCTTAACTCTGGGTTCAATTCTGTGCATCCACCTCTAAGTGCCTAGCACTATTTAAAGAGGAACTTAACACGCTTTTACTTTTCTGTGTCATCTCTTATCATATCTTGCCGAGTCCGGCCTCTTCCCATAGTACTCGCTTTGATCCCGAGACTCATATCAATCAAATTGTTCGTCAATCAAATTGATCTCCGAGCTTATTTCCAATCGATTGTATCAGCCACTTTGGCGTCGAATTTCTCTTCAAAGAGCAGTCAGAATACTGCTCTTCGCGGTATTGCTTCCTTTTATTGAACGTCGGAGCTATCAAGTAGTATTGTTGTACCACCTTGACTTAACTGGCCTAACTTAACAATAACAATGCTTGTTCCGCTCATGGTCTAGAATGATTATTTCAAGGACTCTAGTTTTCGTCTTCGGACAATCCCAGTTCCTGTAATTCATCATCTGATTCATCACCGTCCAGATTTAAGTTAGGCACCCTGTTGAATGCGAAGTCATCGTTCCAGATGTGTTCTTCATCATCTTTATCTTCAACAAGGGCGTGCAACTGTTCCGGAGTTAGGTCGATCAAGTCGTGAATGTTCTTTGGCAGAACAATGGGTTCATTACGAGCAACATGAGGTATTACACGAAATGCGGCGACCTTCTCTTTTAAGACGGTACCATCCATTTCGGCAATAATATATGATCCTCCTTTTGTTCGCCGAATTACTACCATTGGTCCTTTGTACCGTAGATACATTTTCCGATCTAAACTCTTTTCGATTGTAGTGTTCCTAACTTGAACTAGGTGTCCAGGTTTGAAATTCCAATCTTTAATAACATGACGGTTTTTCTGTTCGAAAATCCTCAAGTTTCTTCGCTTTGTTTCATCCACCCGCTCAATCATATTGAGTACAAAGGTACGATGCTTCGATAAGGCTTTGGCTCGTAAGCCAATGAGTTCTTCACGAGTTAGGACACGATTTGGTGTGTCTACTAACCATGTTGATTCAACAATATCGAATGGTAAGATAGGTTCAGCTCCAGTCACCAAGAAATACGGTGAACATCCCAGACCACGACGAGGCGTTACTCGATCGGCCCATAAGATGTGTTTAAGGAAGTAGAACCACTTAGATACGTCTCCACCTGTAGATTTGGCTAAAGCTTGCCGAATATCAAGGTGAGCCCGTTCAATCTTTCCATTGGCCTGTGAATTATAAGGGGAAATTCGAATTCCTCGAATTCCGTACTTATTTTCTAGCCAACTCAACATATTCTTCATTTGGGGTGCATTGTCCGTGACCACTTCGTCAGGACACCCCCATCTGCATATAATATCGTCGAAGAACCATTCACCCAGTGTCCTAGCATTCTCCTGTCTAAGAGCACGGGCTTCTGACCAGGATGATAATGAATCTCGGGCATGGACAATATATTTACATCCATTACTCGCAGGAGACATTACCATCGTGTCAACATGTATCTTTTGGAATAGAGACGGCGTGTGTGTCAAGTTAGGAGGCGTTTTAATTAAACGCATCTGCCTGTTTTGACATGGTACACATGAAGAAACGTACCAGTGTACGTCCTTCGCTACCTCTGGCCACCAGAATCGTTTCTCAATCAATTCTTGGGTTGCAAAGGATCCTTTATGTCCCACACTATCATGCGCTCCAAAGAGGATTCGCATTCTTTTATCTCTATCAACGACTAACTGCGGCAATCCTTCCGAAGAGTTAGGACGCCTATACAGTCTTCCTTGATCAACAAAGAATTTCTTAGCTTTTTGCATTAACTTAACCTTTTCTTTCTGCGTCATGGTGGCGAACAAATCCGAGTTAGGATCGTCATGCCACTCCTTAATCTTTGGTAACATTTCATCGTAAAGGTTGCCTAACTCCGTACGGTGTTTGACCGAATAAGGGTTTTCAGTATCAAACGCTCCATGTTCCTCTGGATATAAATCCTGAGTAAACACCGCTATAGGCATACCCGAGTCCTCATACACCTGATGCCTTTTGAACTCGAACATTCGTTCGTCGTCAACATAGGCTTGCAGGTCATCTTCAAAATCATCAATGCTTGTGGCATAGACATCCATAGTTAGGAAGCCACTTCGAGGATCAATTTTGTCTTTAAATTCATCGAAGTCGTATGGTAGTTCCTCAACCTGTTCTGCTACTGAGAACGGAATTGGTTCTCCATTATCTTCGTCATTATAGTCTTCTGGATTGATTGGAGGTCGAGCAGGTTGCCAGCCACCCGGTGTAATACGAGATAGGCCGTCAGATCCATGCTTGATTCCTTTCACATGTACTAATGCAAAGTGATATTTTCGTATATCTTCGATCCAGCGATTTATAGTCGCATTTGGACCGCAACTGGGGTTATCCAACATGCCTTTAATATAACTTGCATCGGTTTCAACAGTTAGGCGTCTACTCCCGTAAATTTGGTAATAACTTGCCTCAAGGGCTAGTTTTAATCCATATAGTTCTCGCTTAGCTTGAGAGAATCGTGCCTCTCGCTCATTTAGAGTTAGGGACCCGAAATAATTAAAGAATTTCTTCTTAGGATCATTTGGGTCAATTTGGTAAAGGTACCAGCCTACCGCCTTGTACGAAGTATCGACAGACAGATTAACATCCCATTCATAATTGATCGGACGTAAAGCTGGAGCTTTTTGAATTCCCTCTTTAAGTAACCTCATGGCTAACTCCTGTCTCGGTCCCCATTCCCAGGGAACATTACGAGTGAGTTGAGTTAAAGGTTCTGCTTTCTTTGCATAATTTTCTATGAACATTCGAAGCTGACCAGCAGTCCCCAAGAATGCTCTAACATCGCTTTTATCTTTACATGCAGGCCAAGTTAGGACGACTTCTGCAATCTTATCCTCAGGTACTCGACCTTCGTAAGTGCATTTATGCCCAACTACAACGATCTCTGGTCGACATATAAAGGTTTTCGGTCCCGAGAACGTTCCTCCAGCGTACTTTATACGCTGAACGACCCGGTTAAGATCTTGGAAATGTTCCCAAACGAACCTCCTAACTCCCTTATTGCCTTCCATTGTTTCAAATCCACCGTCAGGGAGCTCATAACGAGTAGCTGGTCCCCTAACTGGTACATCATCAACGTATGGCCATGTTACATGCGGTATTTCTTCTCGTAAAATATATGTCATATCGTCATGGAAGATAGGAACCGAATTAGTCCACCCCATGGGCAATTTTACCAACCGGTGTGCACCAAACGGCGTTTGAAAGGTAGTGAGGTCTCGGGATTCTTCCTCTACTTCCCTTTCGTCGTATCCAACATAAACATCGAAGGTTGTTCCACAGCTTCGTCCAGCAAAGTGCCTAGCTACATCTGCAGTAGCTGGAGGTATGCCAGAGTGTTGAATCGTGACTTTATTCAGCGGTTCAAGACTGTGTACTAGCCTAAGTGACTTTCCATCTTTCTTCAGGACACAGAACCACTTGGAACGATAACTAGCGTTCGATGGTTCGTAAATTCCTGCATCTATCTTATCTTTAATAATTTTGCACACGTCGGCATAGATTCCAGGTGGGATCGGAATATTTCTCTCCACCCATGGCTCGTGTGCTTGAGTTGGTATCCTAACTGGAGGGAAGAACTCTCGTTTAAAAGTTCCTCCTTCTTCCGGACACCACGCAAATGCTTTCTCTTGAAGTCTCATAAATTCATGCATGAGCTTCCTTTCTTCAGGCCATAAGAAACCATCGTCGTGAGATTTGTCCAAGGCTTCCATCCTCTCCTGAGTATATCGTCCAGTTGGCACGAAATCTGGAGGATTGATAGGTAGCTCCGGCATATCTTTCAATGGTTCCCCAGTTATATGCCTCTTTATCCGAAATTCTTCAGATAATTCAGCTTTCACCGGCCTAACTTTAAGAGCGACGGGCTTGTACTTTTTCGACCCATAAACTCTTACTAACTCGTACTTTTGAGACTGTCTTGGTTTGTTCTTTCTAGGAACGTAAACCGACGGTTCTCTAAAACCTTTCTTCCCTGGAACAGGTTGTCGAGCTAATCGTTTAAAAGATTTCCATGAAACTTTGGGTTTCTCTTCGCTTTTCATAAGATAGGACAGATTTTGATCGTCTGCCTCAAATGTCATAAACGTATCACATAGCGTAAAAGTTGTTTCTTCATTATTTTCCATTACTTTTTCATTCATAGGAACGTCTTGTCCCGATTTGACAGTTTGCATATAGGTCCGATGTGACGCTGTTGCGTTCCACACTGGTCCTAACTTTTGCAAATGCGATTCGATGGCGGCACCATCCATACATTCCTTTCGGACTTGTTCTTCAGATGCCAACCAGTACGATTCCGCAAGTTCTGCCCTCGTAAATTGTTTTCCTTCGGATTGGCGCCAACCATCCACTTCTAATTCACCCTGCTCATTAAAATGGAACCCAATAGCGATTTCCTCCTCTCCCTGATCGCTAGTCAGATCTTCGAGGCTCGAAAATTTCCATCTGGCTCTGGTTTACGTGGCTCTTCAGGTGTAGACATATTTTTATAGTTAGGCACCTCATATCTCGAAGTATCAACTTTCATGACATTTGCTAATTTGCCACGGATGCACGTAGGAATTACACACTGCCGTTTAGAGTTAGGACAAGTGATTGTGAGTTCCGTGTCACCATTAGCAAAGGTTTTAACATTGCTTTCCGTCAACGCATCGAATGGTCTTCCCATAAGTAACATATATGGTGCACGATTTTGAACGTGCAACTGTAGGTAGATAGTAAGGTCACCAAATGTAAATGGGACGTTCCTAGCTAAACCCTCAGTTCTACCCAACCCTCCATGCGAATCCTGCATTTGAAGAGTTACGTTGGGGTCCCAAGTTAGGCCCAACTGAGTAGCCACTAAACGATCAATCGAGACAATCTGCGATCCAGAATCTAAGATTCCTTCAACAATTTCGTCTCTATGATTGATTCGAGCCGCAATTGATCGTAGTCCTTTGCTGTTTCCAGCTACAACAATCATATCGCGTCTCTCGTCGTCGATGGGTAGGTCATTATGAAAACATTCCACCACATCTTTTTGTACCCAAGATCCTATAGGCATTCCATCCCTTGCTTCGGACAGATATTCAAACATGATCTCTGGCTCGAGAGCTAGGTCATCAATGTCGATATAATTACCGCGCATTAATACTCCTGTAGGCATCTCCGGAATCTCAGTCTCGCCGTTATCAGTTAGGACAGCTACATATGCTGACTTTCCCCGTTTAGGCTCAACTCGTCGATTCTTGAGTTTCCTTTCCAGAATTTTCTTCACTAACGAAGAAATCCCTAGCATCTCTTCGATGGATAGCTGAACAGTGCCTTCCAAAACTTTGGTAGCTACTTCTTCTGCTAAACCATCCTTAAACAATTCGTTCCTAACTCGATAGCTAGGTTGTTTCGATTTTTCTCTTTCCTCTGACATAGGAGACGGCTGAGATTGATCCAGTGCCTGAGAGTTAGGTACTTCAGAACGACGGTTCCGTACATCTGTCTCAGGTGGTGGCCGGAAGGTGATAGGTCGGACATCGTCAAAAGGTCGCTTCGCAGTGGCAGGAGACGGTCTGATGTCCCCATAACCAGCACTAGGCTGTTCCTTTGATACTACTTCCGTCCTAACTTTCTCCGCGGGCTCACTTTCAATCTCCGTACTTGTGTCCCTAGTTCGACGGAAATTCCGGTTAGGAATACCATCAAATCTATCTCTGGGAGGCATAAGCACACCATCAAATGCGACTTTCTTTTTAAACGCCGACTTCAGAGGTCCCGGAGGTGGTCCCCTTCGATCATTGTTTGTATTATTGGGTTTTTTGCTGAAAGAACTCTCCGGTGCCTGCACAAACGAGCTAGCATGGTTTCTTCCAATTTGGTAGATACCACGACCAGGTCTAGGCTCCTTCATCGAGTCTAATAGTTTTTTCCCAAGCTAGGACGGTCTCCATTTTGTGAATGATCCGGATAGGATCGTTCGTTAAACCGTCTAACTTCTTCAGATGGCCTCTGGTGGCTCATCTGCAACATTGCATTCTTAGCCTCAGCTAATTCGCGTAAGAGGACTTGTACTTGATCCTCGGAATCTAGCTGACGATTCATTTCATCTTCTTCTTCGTCAACCATATTTGCAAAGTAAGATTCTGCCTTGCCCCAACCTCGGGCCTTAGCTATATCTTCGATTAACTTGTAGCGAGGGGTATTTTCGTCATCCCGAGGCATCCTAACTTCATCCCGCAATTTCATACGAGTTGAACCGTTGCCTTCCGGAACTAACCATCCTCTTTTAACGTAATCCTGATAAATAGGACACGCTGCTAACAAGTGATCCTTTGCTCGGCACATGAAACAAAGCAATTGACGAGGACCAGTGTTCGAATAGGTGTTCCCATATCGAGCACTTGATCCAGAGGGTCCGGATTGATTAAATCCGTATCGATTCTGATTTCCTTCTAAGTTAGGCTGCCGTTGCGAAACAGCTGCTCCAACTAGAGAGGCCACCGTACTAAGACCTTCGCCAACTTTCAATGTCATTTGACGCATTTCTTTTAGCCATGCTTCATTAACATCTTGTTGAGATGCTAGACGCTCTTTTTCGAACTCTAACTTCTCTTTCTCATTAACACTATCTTTGGAAGCGGACTTCCACAAATCTGAGATGCCTCCTTCAACATCGTTCTCCTGCTTAATCTTTCTGACACTTTTAAGGTAGTCAAAGTTCGACTGGGCAGGTAGACCCGACGTGAGTGGATAGGCTATCTGGCTTCGTCTATACGACTCTGGGTTGGTAGAACCAATACCCGACGACCTTACGGATGTTAGGCCGTATATAGATTCGTAGTTTGACGATGAGAAGACCTTTTCCGCCGCCGCTACAGCTTCTTTAAGCGTAATAGGATCCTCTTTTCTTCGATTACCGATCGTTGCCGGTTTTACATCTCTCCTAACTTGATCAAACACCATACTTCGAGTACTCTCTTCGAATACCTTCAGATAGGTGCGTACCGCATCCCTATTAGCTAGGATGGGTCGATCCGTCATTAACTTTTCACATTCTGTTACAAACAGAACATTATAAAGTCGAAACTCGGCTTTCTGCCTTATACTCAGGGGTTCGTACTCGTTGACAATTCGGTCTAACTCGTACATTGACCCTGCGACATCTAACATTTCTTCAGGAAGAATATTTCGGACCTCTTTTACGAATTCATCGTAGTTAGGTGTCCTAACACTCTTCATGCCCATAAATAGCTTTCTGGTCGGATATGTACTCCAATCCAGAGCTAGTTTTAACTTTGCATCGTCCGACTTAATGCCGTTTGAATCAAAGATCCACTCTGCCGCCTCAAACCATTGAATAACTCCGACTGGGTCTTATATAACTTCGGTAACTTTTCGGCTGCGGCAGCCAACTGAGTCACCGCATCGTTCGAAAGGGTTGGTAACCCAATCTGGGGAATATTGTTCCGATTTGACATGTTTTTCGATTTTTGTAAGATAGGATGAGAAGTAGACGAGATAGAATCTAATCTGAGCTCAGCTATAGCCATATCAATCGTTTCCCAGGCTTCGGTACCTCTGAGGCTTTTGGTCGAGCACTCAACATATTTGACGCTTCCCCCACGGCCCAAACCGCAGCTCTCGACCTCCTCTTTAACCCTGCTTCCGGTGCAGGTTTCACAATTCTGCGAAACCGCATAGGAAACAGCAACACTGCATCAGACAGTGTCGAACCCAACGCACCTTCCTCTCCTACTGCCACTCCAGCCTATGACTTTGATGGAATCGACTCGGGTCAGGTTTGGCTGTCACAGCAAGCTCGGGCTATGGGTGTCCAACATATATATGCCGACGCTTGGGGAGCACCGTACTTTATGAAAACAAATGACAATCTAGGCAGTGCGCGATTATTTTTTGCTGAAGCAAATTGAAATTTACCATCGCCCTTGAGTCCAGATGGCGGCTTCCTATGTGGTGTAACCGGGGAAACATGTTCCTCGGGCAGCTGGCTACAAGCATACGCCAACTTCCTCGTCCAATACATCAAATTCTACCAATCGGTGAATGTGACGATCGACTATTTGGGTTTCCTAAATGAACCAGAATTTGCGTAAGAAAGAACACGAAATTAATTTTTTTCGAGGAATAGTTCAGAACAACTGACTTTCGATTGTCTTTTCAAAGCGCTTCATATTCGTCAATGTTAAGCGACGGACAACAAGCTGCAGACTTTATCAAAGTCCTTCATCCGACACTGGCGAGTGCCGGCCTTTCAAACGTCAAAATCGCATGCTGCGACTCGGAAGGTTGGGCGAACCAAAGGACGATGACGGCCGATATGGTCACTGCGGGAGTTGACAGTGAAATTGGAGTCATCACCTCACATTCTTACACCACCCAACCGGATACACCAATCAGTATTGACCACAATGTTTGTGTCCTGCACCTCCTCGAGACCACTCCATGTTCCATTAACTGCAAGCTTTTTAGGTATGGATGACCGAATATGCAGACCTCAGCGGTTCCTGGGACACAAATTGGTTCCAAAGCGGTATCTTTGGGGAAGGATTCTTCTGGTGAGCTTTTCATCGCTCTTCCAAAAACGCACGAGCAAACCATTCCGACAGGGCCCAACTAATCTATAAAGGCATCGTCAATGCCGGTCTGAGTGCTTACCTTTACTGGGAAGGCAAATTAGGCCGTCTTATTTCATCACCCTGTCGCTCACTCCCCCTTCACAGGTGCAGAAACAGCAGCAACAACCAACTCGTGTCTTATATCCATCAATGGTGACACTGTGATTGCCTCTGCTCGTCTATGGGCCATGGCACAATGGAGTCGTTACGTTCGACCTGGAGCTATTCGTACCGCAACCACGAGCAGCTTAGATACTCTTTTAACCAGTGCATTTAAAAATGTCGACGGAACAGTCTCTGTTCAAGTCTTGAACACCGCGACTTCATCTCAGGCAGTCACTATCACCGTTTCCGGAGGAACGTTCACCTTGGTAACAGCATTGACGAGTAACCAGGCCAATGGGGGAGTTCCGACTGCCTTGTCGGCGACGCTGAGTGGAGGGGTGATCAGTGCCACAGTATCTGCTAGCTCGATGACAACCTTTATTCTGTCTGGAATTTCGAGTACTTCTCCTCCTCCGTCATCAAGTACATCGACTGCCCACACCACGACAACGGCTTCATCTACATCGTCACCCTCACCCACATCCGGGGGGACTGTTGCTGAATTTGGACAGGTGAGCAAATTGGTGAATAGCTCTCGAAGAAAAGCTGATCGTCCGGTTGTACAGTGTGGCGGGATCAGTTATTCGGGCTCGACTGCCTGCATGCCTCCATTCACCTGTCAGGTCCTAAATCCCTACTTCTCCCAATGCTTATAGCGGTAGAGATCATCAGCCTTCGGGAGAACCATTAAATTTATCAATACCGTTTATAAACATCGTGATATGTACAGTTTGTACCGTTCAAGAAAAACGCAGTTCTACTGACTGAGGATGGTACGAACAAAAGATTCGTAGTTGACGTTTCCGTCGCTGAAAAGGACAAAAATCAGTGCAATCAAGGGATCTTGGTATGAGGAATACGACACTCACGCGCCAATCTGGACCCCTTTCAGCAGTTCGTCAACTTCCTCGTCAGACATTTTCTCCCCCAGTTGCGTGAGCACATATCTCAGCTCTCCTGCGCCAATGAACCCGTTCCCTTCCTTGTCGAAAACCTGGAAACCGCGGATGAACTCCTCTATTCAAATAATTCAGAAGAGTTAACTTGAAATTGAGAACGGGAAAGATCCCTCACCTGGAGTTCCTGCAGGTTTGAATCCATCCGGGCGATTCAGTATTTGTAAGAAAACACTATAGTCCACTTGGGGGGCATGCAGTTAAATTTTTGAGGTATGCAAATTAATGAAAGAGAGCGTACCATCTCTGGGGGCGGAAGCTACGATTTCTGCGACCTCTGCTTGTGTAGGATTTTGTCCGAGAGCTCTCAAAAGATCGCCCAAGGTCTCTCTTGGGACCTTCCCTGTCCCCTTCTTGTCGAACAAAGCAAAAGCCTCCTTGTATTCTGGATTTTGAAGATCGATAGAGAGTCAGGTTGAAGGATTGAAGGAGATCTGACCTGCGTTATCGCTCTGCGACCGATGAGACTCTTCTAAATTATTATTGGGCGATGGGACACAAGCTTACCATGATCGTTGTGGCTGGGACAGAGGAGGAGGAGGACAAGTCATGTGCTTTGGCAAGCTCTGTTTACAGGTCAACGATGGTCAGCCTCCCGCTCACTGTGTCGACCCAGGAAATCTAAGAGAATTCTTAGGATGTTGACCCTCTCGCAGATGCACCCCCGCCTCGGTATGCTGTCGAGTCCGATGAGGAGGACGAATACAACCCATTCCAGCAACCGGCCGATGGAAAATGGTCTCCGCCAGAGATTAAAATCGTCGGCAAAATCCCAGCGAACCGACCTCTGATTCTTGCTTCAGGACACGCGGGCAAGTACTGGGCCAAAGGATGTCAGCTGGGAGAGCAGATCGGCGGGGTGTACGTTGATAAAATCCAAGTGCGCAATTACACGCAACTGCTCTGCTTTCATTCACAAAAATATCTTCAGGTTGGCCTAGTGTTCTCATTGGAAACAGCGGCGGTCGTCGTTTCTGAAACATCTACAAGGCTGCCAATCGCGTTCATGCACCCATACGCTCAAACTTTGGCAGGTCAGCTGAAAGCGTCGAGGTACGTTCACACTCATCCGTTTCCTGCATCTGCTGCATTTTTCTGGAGTATAGCTTTTCGCTTCTAGACATATATCCGACTCCAACCTATGTATCATCTGAACCAATCCCGTTTCACGACGCGCCAATCCGATATCTTTCGACTACCCAGCCCGACTCTGCAATCGTTCGTCCGTCTTCTACCCATTCAATGCACCCTTGACTGATAATCTCTGCACTCAGACGTCTTCTGCAGAACGTTTTGCACCTCCCAATATAGTCCATTCCGCAATTTCAGCCGCCCTTTTATCCCACATCGCATCCACTAGTCCCAATTCCAATGCGACGGTCCTGCTTTTGCCCTTTCCTCGTATCCCATCTCCTGCACCCAAGGTCTTGGAAAACTCTGATTTTTTCCATCTATCGGAAGATGTGTATCAATGGCCTGTAGAAACGATGGATGTAGTGCACACACTCCTGTTCGCCGCCATTGGCGAAAAATCTGACGCGCACTGGCAGACGCCATCGAATAGTAAGCCTGCTGGTACTGGGGGTCTTTGAAGAACAGATCACACATTGACGATGGAATGTATATCTAAATGTATAATTAGTTTGAAATCAAAATTGCCTCTTGGAATGACCTCTCCATGTCCTTTCTGCATGCCACTGCCTTGATTGCTTTCTTTTGGCTGGCTGTCCACGTTCTTTGTCGGATTTACTACAAGCAAAACCATGCGTCGACGTTGCTTCCAATTTCGAACAACAGTGCATCTCGGGGCCGTCGGTGCTCGTTGTCCACAACCACCGTCACAGTCAACAAAATTCATCTGAAAATCCAGACGCGTGCTTTCAATGCTGGATACGATTATCTCGCTGGACGGCGATTAACGCGTTTCAAACACTGGGCTAGTGCATTTTACAGCTCCGGGGTGGTCGTCGGATTTGTCGGGATGATCGTCGGGCTGTCTGTACTGGTGTGGATCACTGGAACGTCTACCTTTCAAGTGTTTATTGCCCCTTACAAAGGCTCGCGACTTCAGCGGAGGGACTTTGCTGAAGAGCCCGGTTCAAGCTTTATACAGCCGATAGTACGTCGAACCGAATTCAAAGCGCTCTGCAGGTATACTCATGGTGTATGCAGATTCCAGGTGTAACCGTGCCTCTCAGCCACCTGCCTATCATCCTCATCGCTGTGCTCTTATGCCAAATCGTCCATGAGCTAGGCCATGCTGTCGCCGGAGCTCTGCAAGTATCTTTATTCCCCCAACCTAAACTTAAAACAACTGCTGACCTCCCACTTCAGCTCATCCGTTCCCATTCTCTCTTCCGGTCTATCTCTCACGCTCATCATACCCTCCGCCTTCGTGTCGTTCTCTGCTAGTTTTTTCTCCTCCCTGGACACAATCGCAAAGGCTCGAATTATCGCTGCAGGTCCATTGCATAATCTCGTGCTATGGATACTCCTCAATCTGCTCACACAAACCGCTCTTGTCGTCGAGAGAACATCCGGTCTAGGGACTGCGATAATAAGTATTGGCTGGAAGGACCTCTCGCAGGAGGGTCGCCTAGTCGTTGGCATTGACGATGTGAGCTCCTCTTCTCTGTCTGCAAAAAAAACCCTCTTGGTTGAAATCTTTCCGGTAGGATTCTCCTTTGAACTCGGTGCTCCACGTCGGTTCTATAGTTACCGGGTTGGATGATGTCTCCTTAGCAGTCTTGGGAAATCAATGGTCTGAATATCTCTTGCAAAACTCTTCGGAGAATACTCCTTGGTATGGCTGGTGCGTCCCTAGGCCGACATATCAGGGTGAGATTTTTCCCGCATATTCAATAGACGTAAAAATTCAAACGATGATTCCTTAGGCGCTTCGCCCGACTGTTGTGAGGATGGATACCCATCCTTGGACCACCTCTGCTTCGACTCGCTCGGAGGAACATCCGGGAAACGTTGTCTCAATCCAATACCACTCCTTTCAAATACTGCAAGTGTTCGTTGTCATCGTGAATTTGACTGCGGCGGAGACGCAGTCTGCGTACGTCCAAACATACCTATTCTGCGTTTGAGTGTCCGTGGTCAGGATCCTGTTCTCTGGAGTGGACCCAGGAAAGAGATTTGGGAACAAGGTCTGTTTCGCGGACTTTCTTAATTTTCTTTCTTTCTTTCCCCTCATCGAACGCCCTTCAAAGTCACAATAGGCCGATTCGCTCCCCGGTTTTGGATTATACCTGCGAGTCTACTGAGAATCTTTACAAACTTCTACGAGTGCGTAGTTGCGATACCTGCATTTATTTTTACCTTATCCCCTTCCTTTTCAAGTTATCTTCAAATGGCAACTTTGTCACTATTCTTTTTCAACCTCTTACCATTGCCTCACTTGGACGGAGCCCAATTTCTCACCGCACTTCTGGACTACTTTCCCCTTTCATCTTCTTTCGCATCGAGGGTCGTCGCAGATCCAGAAGTAGGCATGTCGACGACTACGACAGCGTCTCACAGGGTGGTGAATGGCGACCTTGTATCATTATGGCAAAGACGTTTAGCAAGGCTTATACAATATGGAACTGTTGGGCTCGTTGTACTGTATGTATTGTTGACTGGATGGGCGTTATCGTGGTCTTTTTAGGACAATACTACCTCTGAAGATGAAGAATCTTGCCACAGATAACCTTTTGGCGCTGGCGCGGAGCCTGAGCCCATTGTATTTTTACTTTCTGCCACTATCACCAGCGTCCACCGGGTCACTTCTGTCCTCATCCGAAATAGGGTCATCAAACATCTGGAGGAGAAGAACAAACAGAGATGCGAAAGGGAATGCAGCTGCTTCAGATCTAGGTGTCTCAAATGGAAAAACTGCAAATGGGGAGATGCCAACCAAACAGCTCTGCTTAGGGCCGAAGCTCTTCTGACTTGACTGGCTGCAGTGACACAACTATTGAAACCCAGCGGAAAAGTCACTCGTCAAAGCTCTCTGTCGCAGCTACCCGGTTAGCTCAGTAATACGAGTGTCCATGAAAAACCACACCGGTTAAACCCGTAAGACCATATTTCCTTTCTCTGGATGCTCTTCGAACATGCAAATTCCCACGATATATTCTGTTCATCCCTTCCTTCTATTGACATGTACTGTCGCAACGGCATCAATCTCCCCAGTACTGGTATCACAGAAGCACGAGAAAACCACAGAGAGTGTGGGCCCGGGAGACCGCCAAAGTGTGGTCACTCATAGGGTATCAGTATATCGAGGTGGGGGGTCCGAATATTATGATAATGAGAATTACTAGCAGCGGGGCTTGCTCAACAAAGTTCAGTTTATTACAGTAACTTCCTTGCTGCAATCTCCTCGCCCTCAGTGCCTCCGCCTTCGCATTGTCAGAATTTGATCACACCGCAGATTCCATTTTTCAGTGCATTCTTGGTATTCCCTGGTACAACAGAGGATACTATCTATCTATGCTCTCCACTGATGACCTAAAGTACGCAGCATTGTTTATTGTTTGAAACAATGGGTTTAGAACAATAGATGCGGAGCGGCGGTTATACCAGAGACTTAGGCATCCCAAAGCAGCTTTGCTTACCGCACTTTATTCTGTCGTGAAGTTCAGAAGTGTCGGGTTCAAAGAACTTTCAGCCAAGTCTACTGTTTATAGAAATGCTAAACCAGGCAGGTGACAAAATTGAGGGCGCAAGAGCTCTTGAAAGGAAGACAAGCTCTCCGTCGCCTCTCAGTTACAGGTACGAAATCAGTTGATGAACCTCGGGATCTGCAATCGCTCAATTGAAGGAGGAGGGGAGAAGCAGAACTTGTTGCAACAATAGTTGGAACATTCGTAGTGTGATTCGTAGTGTGATTGTAGTACGATGGGGCCTCTCTACGACAACAACTACTTAGGAACCACTGAATGAAGCGGCCCAGTTTGGTATACAAGAGTTTGTAGAAAAGTGTACCAAAAAAATAGCGCCGAGGGAGCAGCCCCTACGAACACTAGCTATGATCATTCTAACAAAAATTGCAAAGACAAAAGCTATCCGATAATATGGTATATCCCAACAATGTATTATAGTCTGGGTATATCTTCGTAGATAAATGTGAATAGGTAAATATTTATTTGCATTACAAAAGCTCTCTGCGGACGTGATTCACACACACACAAAATAAAGAAAAGAATCGAAATCAATCGCCATAGCGTACACGTCCCAGGATATCAAGACCTCGAAACTGGGAACGATCCCGGTATCGTCTGTCTTCTCTTTTCTGGATGATGGAAATACGTCCCATACCGCGATATGCGAGGACTGGCGGATATCGAGGGACCAGGGGCAGAGTCTTCGTCTTCGGAAACAGCCTCACTTCGACTAGGCTCGGCCGGCAGCCGCAGCGCTGGCTCATTACTGTAATCATCTTCTTCATCGCTGTCAACATCGTCTATTAACCAATGTTCATCATCAGGCATCATAATCACTCCGCTCGCATGGTCGAAACTGAGACGATGCTGAATGACACTGGGCGAAGTTTGTGAACGTCGAGGAGAGGGTGTATCTTCCCAGGGATTCGAATTGTCAACTGCGCTCCCTGGAGTTGACCTAGATGTAGATAAAAGTCGACTCCTGCGTATAGTGCTAGGTCGTTTGCGCAGAGTCAGAACTACTGCTTGATCGTTGCCTTGTCGAGAAGCACCATTATGTCGAGATTCGTGGTTGGTCAGAGTCTGTCCTTTCTTCAAAGGTAGCCATGGCTCTGGGAGGACTCCGTTCAGCGCAGGATGACCGTAACGTCGTTTTCCCGTGCTGAAAGAAAATATGAGGAGCATGCTTCTGGCGAATTTTTAACTGGGCGGCATACTTCAATACACCATTGTACCAATTTGCCATGGGCGGTTGCGACTGTGTAGAGATTGAGTTTGACGTGAGATTAAAGTTGTGAAGTGTATGACAAAACGTACATAGTCGGTCCGTTCATCTTCGGGAGCCACATATAACGTGTCATCATTTTGCGCATACCTCCTCCGGCTCAGATTACTACAAGAAGACTGTCAGAATCGTACCCCACACGTGCGAAAACATAGCCAAAAAACAAACCTTTGCGACCAGGTAACCGGATGACCCATTTTCAATCTTGCTACATCAGCAGTTTCCTCTCCCCTCTCAACCTCAAACACTGAACTCAAGTTGACATACTCGCTCAGCGGAGTCAGTTTCTTGTGCGCCCACCACGACCAGAACAATGTTCCGACCCAAAGCGGGATGAGCAGGGATGAAAGCACGAAAGATTGGGAAAGTAGGAAGAAGCCCGTCATGAACATGAGGAAGATAATTACCCCCCAAATAAGACGAACGTATGTCAGAGGCCAAGCTTGCCCCTGTGACTCGTAGGGTTTGTAGAACACTACAGACGCTGGTCAGTGCTAACACTCCGCTGAGAAAAGACCGGCACACGCACCAAATAATAATTTATATTTGTAAACCACATAGGCCACACCGAAATATATCGCTCCAAAGATGACGATGAGAGGTTGCACGACACTGTACAACATGGTGATAGTAAACATGAGGATTGCTTGTGGATATACCACACCATAGTTAATCATGGGCGGCGCATTCAGCTCCGCAAAGTCTAAAAAGACGGGATTGAACGACTGGACGTTAATGACTCAAAGATGTTCAACATACCTCGGGGAGTTTTCGTGAAAAGCATTCGCATCAACACTTGCGGAATAATGACTCCGAGATTCAAAAGTTGAAGAGGCATGATACCCAAGCCTGTTGACGTTATCTTGGTTAGAAACAAACAACGAACTGCGGAACCCTTTTGGTGATTACTAACCTTGCAGAATTGCATACGAGAGGAAGAAATTTCTGTAGGAAGATTCGATTCAATAACGATATCTCGAAAGAACGCGGTCATTGACAAACCTAGCTTTACCGGATTGAAGAGCTTTGGCCAGCTTTGTAGGAATTTTGGCAGGGAAATTTGCCAAATCACGAGCCAACTGCCAGTAAGTACTGGCGACGAGAAAGATGAAAACAACGTTGAACAAAAGGAACAAGTGATATCTAATCATATGTCAGTTTTCTATCACAGAGAAGAAACCTTTACAACTTGACTCACTTCTTCATCAAAGAGTACTCAACCCAGCTCCTTGCGCGGTATCCTTGGAGATATGTAAGCGCTTCAAGCGCAAAGGGCAGTAACGCATTCAATGTAATCATAGCCATAGAAGGCAGTGAATTCTGAACCAAAGCCTGTATCTTGTCGCTCTTGTTGATCCAGTACGCAAGCCAAGGCAGCGCTTTCTTGATTTCTTCGTACGATAGCAGACTGGCGAGGGCCGCAATAGGAATCACCCAAAAAAAGAACAGAGTAGCGATTGCGCCGACGATGAAAACATCTCGAGCGCGAAGACTATGATCTGATGTCGTCATGTTCGACCATATGATATCCCTTGGCTCTGGTGAAGCATATGTCACGCATTGAAAGGGATTTGGAGCATGGGCGGTTTGAAGAGCAATTTGCTAGGTCCCGAGCCAAAAGTCAGAAAAAGAAACCATCCGTTGCGAGAAAGAGACGCACCGCACTAGACATCTTTTCGAACGTCACAAATGCAGTTTGTGTCGCCTTGAACTTACCAGTCCTTCTCCTCCTCTTCACAATCTCATCAATCTCACTAAACTGCTTGTCCAAATACTCCAATGCATCAACTTTGGGTCTGAACCATCCAGGCCTCAGCGTAGGCCTCTGCCGATGAGGCACAACCAAACGAGTCGTAGGTCCACTCTCCGAGTCAGGTTCGATCAGGTTGACAACCGCATTATTCTCTGGGTCATACTCCTCCACCGTACTTGGATTCCCAACGTATGCGGCCCACGCATCCTCCAGCTTTAACAAAGCTTTTGTTCGCCTGTACAAAAGCCTCTCCAAACTTCCTACTTCCCTCACCACCGAGACACTCTCCACGCTCATATTCATACTCTCAAAATACTCTGCAAGTGGTCGTTCGCCGCGAAGGTGTTTTGGAAGGTTGGTCACCATGACCGTGCGAGCAGGGATCGAATGGACAAGTTCGAGAGAGAAGAGTTGGCGAGAGCGGATGAAGCGTCGGTAGTTTTTGTATATAAAGTAGAGGGCGAGACCGGTGAATAGGTAGGTGAATACTAGATGAACCGAGAGGAACGTGTTTGGGTCCGATATGAGACCGAGCCAACTGTCGTCGGTGGGGAGTGTGGAGTTGTTGGAAGTATCAAAGGTGTATGTGTAGGTCACTAAGTATCTATTCCAATCGTCATCAGGTTGGGTGCTGTTGCCATCGTTGTCGTCTCCCAGCTTCTTGTTGTGCTGCAAGGCGGCGAGTCAGAGAATTTGAGCAAATGAAATCGTTCCATGACACACCTTCCAGTTGAGGGGCATGAGTGCGGTTATTGCAAAGAAAGAGCAAACGGAAAAGAGATAGAAGGACATTTTGAAGAAATTCAAAAGCTTCGGGCCTGGATTAGCATTGGCTCTCGGATACATATATATCAAAGGGGTTTAGACGCACAACTGCAGCATCCAGACCAACAATCTGAAGCACCGTGAATTCGGAAGTCCGGATTGTAGGAAGAATCCAGCCAAAGAAGGCTTGATGAGCATGAGCTTCGTGAGGAGAGAAACCTGGGATACAAGGGATGTGAGGAAAAGGGATATGGACAAAGCTATGCGCACCCTTCAATTTTGTTCTTGGAGCAAACAGCAAGGGCCATCTAGTCCTTGCATACGAAAATATCAAGAAGGAAAAGAGTCCAATAGATCCAGAAAGAATAAGCTGAGTCGTCAGCCACGGCCCTTCAAACTTGACTATCCTCTACAGTTATTACCGGCGAAATCAGAAGTAAGCTGAGACGTACGAGTTGGAGGAGAACCAGGTGGTAAATCCGGTGTCGTATCGTTTCCATCCTGCACCATGAAGATATCGAAGACCCGGGACATTTGGCCGGTCCAGTTTGCTATAGCGTGGCCGCAGTGGGCGGATGCAGAGAACAGATGCCTTTTTAGGAAATGTGTCATGTGAGGGCTAGAAATACACAGGGCGCTAATTGCTACAAAAAAAAATTCTCAAAAATTATTGTTATACAACACATCCCTCTCCCGCACACCCGACCCATGCATTAAAGTTGAACTGCTGTGGTGTCTTGACAAATTCAAATCCTTGTGCTCCAGCATCCAGTTCCAGGATATTTTCCTCTCCGCGTTCAACAATCCCTCGCATACTGACACCAGTGCCAGAGTCTGGAACAAAGATGGGGATTGTGAGTTTGTTCAATCCTGCGGGAACCAAGAAAGTCTGTGAAGCAAGGGGTGCTGTCGAAGAAGAGTTGGATGAAGGGACCACCTGAAGGGTCACATTTGCTGGTTCTGAAAGCAGAACTGTCGCCCATACGGCGTCGAGGACCTGCGTTTCTCCTCAGCTATGTAATTAAAAGCCAAAGCAAGCCCTACGTACCAGTTCGCTTCCAGGGACAGTACCGACGCTATCCGAAGTCGCGATCGCAGAGGCTGGGTGAGTACGTGACCACATCACCATTCGTTCTTCGTCTAACGAGAGTACAGGGTAAGATCCAGTCTTGAACGCCTGGGCGTAGTAAGACGTCAGGGAAAGCCAAGCTAGGTGCACAATACCCGTGTCAGTTAATACACTCTTCTTTTTCTGGAACTGCCACCTCACCTGTATGGTTGAGCCCATCCGTCCATGCTTCACTTCCGGGGGGCTGAGCTCCTTTGATAGGCCCAACATAGTGTGATTCACCATAATCATTCCAAGAGATGATCTCTACAATATCGACTTGGTTCGCAATAGAAGGCTCAGGCGATGTACTGGCGTTCGTGGGATCCGTGTCATTCCCGCGTGGAGCCTGGGCTACAATGAGCGATTCCCAGCGTTTGGAAAATAGATGTTGATCTGCGACATAAAGGAACTATAAGGATGGTCAGTATGTAAAAAACATGGAAAGTAAACCAAAGTTACATTTTTATTGAACGAGTCTTTTCCAAAGTGCGTGTAGAACCAAGGGGTGACAGCCGCGATGTAAACGTTATCACTCGCGGTAGACGTCGTTTTAGCAGTGGAAGTCGAAACGCTTTGAAGAAATTGACGGTCAGAATCCGGCGACGCAATGAATTTGCTCAAGGCTTGTTCGAGACTTTTGCCCGCAGAGTTGGCAACCTGGATGGACGGAGAGCCACCCAGGAGATTGGTAAACTTGGCGAGGGGGTTCGAAGTAGAGTTAAAACCGAGTAAATTCTTCAAGGACGAAGACAGGGCGGCAGAAGAGGATCCGGCGGAAGCGTTGTAAGCTCGACGGGCTAGGAGGGCGGAAAATGTCAGTAGCGTTACTTCAAGATTCCTTATAACACAGACCCATCCGCCATTCCACTAAAAGAACCGTTAACGATGGTTCAAATCGAATCAGAGAGGAAGGCCTACATACATTAAAGACCCCATTTACAATACCACTAAATTGGGACATTTGATCGGGCGCGACGAAGAACGATGGCACAAAAGTCATCTTCCCTTGCAAATCAGGATGTTGGGCAAACTGGGAACGCCATCCATCCGCGACTGAACTTTGACCGAATTTACAGGATTCACCCGCAAAGGTGGAGACCAGAGGCAATTGGGTAGAGGAACCTCGGGAATAGCGGAGTTGGTTCGGGTGGGATAGATACGTGGTAACGAGTGCACGCAAGGATGCACCGTCGGATGAGGATGCGCAGGGTAAGGAGCTCAAATGAAAAAAATCTTGACACAAATTTTTAATTTGGAGAATTAGACAAACATACGACATGTCCAGAGAGAGAAACATTTTGAAATCGAATAAAGAATTTTGGGCTGCGGCGTAACTGGGAGATTTTTTTCAATATTCGACGTGAGTGTTCCCGGAAAGAAAAAGAGTACGTACGCATCGGCTACTCGATCTGGTTGCCATGAATCTCTTCCAATGTTCAAGGCAAAGCCATCTATACCAGAAGCATTTGCGAGTTTGATATCGTTGAGCCAGTCTTGGGAGGTGTACGGAAAAGTGTTGCCCACTATATGATGTGCTACTACATAGCGCGGCGAGGACGTTGGGGATGTCGCAGACATAGTGAAGTTGGAGGTGATTGCCCGCGAAGGACGTTCATGAACGTTAATTGGAAGTGAATTTGAAACCATGGTGAAGTAAAAGAATGAAAGAAGGGAAAGGGAAAGTCGTTGCATGACTAACAGTCTTCGGCTCAGCCGGAAGTGGGACGAGGAAAAGGAGAATAAGAGAACGGGAAGGGGAGAAAATAGTTAGTCGTTCATTCAGTCTTTATACTTTTTCGAGGACAATACCGACGGTGTCTTTTGTGTTTTTTGCTTTTGTTCCAATTCAGGTGAATAGGCGCCGGGTTACGTAATTGCATTCATTTGATGACTTGGTACATAGCGCCTGCAAGCTTGAAGCAAGGACTATGAGCATATTGATTGCAATACAAACTACACAAATCCAATCAATATGTACAGATCTAAACGGTTAGTACGCTACAAAAAGAGTCAACTAGAAGCCTCTATTGGAAAATGAGGCATTTGGAAAGACAAGAGGGCTTGAAATGGTTTCAAGTATTCTTGCGGGAGTCGTAGAACTTTCCCAATCATGTGAAATTCTCCTTCAATCCTCCCCGTAACTGACGCTATCAAATCACTGTGGGTGGGTTGGATGGGCGCTGATTTGTTACGCTCTGCTGCAGCGAGATGGGGTAGGGTGAGTAAAATAACTTCGCAGCTCAACAGAGCCAGACTGTACTAATTATTCAGTTGGTGGTTAGTATGTTTATTGATATCATAATAAACACAATTCTAAGATCGATAACTTACTGATCGTGTCCAGCAAAATCCCCAAGGTGTGTCCCCCAACGAGCACTTTCGACATTAACTACGCCGTCCGTGAGGCCATGGAGAACTGTAAATGGGAATGTTGGGCTAGATAGGTCTTTGTGCTGCATGGGTGGCTTGTCATGTGATCGTGAGTGTGCTGGCAGCCACACTCCCACCTGATAAAAAAAGTTGCACAGCTTTTCTCCTTCGTTTCCAGCCTACTTCGGGCACTGTACGATCTACAAAGAAAGCGCGCTGTATGTAGGCTTTCACTTCCAGGCGGGCCTGGTCCATTTGCGTCTGCCTCAGGGCGGGGCAAAACCCAGCCCATTAAACCTGAGTAGATTTAGCTGAGTGCCGACTTCTGGACCGTACTGGCCAACCTGCCTTTCTGCCAACCAATCCTGTCCCCCTTCCTCGTAGCTTTGCAGTTCTTTGTGGTGCTGGCTTTTCTCTGGGGCTGAACGGCTGCCTGACTGAAGCGCTTTTTTGGGTGCCTATTTTTTTTTTTTTTTTTTCACATGTTCTGAAAATAAAAAATAAAATTCTTGCCACCTGGGGCTGAACGTACAGAACGGCCACCTGGCTGAAGTGCTTTTTGGGTGCCTATTTATTTTATTTTTTTCCCTGGTGCATCAACCACAATTGAATTTACATAAAAAGTACCAGTGCAAATAAGTAGTCATGGAAGAAAAGTCATATAGGTCATATCAGTTGTGCTGAAACTAAAATCAAATCAAGTCAAAGCCTCAACAAGTAAAAAATGCCTCCTCCCAAAAGCACCCTTCCTACACCAAAGGTAACCCCAGCCTTGCTCAAGATTACCCAAGAATTATCTGAATTAATTTGAGAACTTCCATCATCCTCTCTGGTAACTTTGAGGATTCTTTAAGTAAAGGTGAACCACCTTGTAGCTTTTATTGCAGCCCTTGGGCTTCCACTAAAGTAATCGCAATTTTCCTGGCTTTTCTTCCAAATGGATACTTCGATTTCCCTAGGACATTTTAAACACTCACCCAGTCATTCCATTGGATCCTAAGATACTTGGCTACACTAGGATTTAGAGCATGTCTCCAGGGAGACTAGGCCCCTTGTGGTCCGCAGTCTCCCTGGGTTTTCTATGATACCTTAAATAACCTGTATCATCCCGGGCATTAGACCTCATTTCCAGATGATGCAAATTTGATGGTTAGGTGCCTCATCAAGATAGAATAACCGCAGGGACAATCGGTTCAAGCGAAGAAGTGGCGATGCCTCATTAATCTCGTCCGACTCCTATGCAGGACGCAAGGATGGAAGACTCTCTGACTCCCAAATTTATTGACGACAGGTTTCAATGCCCCGATCTGGAGGACGAACTGACTGAGAGAGACATTGGATGTTCGCGTCCAAACCAGTGGAGAGAAAGACCTGAATCAAGTGTTAGTGGAGGTTCGTGAGGGCTATGAAACAAATGCGTTAGGATCGAGTAGATTCAGAGAGTGTCAACCGCAAATTAACGGATACACTCAGCTTCAGCGAGAAGCAAGGGTTTGTTCACGGATCGTTCTACTGGGTACTGAATTCAGCGAATATCTATCGTCGTCCTACAATTTGTGACTGACATTGAGGCGACCACTCAAGCCTGTACCGACCTTTGTAGCATTTTAACTATGCTTGATTTCAGCATTCTGTGGAAAGAAATTTTGGGCCTCCTCGTTGTAGCACAAATTGATTAGGGGCATGAAGCTTCACCACTGCATCAGAACGGAAGAAACCAAATAAAACACCCCTCAAACACAACCCACGGTTACGATGATCCATTTTGTAGCGCTCTCTAGCTCCTTGTCATGCCTTCCAAAGCATTCATCATGCCAATGCCTCAAGCAACGGCGACCTTCCTGCGGCAATCGTTGGAACATACAACGTGTCCTTCCTCTTGGCCAAGTTGGCACAATCGGTATGTCCTTGAATAGCTGTCTGCGATGGCCGCCTGCTCGATTCGCTTTTGAGAAAATTCAAGAGGCCAAGTTGGAGGTGCCGAATGTCAAACGACTCGATAGCTCGGATTCCCCCTTCCTCAGTCAGATATTGGATTCTCGTAAGTTGTGAGTTAGGATCGCGGTGGATAGTCTCCGAGTCGACGTAGTGGTGGCGCACCTTCTTATTCGTACTCTGCTGTTGGCGCCATCGATGGGACTTTTTCCTCGGTGTACATTGACAACCGTCATGCAGGAAGCGCCACCCTTCAAAGCTTCAAGCTTCACCGGTCAGGCTGTCAACGGTGTTGTGGGACCATAGGCCGGTCCACGGCCCGCATATGTACCCGTCAATTATAAATTTGGAAATTTCTCTTTTCTTTGGCTCTCACTCCTTCACGGTCATGGTCAAACCCACGGCCTATCCCGCTATTGCCAACGCGCCGCTCACTGGACTTGCAGAGGGCAACGACAAATTCAGCAATATCCAACTAGCTGGCCTTGTTCTGTTCGTTCCATGGCTCTTGAAACGCCTCTTACCGCTGTTCAGCCGCGGTGGGTTCAAGACGTACCTCTTCCTCCTTC
Source organism: Collybiopsis confluens (assembly GCA_013368555.1). Lineage (NCBI taxonomy): Eukaryota > Fungi > Basidiomycota > Agaricomycetes > Agaricales > Omphalotaceae > Collybiopsis > Collybiopsis confluens. Next base: position 57,285 of record JAACJN010000011.1, read on the forward strand.
TCTTGACTGGTGTGCCCACTACCCTCGCGTACTGGATGGTTATGAGCCGGATTGGAAGCCGAAAGAACAATAAGGTCCTTCTACCGGGGCAAGATATTGAGGCTTATATCACTATCAAGGATCCCGAGCTCAAAAAGCTCTACCATGGCAAGGATAAAATTCCTATGCAGGTTTTCCATGATGCTTATTTCGATGGAAAGATTGAGTTCAACGGTACGTGGTCATCTCGTTTTGACACGTCACAACTTATCCGTTCTTTTTTTGCAGGTGATGTCCTCGAAATTATGGAACAGCGTCATGACTGGGCTACTTTCCATATGACCTGGGAGCTCTTGAAATACGTCTTAACTGTCCTCGTCCCTGACGTCGTCACCCACTCTTCGGAGCAAGACTCGGACCAAGTTACGGAGCACTACGACCGCGGCAATGATTTCTATTCGTGGTTCCTTGGTCCTAGGATGATATACACCTCCGGTGTCATCAACGACCCCGACAGGAAAGAGACTTTGGAAGAGCTACAGGACAACAAACTTCGAGTGGTCTGTTCAAAGCTCAACCTCAAACCAGAAGACCGCTTGCTCGACATTGGCTGCGGATGGGGTACCCTCACTGCTTATGCTGCGAAAAATTTCGGTTGTGACGCGACGGGTGTCACCTTAGCAAAGAATCAGACCGAATTTGGGAACAAACGCATTGCCGATAATAGTATTCCCTCGACTCAGGCCCGGATTCTGTGCATGGATTTCCGCGAGATTGCGGCCACCAAACCTGCTGGGACTTACACTAAGATTGTTTCGCTGGAGATGGCTGAGCATGTCGGCATCAGGCGGTACCAGACATTCCTTCGACAGGTTTATAACCTATTGGACGATGATGGTATCTTTGTCTTCCAAGTCGCGGGTCTCCGGTACGTTCTCCTTGTTTTCGAATTCCAAGGCCCTTGGACTCAAACATTATTTACAGACAATGCTGGCAATACGAGGACCTCAATTGGGGATTATTCATGAACAAATATGTTTTCCCCGGCGCAGACGCAAGCTGTTCATTGGGATGGGTCATTAATCAGGTGAGTTTCAGTATCGTTTCTGCGAAAATAAGGCTCACCAATAAAATTTCAAAGCTGGAAAAAGCCAACTTTGAAGTCAAGAGTGTCGACGTTCTCGGTGTGCATTACTCTGCTACTCTCCACCGGTGGTACGAAAATTGGCTTTCGCACCGTGCCGAAGTCGAGGAAAAGTATGGCGAACGGTGGTATAGAATTTGGGCTTTCTTCTTGGCTTGGAGTGTTATCAGCAGTCGGTGAGTGCACGCTCTACATCATTTTTAGATCTTCGACGTAGTGACTGACCACTTCCTCTGTTGCCTCTTACAGACAAGGAAGCGCCTCCGTATTCCAAATCACCCTCCACAAGAATCTCAATGCGTATCACCGCGTCGAGGGAGTCAAAACCCACGCGTCGATTCATGTCCAGGCTGAGAAGGAGCCTGAGCTGATCCTTTGAAGAAGCCAAAACTGTCACATTCGCAATGACTGTTACTTAGGGGGAAGCCGCACGACCTGACTCGGTCTGGATAGGTTTGAGGAGGAGGCGGAGTACGACGATGAACCAAAATTAGGGTATCTACACACACATACATACATTGCTCGGCTGTAGGTTCCTTCCACTAGGTTTCGGAATCACGATTTAATGAAAATATTCTTTATATAAATTCCGTTCCGAGCCGTTAAACCTGTCAATACACTTAACTTGATATCCGTCGGTCCTGATCAGCATCTTCGTCTATAGGCGGTCAATGATGGTGAATGGCGTATTTGAAGCACTGTGCGAACGAATACATTCTAACGATATATAAACGCTACGGAATCGAAGGAATTACATGACCACCCAAACCATGAGAGTGTTTACATGTTCCGATAGACATGGAGAGGGGTTGAGAATAAGGATACCTTTGAATCGTGCTTTCCGATTCGGAACTGAGGCCGCGAGTTTCCACGTAGCCTGCGTCACTTTGGATCGCAGAGGGAAATTGTTGCTGGGACCCAATTGCGTCCACACCTAGCCCAATGCGGACCATAATCATTGTCGATGCAATACCCTATTTCATTGGAGTGCAAATGAACAAGAAAGAGCCACGAGGACGTATCGAGCTCACTTACCACAGTCTGCGTCAGTGTGCAGGGAGATATGACATTGGCACTTTGACCAGAAAAGACTATGGACAACAAAAGCATCGCCGGGAAAACGAGTCCGGATTCGAGGCTTTTTAAATGGTAAAGACATTTCTTAGTCAAACAGGGATTGCGACGTACATGGGGCCCAAAAGAGATGTGCTTTTACTAGTGATGCCGCTCAGCTTTTTTAATGCCCGATTCTGCCACCACAGTCTCCCAGCTGGCATCAGTTCAGTGAACGTCATGAGCATTACATCCATCGCCCCAAGCAGTGCACTACATGCCTATGAGTCCCGTCAAAAGTACGTTTTGACCAAGGGTTATGAGTATGTACACTTCATATGCTACATCTGGATTTGTCGCATTGATAATCCAAATGACTAGTTGTTTCAACACGAGAGAAATCAGCATCCATCGAAATGAACTAATGCTTCAACAACTCACTCAGAACGCATATTAAACCCAAGATAGGAGCAACTATAACGCGCTTGCTGGAGTTCCATAGACGATAACATCGATATGTCTGCGCAAGGGTAGGGTAAAATACTGTTGTCAAGACGGGACCATACGTGACTTGCCAGAATAATGTCTCCGAGCAGGCTATGCAGTACGTGAGGAAAGATGTCAGTCAGTCGGCATCAAATGAAAGCGAAAGAACTCGCCCTGCAAGAAGAAAGATGTAATCAAGGGTAGACAGTATCCGGTGATTAGTCTCCTTGAGTTGCTGGTTGGAGTAGGGGACTTTGGAGCCAGAAATTATAGCGGATTGAAGGGGAGTCATGGACCTGCCAGCCAAATCCAGTACGATGGATGCTGTAGCCAGCATGAAGAAGAGAAACGTGGCCCCAATGTACAGCTTCCCTGGGGTAAACTTGTGTAGAAAGATATAGATACTGAGACCGAATAACACGACGAATATGCCTAAGGTTGCATTAGCTGCGAGCATAAACAGTAGCTGACAACGTCACCGTATAAGACTACTTCAATCTGTCGAAAGCGAAGAGGATAAGAATGAGCATTTCGGATTATATATCTACGCACTGCTATAGGGATGATGAGGCCTAGTCTGAGATCAGCGAGGAGGGTATCGTAGTCAGCATAGATGCATATCGCATTTTCGACACATGAAAGCTGGGAGGACATGGTCGGGGAGATGGGGAAATAGTAGCTCGACACGTCCACCACAGGCGGGAGCCGCTGATCAAGTTTCACGCATAGTTAGTGCACCAATGCAAGCCGGCATATCCGAAATTGGACATCCCACCGGCAGACATAGGCGTGAGAATATCGGCTGCCGGCGGCTGCCCGCTTCGATCGCACCACTACTATGTATTCTTTCTCATGTCCTCTCCTCGCCTAACACAGACAGTTCCACCCATGTAGGCACTAACCGGTACTAACCTTTAACACTTGATCACCGCGGGGCTACCCGGTATCTCGTGATCTGTTGACTATCTTAAAATCATTATGGAAAGGTCGCTGCTAACTATGACAATAACGCGTTTTCCGGGGCCTCTTTGAATAAAACCAGTGTCAGCGTCCATTCCGCACACGCGTTTGTCCTTATATACCTCCATTTTCGACTGAGCATCCGCAAATCCTTGTCCCCGCATTTCTAGCCATGTTCTCTGCGGTGAATTCTATATCAGATTCTCCCTCCAACATTCTCTTCGGATCGTCGCGACTAAGGACGGGAATTTTTGGTGTTATTCTGGCTATATTGGTTGTCTACGTTTATATGTCCCAGAAACGGTCGAAGCGTGCCCACAATACTCATGGTTTGCCCACCCCGCCTGGACCTAAACCAGCCCCCATTATCGGAAACCTCTTTGTAGGTCGTATACTTCTATCTCCTCTCCAATATTGTCATTCGTCTGTAGGACATCCCGCGCGAGAAAGAATCTGCGGCGTACAATAAGATGGCAAAGGAATATGGTTCATCTGGTTGATGTCCTGTATAGGATTCGAAAGCTGACCTACTTTGTCACCAACAGGCGATCTAACCTACCTTAGCGTCCTCGGAAAGTCCATCCTGGTCGTCAACAACTACGCTACAGCCCAAGAACTGTTTGAGAAGCGATCTGCTAACTATTCTGATCGCAATGAACTTCCTATGATCAATGACCTGTTCGTCCCTTTTGACTTGGTTGTCACGATCACGTAGAGCTTAACATACGATTCCAGAATGGGTTGGGATTGGAGCTTTGGACACATGCCGTATGGTAGGCAGTCTACACTGCTTTCCGAGCTGCGTTGACTGTGCTACTACTCAGGTCCCCGCTGGAAAATGCACCGAACTATGTTTCGTCACCAATTTCAATCATCCGTCGTATCTGGTTTCTGGCCAATCCAGTTGAAGGAAGCTCATAAACTCATACGTAACATGCTCCACGATCCCGAGGCGTTGATCAATCATCTTAGATTGTACGTCGTCTTTCCTTGTGGCTCGCGCATAGTTTGACATGTTCCCACCCGTAGCAATTCTGCCAGCACTATTATGAATGTTATATACGGAATAGAGATTCAATCGGAAGATGACCGTTACATCACTGTAGCAGAGACTGCACTCGATGGGATGGCTCGAGCAGCAAATCCCGGTGCATTCTTTGTTGATATCTTCCCAATTCGTGAGGCTCCATTCAATTCTCAAATGCTGTTCTCAACCATGCGTCGCAATTTCTAGTGAAATACGTCCCTAATTGGATGCCGTTTGCCGGCTTCAAGCGCAAGGCGGAATTCTGGCGCAAGTCTGTCCTCGAAATGCGAGATGCACCCTTTGACATGGTTACGAGAAGAATGGTGAGGCTTCCCGAATGCATTGCAAACCTTTTCGGTTGATGCATATATTATAGAAGGAGGGAACCGCATCGTCGAGTTTTGTGTCGAATCTCCTGACTGATCTCGAGCTGCGCAAAGACCTTTCTCGGTCCGCTGTGGCCACGGAGACCGAGACCATTAGAAATTGTGCGGGGCTCGCATACGCTGGTGAGTATCTTGAACCAGCCGCCTGTACATGATGATTGACTTTCACGATTACAGCTGGGGCTGAAAGCGTAATACATTACTATTTAAATCTTCGTAATGGAACCCACCCTGATACTCACTTGTTAGACGGTCTCTTCGCTGTCATCTTTCACCTTGGCTATGATTCTCTATCCCGAAGTTCAGGAAAGAGCCAGGCGCGAGATTGACTCGGTAGTAGGGCTCGGGAGACTTCCTGATTTCAGCGACCGCAAGTCATTGCCATATATAGATGCAATCGTCAAAGAGGTACTCCGGTATGTGAACTTGTTTGACATCATCTATTGGGAATGTTCACAGTATTACTCAGATGGAATCCTGTAGCGCCTCTCGGTTAGTGTATGCTCACTATGCTCATTAATCGGCTAACTTGTCTATCAGGCCTTCCACATATGGCGACTAGGGATGACAAATTTAGAGGTTACCGTATCCCTGCTGGTACACTGGTTCTAGGCAATACTTGGTTTAGTATTTCTCTTTCATCCTTACTCTCCTGCTTTCGCTTAAGCTCAATTGATTTTTTCCTTCGTGGCAGGACCATCCTCCACAACCCCGATACCTTCCCCGATCCGATGACTTTTAATCCTGACCGATTCCTTTCCAAAGACCCTGCCGTCATGGATCCTGTCAACGTGGCCTTTGGATATGGCAGGAGAATCTGCCCTGGACGTTTCATGGCCGAAGGGCAGTTGTGGATTTCGATTTCGTGCATTCTCAGTGCGTTTGAGATCAAACCCGGCGCGAATGAGGATGGCAGGGATGTCAAGACCGAACCAGCTTTCGCATCTGGGATGATATGGTCTGTCGTCTCTTTCCGTTGTGATCTAACATTAAAAGAGTGCCTCTTTTTTCAGCCATCCTCTTCCCTTCAAGACCACGATCAAACCGCGGAGCGAAAAGGCCAGACTGCTCATAGAAGAGACGGTGGATCTCCTGGCTTGAGGGACTCTGGAGTAAAGAAATGTTTATTATTTAAGTATTCAATATTTCATACGCTTCTACTCTAGATAGCCTGTGTGCCTCAGGCAGTATTCGAATTTTAGATGATCAGCTTTGACTCGGCGGGAAGGCGTGACTTGACCAGTTCTGACTCACGGCTGCTTAGATAAAATAGAGACTTGGTGCATCGATTCCTCCATCATCAAGCGATTGGCGAGATGAGGAACTGAACTTTTTTGCAGACACTGAAGCTTGTCTTTCCCGACGATCAACGCTACACCCTCTCACAATGATTACTCGAATACATTTGGCCACCGTCACCTTTGTTATTCAAAATTTTAATAATTCTTTCAACGTCCTTGCAACCACTTGAACACAAAGGTCTCTTTTCTTTCTCTTCTCTGGAAGCGGTTCATAAACAGCTGATTTTGTCATGCAGTTTCTGAATATGTTCGGTGAAGACGATTCGGAAAGCCCAAGAGTCCCAAGCCCTTGGGATAATATCTCTACTCCATCCCACGCTACACCGTCGCCTTCGCCTTCTCCACTGGGAACTCCCGCCAGCGGCACCCCAGCTTCGGTATCCTCGACGCTTCATCTGCCGCTCACACCTGGCACACCTGCACCCTTACTGCCACGTCTACCTCCGGAATCTGATTCCGGAAATATCGAATACAAGCTCCAGCTTCTTCATCCCACTACTTCTCGTTTTACGCGCCTCGTTACTCAACTTAAATGGAGATTGCTCGAAGGAGGGGGACAGGCTTTTTATGTATGTGCGGATTTCCCAAGCAAATACAAAAACAAAAAAAATTAATATGGACTATCGATACCCAAGGAACTTGGAGTGGCAGATTCTGGGCTCCTCGTTGGATTAAGCAGAAAAGACTTGGAAGAAACACTCGATGTGCGTTTCGAGAGCATTCTCCGAAGAGTTTTCAGATTGTACTCATACCGCCTTCTAGACCCTGGAGATGATGGCAGGAGAAATAGGTGCCAGTGTCATTGTAGTGAAGGAAATTGAAGTCGAAAGATCTCTCGCAGAACAGGCCAAGAGAGAAGAAGATTACAGGGAACGTAGAGGACGGGGAAAGGGACGGTATCTGGAAACAGGATATTCAGATTCTACCACTACCGATGCCACAGACTCTGACACTGTTGGTATCGATGGGGTCTTTGCGATGGACGATCCGGCGGATTCGGATGACAATCTCCAGCTACAGGCCAACTCACAAACCCCTTCTGTCGTTGACCTAGGTGTCGAAATCTCTTCTGTCTACAAGCCTCGACCAATGACCCTCCGGATGCAAATGTCCAATCCAAGTGCCACTGTCAATCTCAACGGTCATACAAACGGTAACACTAAAGCTCAAAGCGGCGGGAATAAAACCCGAAAAAAACTAAAGCCACCGCAACACGCTTCCACGGACACGTATCATACTAAAGATAGCTATTCCAATGACACCTCTTTCGGAAGAACCCACAGCAGGAGGCAAAACCGGGACAGACGCCGTGCGGAGAAGAGGAAGGCCCTTGAAACCCTTGTGGAGTCTTTACCTTCCGCTTCCTCATCAGCTGATCTCGCTAGAGATGACCATGGTGGCGACAAGGCGGAGGAAACTGCAAATAAATTACTCACAAGGCTGGAGAGCTTGCACGTCTCTCGTATATCTGCCATTCCTAAAGAGGTCGATAGCAGTAAGGTCATCGAGGAGCACAGCGAGAATGAGCTAGTCAATTCCGTTGCTACACTTCGTGCAGACGATTCTTCCCTCGCTCCCCCTCCTCATTTTACTGTGACTCCGATGTCAGATGATTCACAAGAAGATCCTCTGGAAGACGACGATGTGTTCCCTTCACCAGTATCTTCCTCGCACCACGCCCGTTTTCCTCAACTGAGTCTGGGATTGGCGCTCGGCGAAACTCCTCTGGATAGGGCTTCTACTGCTCACTCCAAATCTCATTCCGATATCAATGTCGACCGCGCGGGACAGTTTGAGTCTGTTGCCGATTGTATGCGAAATGTAGGCGACGGAAAGGTGGATACAGAGGATGACGGGCCCCGGCTCATCGTCGAAGCTCTCGTCGTACGCAAACTTTCCCTCCAGGAGGCATTTCTAGATTTCGGAGGGTTTGGATTGGAGTTGAGTTGAGTTGATTTCAAGGAGGTTTTGTCAATACAAACATTTGTGGCTTCTATACCATAATTAAGTTGTTGAAATGTTTTTTTCTTGTGCATATTCTGTTTGTATATGATCCAGTACTTTGTCATTCCATTAGTATTCACAAATCATGTTCTGGACCTGAGAAGGATACCCGACAAAATTGTCTAGACCAAAATGAGGCGCGCAATGAAGACTACTTCCATCACTCTTGGATTGTGATCCCAGTGACAATACCTCTCCCCAATCTCTCAATCTCTCCAAGTACACTCTCCTCGTTGAGCGCGACCAAATTTCTATCCTTGCTCTTTTGGGTCTTGTGTTGGGATTCGGGATTCTGGAATTCACACGTCAGTGAGCTCCTGAGCACTGGCCCACGTAATTACTCACAATCGTCGGGACACAAGAGAAACCGCCCATTACGCGGAAGGATCTTGGCTCTTTGAGCGAAGGATCCCAGACGATACCAACCCGAGTTCCACCAAAATAATCGTAAAAGACACGAAAGGTATCTTGATACACTCCCTGTAAATGTTAAGACGTTAAGACTAGTAGTGAAAACATTGCAGAAAAAATTAATTACCTGAAGATCCAGACACAGCGCTCGTGCAGGGTCGAAACCAGGTCGAATTTGAGAGCTTGAACCGTCGTTTGACTGTTTCTTGCTTCCCTTTGATAACGTTGATTCATCCACAGTAATATTTTGATGATATCTCGGTATCGCAGTGGGGTCGAGCTTAATGACGACATTATAGTCATCCGTGGGGTGATCAAACATAGACTGTCAGGCGAAAGCAAAAAAGGTTAGGTACGAGCAGAAAGAAGGGATAAAAATTTTCTCACCAACACTGAGCCATTTCCACTCAATTCCATACTCTGAAGGTAATTCCACGTTGCTTGTGCAAGAGCCTGGACTCGACGGGCAACGATGGCGTCTGGGCCATGCACAGTCCAGATCACGCCTTCCGGGTCAATCCTGGTTCTAACTCTCCAAGCACCAGCGCTATTAGCAGTCACTGCTTTTGGTTGTGAAGATATTGAGACTGCAGACCCGTACAGAGGGACGAAGATGCCCTCTTCCCACTTCCAGTCCTTTAAGAACCAGATCAGAGAAGCGAAGCCACGCTCTTTGCTGCCAGGAATCGACAATCGATTCAAGAAGCTGTTTTTGTTCCCATTTTCCTCCTGATCCTTGTCAACTTCTGTGTCCCAACCTTCTTTGACAAAGAACTGGGCACAGAGCAACTCTACCACTTCATCAGAGACGTGCCCTCCCAGAAGCCAATGAGATGCAAACCAGCGTTTCGCCAACCTGACAGTTCCTGCGAACGCAGTAAAATAATGACACAGCTTGGAAATCGCACGATGATGTTGTGGAGAATGAACAAAGAGTCGAGTGTATATCTCTCGAGCTCGGATAGCGTCGTGGTATTCTCTACCCTGTCTCTCTCCTTTAGACTTGACAGCGATGTGAAGTAATCCTGAAGTGTTGTTGATAGTACGATCAAGTAGCGTCGCTTCTCGGTCATGCCAAATACGGCCAGAAAACGTCCAGCCCTCCACAGTGACTACTTGCAAGCGAGCTACATCCTCGATGTCGGAGTTTCTGGAACCATGTCCTACGACGACAGAGGCTTGGCAATTTGGTACAGTCTTCATTAAGCCCTTCGCAATCCTCTCCAGGAACGCCAGCTTTACTTTTTGAATCGCCCGTAAGTCATCCGGCCACCGGGAGGACCGCTCGAATTCAATCATGAATTCGATGGGGTGGACGTACTTCGAGTGTGGCGGGAGAACTGATGCAATGGAGGCAGGGAGAGGGACGGGACTGAAAACACTAGTGTAACGTAGAGCGTCTGAAGCGGCACTGATGTTCATCACCGACAATGGCAACGTGTTTTCGTCTTCTGAAAGTGCTTTGATTGACTTTACGAGATCATCGAAAGCTACTAGAGCTCCTTTGGACCCTATGGCAAGTCCAGAGCCGATATAGTACCTCGATATTGACTCAGGAAGCCTCACTAGCCCATCAAATGAGGTTTGCCACGTATGTACCGCTTCATCTGTGAGATTAAAATGCCGCTGAAGGATATGTCGGACAATCCTACTCGGGATATGGGCCTTTTCATCAATCGTTTGAACGTCCCAGACAACACTTTCGGTTATGCTCCCATCTTTGAATCGACGCAAATCAGCCTTGTTGCCCCAAAAGTCGCGAAAGCGTTCAATGACAGTTGGGTCGGTCTCTGCAGCGGACGGTCCATGATCGACTTGGCGAAAAGCGTTTGTGACGTCATAAACAAGCCCGATATGAATGATGTGAGGGGAGAAAGGATGGGCTTGGGAGAGCGGACGAAGGGTAGATGTGGGATGAAGGATGGCGACAGCTTTTATTCGGTCGCCTAGACCTTGGGAAAGTAGAGACGATATGGAAGCCAGGATGGCATTGGAGGCTGAGCCAGAATCCAGAGTTAAGTGCAAGTCGGGCTTTCGCGATTTGACGGTCGAAAGATCAACGCTGTTTGCAAGTTAATAACCTACGGCGGCCGAACGATTGTAAACTAACCGAATCACTACATCAAATCGCGTCTGAAGATCACGGTAGTCTTTCAAAAAAACGTCAGAGAAGGGATCCACCGAGGAAGAAGAGTCATTGAGTATTTCCAGGGTTTTCTGAGCGTCACTGCTTAACTGAAATAGAATAGAAACGTTGAGATACGGCGGATGTGCGAAGTAAGCGACATTCACCAGCTTCAAAGACCCAACGGGAGTACCGGCAAGAAGATTGATGGTGGAAGATGAATCAACGAATACAACATCGTGATTCGACTGATACTCATCCGGAGTATACTATAGTATATATTAAGTCATGGTCGGGGACGGAAGATACAATATAAACTGCGTGCTCACCCTATGGCCTTTACTGGCCTTCACGAAGACCGGTTCACCTACAAGATCGTGTTTTGCTGCCAATGTCAACTGTGGTTGATAGATGAAAGCCGGATGAAAACTTACCCAAAAAGTCTAAAGCTGCTCTGAAAAGTTGATATGAGCTCAACCCCTTCCCAAGGGGTCTGCTCTTGGCTCGCCCAACCCCCTTACCCGCACTGGTGGGCTCTTCTCCGAGTAATAGATATATTAATAGGGCAGTCCACCAAGGTCCCTTCCCTTCGAATCCTCGAATTGATAGTCCAGTGCTTCCGGCCTCACCGTACCCTCGTTGATTGGCCCAAACTCGAAGCAAAGTCAATGCATCATTGAAAGCTGGAGTGGCCTGCTGGACTGCATGAGCGGAGAGAAGTTGGATTCTTGGGACAAGAGAGGTCAAGAGCGCGGTATTGTAGAGCGGCGTAGGCAACGTCAAGGATTTGTCGTTATCGCTGTCTGTTGGGACCCTGATATTGGCGTGCACGGGAGATAATCGATGCAGTGAGATGGGGGATTGAAGTGAAACGGTAGGGATGATATAAATTTGTGCATGAAGTTTGGTAAAGTCGTTAGCGGAGTCATCTGATGTTTTTGGGTAAGGCAAATAAAGATGCCAACATATACTGACGGCGTACCAGCTTTCGATTCAAGCACCAGTTTTGTTAGACGTGGGTTGTCATTGGTCGAAACGTATGATACATCGACACTCAGTTCACTTTTGGAAATGGCGGCAGCAATGGTGGCGAGATAGAACGCCTTTTTATGAAAGAATCGACCGTTTAAATAGTCTTTTTCCTGAAACAAGTCCTGCCATACTCATGAGAACGGATGAAAGGTGAACGCGTTCCAATACTCACCGACGGCATTTCGACAGCCAAATCAATTCCATATTTGAAGCCATCGCGACCTTTGACACAGGCCTTGTTTGCCCAGCTCCCGACAAGAGTAATGTCACTCGGTTTTGTGAAAGCGACTTTCCAGTTCGTTTCCTCTGTGGGAAGAGGATCAGAATATGGAACTGAAACGCCTTTTTTGAGCAAGGTTCGCGCGGCTTGGAGAGGATGTTTGGGTGCTACCTCGGGGAGGCTTGAGAGAAGAGCGTGGAGGGACAGCAGAAAGCGCTCTAGCGGTGGCTTGTGTTTCGCTTTTGGTTGAACATTGGGAAGTAGAGCATCAATCTGAATGAAGAATCAAGTAAACATCCTGCTCTACGTGGAAGTATTCTGACTGACCTGTAATTTGAATGTATTTGACCGATACAAATCGCTTGCCTCTTTGATAACCCGAATCTCCTCTCCCGTTGGTTTCAGCGATTTTTTTGGAGGTCTGTCCGTTCGAATTCCTCCCCATTCCTCTTCCTGCTCTGGCTGAATCTCCTCGACTTGCTGCTCAGGTACTTCCTCGTCACTGGTAGCAGAATCTTGATTGGGCGGAGAAAGCTTTCTGAGCTAACAAAGTATTGGGAATAGTATGAGACAATAAGGAATGAGACGTGCCTTTCGAGAGCTAGAATTTTCACTCCATTTCCGCTTCATATTTTCAGGCAGGTGAACTCGCTGCTGAGGGCAAACCAGTCATGGAAGTAGAATTCAAAGTGAAATTTTTGCAATGATTAGGCTCGGATCGGATGTGCCGGAAGATGGTGCCGGAAAGTGAGGGTACTTACCGTCTCCGGACATGACCCAAAAATCAGCAGAAAACAAATATTTACCGTCGGCACATACCACATCCCACCTCCCCCTCACGCTGTTGTATTCAAAGAAAAGTGGCATCCAGTAGAAATACACATAGCCTACAATGTACGAATCATGATAACAGTTGTATATGGGCGATATAGCACCTCTCAGTGGCTGAACAGTCAGAACAGAAGGGGCGGGAGGTCGGGAGGTCGGGCCGGTCAGGGCCAAAGTTTTTCCCGGGCCGTGAAGGAAGTGGCTGGTGCTTGAGACGATGCTCGGCGCCGAAGGGAAATCAAATATGCTACTCTGCTCCGTACCGCCATCTACGCAGGTATAAAGGGTCGACCCGGTGAGAATTATCTCGATTAGAGCCTGGCGCTTTCCTCTTCCCTCGCTTTTTCCCCATCTTCCGGCTGGTCCGGCTACACCTTGAACTTTAACGAAGGTCCTCCCAGTTCTACCTCTACTATCCATATCTCATAGCCATCCGATACTCAAGAATTTCATCATGCGCTTCCAAGCACTCACTACCTTTGTCTTCCTTTCACTTACCCTGGCTGTGAACGGTGCTCCAGCATATCATTCTCGCACCAACGACCCAGCAGCATCTTACGCTGTATACTCACGCGGCCCTTCGGGCGCCTTTGATACCATTGAACGTAGAGCTGGAACTGGCGGCTTCGGAGCTGCAGCTGGCGGCTTCACAAACGCATTCGGCCTTGCGAAAAAGTTCGGAAGTGAAAGGAAACATTCTGCCGCTGAAAAGGGCGAAGAGCCAGTAAAACATGCCGAGCACACCGAATCAGCGAACAAGCCAGAGGTACATCCCGCTGCCGCCGAGCACCACGAAGCAGCCAAAAAGCCAGAGGAGCATCCCGCTGCTGCCGCGCATCACGAAGCAGCCAAAAAGCCAGAGGAGCATCCCGCTGCCGCCGAGCATCACGAAGCAGCCAAAAAGCCAGAGGTACATTCCGTTGCCGCCGAGCACCACGAAGCAGCCAAAAAGCCAGAGGAGCATCCCGCTGCTGCCGAGCATCACGAAGCAGCCAAAAAGCCGGAGGAGCATCCCGCTGCCGCCGAGCATCACGAAGCAGCCAAAAAGCCAGAGGAGCATCCCGCTGCCGCCGAGCATCACGAAGCAGCCAAAAAGCCGAGAGCATCCCGCTGCCGCCGAGCATCACGAAGCAGCCAAAAAGCCAGAGGAGCATCCCGCTGCCGCCGAGCACCACGAAGCAGCCCAAAAGCCAGAGGTACATCCCGCTGCCGGTGAGAAGGCCAATGAGCCAGAAAAACCTGCAGACGCAAATGCAGCTGAGGCACCGGCTCCCACAGCTGAGTCTTTGAGAAAGAATCTGAAACATCCGGATGTTTTAATCGCTGGCTTTGGGGCGGTTGGTACTATTGCGAGTGGTGCTTCCGGTGCTGGTGCACTATGGGGGGCTCTTCCGTCGATTCATATGGCACGGGCGGAACTGGAGCCGCGGGTACGATGGTGAGTCGAGTCTACGATTCTGTGCAATCAACACAATCGTCTGATGTTCTTTTTCCTTTTCGTAGGCCGGTGTCTAGGTTTTGTTATCGTATACAGTGTATTTTACTAGGACTGAGGAAATCGTGAATCGACGTTCAGGAGCCTGTTTTCGAGCCCACACTCGAGGTATATGGATTACATTTATTATTGTAGATTTGGTGATTGATGTGGATGAGTGACAATTCACGTGGCTGATCATTGCAAAAAAAAAAAAAAAACAAAGAACTATTGTTCTCGAAATGTAACAATGAAAGGTCGCACCTTTATAAAGCTCTTTTTTCAACCACATCGACCATCGCCCTGCAATGAGAACGCCTACCACCCAACTCTTCCGTCGTGGTCGCATCAACGCGCAGGATTTGATCCAACAGCCACTCGTATTTATTCATGACTACGCTGAGGTATATTATCACTGCTTTCTCTACTGAATATTCGCTCAAACGTTGAGTTCAGCGTTACGACATTCCCGACAGCCTTCCCGCAGAAGATATCGTCGCCAGGATCTTCAATGGAAAGTCGGAATTTATCCCGATCCTTCCCAATCATACTTGGAAATTAGATGGCGGTCATATTGCATTGACGGAGCGCCAAGAACGAGTACAACATCCCCATTATCTGAGGCAAAATCATCCTGGCGCAGAGTCTACTTCTCAATCCCTCGATGCTTTTCCTTTGCTCCCGGAGGACACCTATTCTCGTTCCCCGAGCCCCGTCTCTCCAGTCATCCGAGGATCAGCGAATCCGTCGTTTGACGATCATAGTGCCACTCGGCCGGCTCCGAGCAATTTCGTTCAATCCATGTATGAAAAATATCGGGATGGCCACGATCGCCTCATTGCTGACTTGAAGACACTGACCGATGAGACTACAAAACTCTCTGCCGACGTTGTCCGAGTTATGGGTGAAGTAGCCCAGGAAAAAGCAGGCACCTCGCGTCTTCTGGCTACCGTAGAGGAAATTTGTGGCAAAGAGTTTCTTGACAATCTGTTGAAGGACGTTTACGCCACAAAAAAATACGAACTAAACAAAAAACTGGGATCCGCCGATGCCTCTTTTAAATCAGTGTTTGGCGACGTTGGAGAGAGAAGTGGAGGTAAAATGTCGGTGACGCGTTTTGTATGGTCCCTTGTCGTTGAGCTGATTTCCATCTCTCCACGTAGCCGAAGCAAAAAGCCCCATACAAAGGCAATATTCGGCGTGGACGGTGATTCTGACTCCCACCTGCTGGTGGAAGCTGAGGTCCAGCCAACAACTTCACAGCCTCCTGAGCCTTCAACGCCAACACACAGTTGCTTCTCCGCCTCCGCCTCCTTCTCCTCGTCATGAAGTTGCTGGTCCTTCCAGTCAAAAGCGTCAGCGACCCAATGAAATCGATGAAACGGCCGTATCGAAATCGAACCGAACTGCTCCCTCCGCTTCTGCTGAAGGTTCAACCGCGAGCTCCGGCCAGTCGAACCAAGGTCTGGCTAAAAAGGGACCTACTCCTCTTCGACGCAACTACGAACGAGTTTTTTTGAAACAGGATGGAACTTTTGAAACATTGAAGGACTATCGCACTCCGGAGTGGAAAAAGGCGATAGAGGAAGGTGAACGTGCGGTGCGGAAAGGGTCCTATCCTCATGCGATAAATAACATCCTAGAGTTGAGCAAGCCACAATACGGTTTGGGTTTTTAAATCCGGAGGATGGTACGCAGCACAAGCTCAATTTCCCTTAGTCACATTTCACATTTCTATCTGTATCACTTATGTCGTGTCTTATTGAAAATAGATATAATAATTCTGTCTCTCTCGAATAAAATGGTTTTCATTTGGAAGCAATGGATGGCTACGTCTAGATACGGTTGCTAATATCCGTGAATGCCGCCTGCGTCGGTGTGACCTGATCCGAAATCGACCCATACGAGTTGATGGGCGCCGAGAACGCATACGAGGTACTGAGGCCTGCAGAGCCAAGGCCATAGGGATGTATCGGCGAAGTAGAAATTTCGAGCGGGGGAATGACATGCGGGCTGTTAGGCTGGGTAGCAGGCTTCTTCGTCAACAACAGTGGTTTGATGCCAGATACAAAATCCGGCCGAGAAGGCGTTATTGGCGTTATTGGTGGGCTGCTTCTCGACGCTCTCCGGGGTGTCGAAATTGTTTCCCAAGAGTGCTGTTGCACACCACCCGCGAAGCCTTGTACCCCAGGCGTGACCACATCATGAATAGCTGATATTGGGACACCATTGTTGCCCATCATCATGCTCATGGTTGCCGGCTTGAAATTCGGAATTGGTTTTGGGTCGCTGATAGACAGAGGCTTCACTAAACCATTCCGTACGGTATTCTTCTCAAGGTCCGAATAAGAGTCATTGGCTTGCTTAGAATCCCCTAGGCAGGAAAATACCATCACGCAAGTGTCTACAGGCACCGTAATAGGTGAGCAACAATATCATCTCGTATTTTTTGAGGGCTTACACAATTCAAAGATCCATGTAAGGACGTAGATGGCTATTGCGGCATTCTGATGCAATGCTATAGGCGTATAGCACCGTTGCGTCGCAGTGAGATCGTTATTGGAAACACGACCCAGGCAGGCTTTAATCTCATCTGACGTCCGAATGCGGTGGACCTGGAGCCCAAGGTAATGTTAAAATATTGCTAGTCGGTCATATGACTTACCATCACCAAGAAAAAAATGCCTCCACCAAAGCTCAAGAGTAGATGGATTCCGAGGAGGATCAAGTACCCCGAAATAAAGCTGTGGCGTTTTGACGACACTGCTGTGATTCTAAAGATTGGAGTTAAACAAATGCTTCCAGGTAATAATGGCACAAATACCCGTATATTCCAGCTACGCCAAGGACTGTAAAGAGTATTGCATGGCAGTAGAGTGCAGCGTAATAAGGCGACGGGATCGGGTAGGTAAGGAGCTGATGGACCTGCAACCAGCCAGAGATTGCAATAGCGAAGCCACTTATGATCCAAACGCAAGAGAGGGTCTATGTTGTGAAGAATCGTTATTTATGCTTCTGTTGAGAATACGGAGTATACGCACGATTACACCCAACGCTGGAGAAAAGAGGCCACAGAACCGTTTAGCTCGAGATGGAGACATTGCTTTGGAAAACTGAAACAATTACACGATCTCCCAGAGAATCGTTGTGTGTGTGAAGATAGAAATCTGGCCCAGACCAGGGGCAAGAATGATAACGTCGCAGTTTCGGGGGCGCAGCCTCGAGCGACGGGAATTCTGGCTTGCGGTATATATACACGAAAGCCGGGTACCAAACCTGTGCTACCCATCCGAGATATGTGTTTGAGAAAAAAAAGATTAGGCGAAAAGTTGGCGATCATCGTCATGATTATTATCAAGGCATAAGGACATGATCCTTTGGTGAAACCCAGCATATAGTGTACAGATAGATGCATATGCCTACGTCAACCCCTCCCAAGTCTTGTGTCCCCGGACACGTCGCGAGAACTGGTACATGGCGACAGCAGCTCACTCCCCCCAAGGCCAAGCACCCGTCTATTTCTTGGGACCGGCAACCTCAATAACAGTGAGACCTAGGAGAATAATCTGTCAGAAACGTTAATACAGGTAAAGACAAGGGGCGCACCGGGAGGAAGACTCTGTCGTAGCTTTTCAGCTTTCTCGGGGTCATCCAGGGAGAGGGTGTACAGATATCTCGAGCACCTCAGCTTGAACTTTGTCTTAACCTTTCCTCCCTGAACCCTGGAAGCGATTCGTTTTATGCGAGCCTCTGGGGTTCAAATTGGCTCGCACAATCAATAAAAAGAGTCCAACTACGTACGGGAAGCATCCTTGCGTTTTGAGATTTCGAGGAATTGCTTGATGTCGTTGATTTCCTTCGGCTAAACAAGATGATGAGCTGCACACATCTATAGCAAGGTGTTACTGATACTGACCATTTTGTCGAGGCGGTCTGGGACTTTGGGAAGCGACCGGTCAAGTTTTGTGGACGCACGTGCTCTTGGTGGCTTGCAGTGTAATTTCGCCGAATGCTGCCGAAATGATCAATGAGTCAGCTGTCTCGTGACGCAATTACGGATGCGTCTCGTGGCGACGTTTTGCCTTCTTCACGCGTTCTTTCCTGTGTAGCAATGTGAGTTATCATGAGTTCAGCTCTAATGTCACTTTCTGAGCTTGTTTAGGGTGTCTGTGAAGGTAGACTCGCTCGAAATCAGTCGGGCAAGTCTTCACTGCTCCCTTCCTTGGTACACGTATCTCTATACTGTGCCATTTCTCTCCCTATACCCTCTTCTCGCATATGCATACTACGTCAAATACGATGAATGGATCGTCAGTGAAGAGTGGACCTTTCTGGCTTGCGTTACGCTCGGCTCTGGTCATGCTCTGAGCTTCCTGGTGACCCGGTGGAGCACAGGTGCCAAAGCTTGGGTTGAAACCAGCAAGGTGCGAGTCATTTGGTTTCTGTAGCTGCATCTCCCTGAATGCTACTCTAGGCAAAATCAATTGAACATGCTGACTGCATTCAAATAATTCCAGAAGTTCATAGAGGAAAGGGTGAAATTGTCCCGTTGATCAAGAAGGACCCAGCGGATGTCTCTTCGTATACTTTCAATTACCAGAGAGACACATATAGTGTAACGATTTTTACACCGGACTCCATCACATTTACCAAGCTTCCGTATCCATCTTCTGGCAACCCCCCGCTCGCGTCATTCCTGCAGTCTACATCTGGCCTCTCATCCAATAAGACTGAGCAGCTAAAAGAGCTTTACGGTCTCAACGAGTTCAATATTCCCATTCCTTCATTCACTGAACTTTTTTCGGAACATGCAACCGCACCCTTCTTTGTGTTCCAGATTTTCTGCGTTGCACTATGGTGCCTTGACGAGTACTGGTATTACAGTTTGTTCACGTTGTTCATGTTGGTAGTCTTCGAGTGTACAGTAGTCTGGCAGGTGCGCTCCCAATTTTTTACGATTATTCGTGATTTCTCATCTTTGAATAGCGTGTTCGGACGCTTACCGAGTTCCGAACCATGGCGGTCACACCTTACTCGATATTCACATACCGCGACTCCAAATGGCAGCAAATCTCAAGCGACGGTCTTCTTCCAGGAGATATTGTCAGTCTCAACCGTCGGCAGACACACCACCACCACGACAAGGCTGCCGAAGCAAAGTCCAAAGACAAGAAGATGAAGGACGCAAAAGATAGGAAAGAATCGAAAGACGAGAATAAAGAAGGATACCCCACTGAGGAAACCACTATTCCTGCGGATATCTTACTTCTGCACGGACAAGTAATCGTCAATGAGGCAATGCTATCAGGAGAAAGCACACCTCTTGTCAAGGAAGGCCTCGATTTATTGGTCGACGAACTAGAGCGTGGGGCTGGTTTGGATGCCGACAACGCTCACAAGGGTCGCGTAGCCTTTAGTGGAACAAAAATCTTGCAAGCGAACGGCTCTTCAGCTATTGGTGAAGGGGTGCCAGAGCCAACGCTCAAGACACCTGATGGTGGCTGCTTGGGTATCGTCCTCAGAACCGGTTTCGGAACTGCCCAGGGCCAGCTGGTGCGTCAAGATGCATCCTACATATCCTGTGCAAAAATATTCAATTTTACAATTCTCAGGTCCGGACGATGATCTTCTCCACGGAACGGGTTTCAGCCAACAACCTAGAGTCTTTCCTCTTCATTGGTTTCTTGTTGATATTTGCCATTGCTGCCAGCGCATACGTTTGGATCAAAGGTAAAATCACTGGTTAACATGTAGGTGACGATCCCTGACAATTCGCTAGGAATTGAGCGTGACTTGAAGAAAAGCAAGTTGCTGCTCGATTGTGTTTTGATCATCACGAGCGTTGTCCCTCCCGAGCTTCCCATGGAATTGTCTCTCGCTGTCAACGCGAGTCTAGTGGCCTTGAGCAAGTTTGGTTCGTCTGCATTGCTATCTCATATCCGTTAATTTTTCAAACGGAGACCAACAGCTATCTTCTGTACTGAACCTTTCCGAATTCCTTTTGCTGGACGTGTCGATGTCTGCTGTTTCGATAAGACGGGAACCATCACTGCCGAAAACTTGGTTCTGGAAGGCATTACTGGGGTCAGGTACGAGTCAGCTTTTGGATGTCTTCATTACTCTTACCATAAATCCAGTGAGAAGGATCCTCTGGCTCTGGTCAATGTCCGGGAAGTTGCACGGGAAACCACCCTTTGCCTTGCCGCAGCCCATGCGTTGGTACGACTTGATGACGGCACAGTCGTCGGAGATCCTATGGAAAAGACAACACTCGAAAGCATGGATTGGGGGGTCGGTAAAAGTGCGTTCGTCCTAATTTATCCTCTGTCAACTGCTAGATTGCTAAATTGCTCCACATCAGACGATCTGTTATCCTCTCTACAAGCCAACAACAAGATGTCTTTGAATATCCGACGCAGATTCCAATTCAGCTCTGCTCTTAAGCGGATGTGTACGGTCTCCACCTTCCAGGGGCCCTCTGTCATTGGCGGGACCGGTGGACACACAAACAGGACTTTGGTAGCAGTCAAAGGTGCCCCTGAAACCATCAAGGGGATGCTTGGGTCTATTCCTTCACGATATGACGACATATATAAGGGATATACTAGACAAGGGAGTCGTGTTCTAGCGCTTGCTGTAAAAGAAATGGAATCCATGAACGGTGAAAAGGTTGGTATTTTAGTCCTCCAGCCAAGACAATCTTTTGACCAAGAATTTTGCTCGCAGATTAACAAGCTTTCTCGAGATGACATTGAAAGTAATCTCACGTTCGCCGGGTTCCTTGTCTTCCAATGTCCGTTAAAAGCCGACGCCGTCGATGCGCTCAGAATGCTGGCAGATTCTTCACATCGGGTATGTTTCCGTTTCTCATGGGTTCTCGTTGCCTGTATTGAGCGTTTATTCTAGTGTATCATGATTACTGGTGACAACCCATTGACTGCAGTCCACGTTGCCAGGACAGTCGAAATTGTTGACCGAGAGGTCCTCATACTTGATCTGAAAGAGAACCCGCGCGACGATCGAGGTATATATCTACTTCCTTCTCCCTGCTCCTGCATTGATAAGGCCAAACCTTAGATCTTACCTGGAGAACCATTGATGAGCGAAAAGTTATTCCTGTCGATCCCTCTGCCCCACTGGATCTAGCTTTATTCGATGAATACGATATCTGCGTTACTGGTGCAGCCATGAAGCAATACGAAAATACCCCCGCATGGAATGATCTCGTCCAAAATACTTGGGTTTATGCTCGTGTATCACCTGCTCAAAAGGAATACATCTTGACTTCCCTCAAGAGCGCCGGCTACACTACTCTCATGGCGGGCGATGGCACGAATGATGTTGGTGCTCTCAAGCAGGCGCATATTGGTGTAGCGTTACTCGGTGGTACTCCAGAGGATTTGGTAAAGATTGCGGAACGACAGAAGATTGAGAGGGTTAAACAGGTGTACGAGAGTCAGCTGAAGATTTCAGCGAGGTTCAATCAATCACCACCTCCTGTTCCCCCGGCTATTGCGCATCTATTCCCTGATGCGGTACAAGCGCAGCAAGCTGCTGTTGCGAACCAGTTAGAAGCTAGAAAGAAGAACCCCATGGAAAAGGTAAGTTTTTCGCAAGTGATATGTACGCGTTCTGATTCGACTGTTTCATAGTTTGATCTCGCTGGTATCACGGATAAACTGGCCGAGATGGAGGGTGAAGATGAAGTTCCCAAAATCAAACTTGGAGATGCATCTTGCGCCGCTCCGTTCACCTCGAAATTGTCCCATGTATCAGCTGGTCAGTTTCATCTAAAGTCTGCCCTGTTATCGCTGACGCTCTTCCATAAGTTACACATATCATCCGGCAAGGGAGATGTACCCTCGTTGCCACAATCCAGATGTACAAGATTCTCGCACTAAACTGTCTAATCACTGCGTACAGTCTTAGTGTGCAATATCTTGATGGAATCAAGTTTGGTGACTACCAAGTGACAATCACGGGTATGTTGATGTCTGTGTGCTTCCTTTGTATCTCTCGAGCCAAGGTCAGTCCCTCCTGCCTTACGTATACAAAGTTATAAATATCATTTCAGCCTGTTGAAAAGTTATCGCGGGAGCGTCCCTTGGGCAACATCTTCAATTTCTATGTTCTCTTTTCCGTCCTATTGCAATTCGCCTTGCATATTGCTACACTGGTGTACATTACCGCGTTGGCTCACCGCTATGAACCGTGCGTAGACGATTTTGAGATGTCCTTGACTTTATCTGACCACTTTGACCGCCTCCAGTCCCGGTGTCATAGACCTTGAGGCCAAGTTTGAGCCCTCTTTGTTGAATACGGCCATTTACCTGTTAGGTTTATCCCAACAAGTATCGACTTTTGCGATTAACTTCCAAGGACGACCCTTCCGCGAGGGAATTCGCGAGAACTCGGCATTATTTTATGGTCTGATGGGAGCAAGTGCTGTCGCATTTTCAGGTGCGACAGATTTCATGCCAGAAATGAATAGGTGGTTACAGATTGTCGAGATGGACAACTTGGTTAGTCTTTTTCCCTAATTTTTCCAAATCAGGACTGATTCACGAGCTTTGTTGTTGGTAGTTCAAATTCAAGCTGACTTCGAGTATGATAATTGATCTGGGCGGGTGCTGGCTTATAGAAATCATCTGCAAATACCTGTTTGCAGATCTAGAGCCAAAACCTATGATTACTCGTGGGCGGGAAAGGAGAGAGAAACGACGCGAAGAACAGGCGAGACTCGCTACACTTGCAGAAGCAGAAAAAAAACACATTTAAGAATCCCTCTGAGATAGAACTATGTTTTCGGGACTTGGTTTTTTATCTGTAGAGCAAGTTTGATGTTAACGTATTAGTCTGTAATATTTCATTCGCTTAGTAACCTCAATTCGTGACTGTTGACCGAGACCGCCATCATTCAAACCATGTTAAACCTGGCAGCAAACGAAGCTAGAATTTTCTACGATGGTACGCGCAAATGTCATTCGTGGGTCCAAGGCATAATGGACATCGCCAGCTTCTCGAAAATGGTTTACGATAGTCAGCATATTCGTTTGCCCGGTTCTGCTGGTCATCAATGCTCCGTTTGGACGCTTCGCTCCAAGCGGAAAAGGCCTTTTCAACGTGGACGGTATGAATTTCGCTAGTCTCAAGTAATCCAAATCCAATACTTTAACCTTGAACAGGCAGAATATCATGGATAGTCATGGAAATCGTCTCTCCTATCATGTTCACTCTCAGTTTTCTATCTTCTCCCCTTTCTCGTGCTGAACCGGTTGCATTCGGACCTTC
The DNA here is from genome assembly GCA_013368555.1 of Collybiopsis confluens. Taxonomy (NCBI): domain Eukaryota; kingdom Fungi; phylum Basidiomycota; class Agaricomycetes; order Agaricales; family Omphalotaceae; genus Collybiopsis; species Collybiopsis confluens. The sequence goes on from JAACJN010000011.1 coordinate 81,006, forward strand.
CAGTGCTCAACACATTCTCGCCGCTGCATACCTCATTCACTACGCTAATCGCGCTGTAATTTCGCCCCTCCGTACGCCGTCCCGCTCCAAATCAAACATTATTGTGCCGCTCTCGGGAGTGGCTTTCAATATCCTTAATGGATCAGTAAGCTTTACCTCCATGCTCGTTTATTATCTGCCAACTTGATATTTCTCAGCTCATGGGCACGTATCTTTCTTCCCCCGCTGCATTTGCGTATCTCTGCAATCCCCAACCCTCATTTTATCTCGGTCTCGGCCTATGGGTTGCTGGCTTCGTCGGTAACATCATCCACGACGAAATCCTGCTGAATCTTCGACGCAAATCTAATGCCACTGGAAAGATCTCTGACAATCGAAAGAACGACGAGAGAAGAAATCTAACTAACGAGAAAACAGCCACAGCCAAGAGTATATCTGAGCATTATGCTATCCCATATGGACTACTTTACAAGTATGTCTCTTATCCAAATTACCTTTGCGAATGGGCCGAGTGGCTTGGATTCGCTCTTGCTGCTTCTCCTTTACCCTTTGCTACAATCTCCCACGCTGGAGGAGCCATTGGGTCCCTCCTTTCTCCCTCTGCCATTTCAACGGTGATCCGTGCGCCCTCTTCCCTATTTGAACCTCGCCTCACACCACCATGGATCTTTGTCTTGAATGAAATAGTCTTGATGCTTCCACGAGCATACCGCGGTCACCAATGGTACAAGGAAAAATTTGGTCAGTCGTACCCGAAGGAACGGAAGGCAGTCGTGCCATTTATTTTGTAGAGTGGTGATGAACTGCATTGATCTTTCGTTCAGACTTCGAACGTTTCACCTATACTCATCAATAAAAAAGTATTTGCCTATTCTTTGATTCCTTCTTGAGCGCGTGTTTGATCTGACTTATACGGGATATCCTTGATCAGTCGAAAGTATCTTCTCATCAAGTACATATCGTTCTTCAACCTGGGCCTCCATCGTTGATGTAAATCAAATCCCCCTTGATAGATTGTCCCTATAGTTATTACAACCAGTTACTGTCTCGGATGTTCTACCGAAGGCTAATAGTAAGTCATATTTTCAATCAACGAAGCAGCGCTTTTTGCGCCCAAACATTGTCATAGTAAATAACTGTCACTCCCAGGATAGCTCAAGTCAGGGGTATTGAGCGCCGTTTGAGAAGGTCGGAGGCTGCATACCCGTGCTGTTGCGATTGAGCAGGTAAAACAGAATGTTTGCAGACGATTGTTCTCTGCGCACATATGAGCGGTGGTGGCCGCTCTAATGATCGACAATTGAAAGAGAAGGTACGTGATTCTCCCTGTTCACTTGAGGAACTTGCCAGATCTACGATGTAATGTATACATATCTTTGAATCTCTGAAGATCACTTGTCAGCTGTCAGCGCAGAACTTGTCCCACCAGAGCCTCTATTGATAACAGTGCGTCGTATGTTTAAATGCTTCTCAAAACCGTTACTCATTTGTTCCTTCCTCCCATCCACCATTCGCAGTCGTCTGTCCAGCTTGACATTTTCTGCCTATCGAAAAACGTGGCTGCTTGCTTCTGACCATGCCCGTCGGAGAACACAACATCATGTTCGAGCAGGCTTGGAATTCGTCTGCCATCCTCCTCACGCCTACCGATGCTTCCGATGCGATGAGCGAGCAATGGAAGGAAAATGTCAAAACCAATAATTTGAATGCTCCCAGTATTTCTACTGGCAGAATACAATGCCCCATGTGTCGGCGCTTTTTCCCCGCTCGGGATTTCGGTCGATGCTCGGGCGTGCCCACAGCGGATTTTCCCCAGAGTGGAGCGAACACTAGAAAACGCAAACGGACAGAGACCCGGGCGGCGCACGAGATATCTTTTGCGCCGTGTTCCGATTGCCTCGATCAACTCGGAGAAGACGAAGGAGGTACATGGGGAAGATGCGATAACCCAAGGTGCTGGTCGAGGAAAGGCGAGGCACTGTCTGGGAAAACAAGTGGGATGATAAAGACGAGCGGAGTGGCGTTTCTCTCCGATGATCAGAATCACTGGGGAGCTTATTCGCTCATAGCTACCGACGAATCACTAAATCATCTCCACCTTCATCTCGACGAATCTATTACCCACGGTGGAGAACTAAGGGCGGGATTAGGGCTCGTTTGTCCAAAGTGTTCCCCCGACGGTGGGCTTGGCTGTGCACATAAATGGATCTGCGACATCTGCTCCTTTTGGGAGAAGCACCCGTTGGTGTGGGAGTGTCCCGGCTGTTTTAATGATTACTGCGACGAATGTGAGGAAGCTGATATTGGGGGAATCGAGCAGGAGCGTTGCACTGAGTGTGGAAAACGAGATTTGTGTAGGGCATGTAGGAATGGCAACTCCCCAACTAGATCAGATTGTGACAGCCCCCAGTGCGACCTCAAGTCGGAGAGTCCTTCTATTCCCGGGCTGTTCGCCTGGAGATGCTGGTTGTGCAGTTTGCCAGTGTGTTCGGGCTGTGTTCATTCAGCAGTTTCCAACAAACGGATAGACCCTTGTCGGAACTGTTTGGCTCATTTATGCGAAGGTTGCAGGAGTGTTTTGTGGTGCCAGAGGTGTGGCGGCGAGATGTGTCAATTTTGTTCAATAGACGAGTCGTTGATAGCCATGCTTTGCCACAAGTGCGAGCATGGATCTTAGCAAATGTAATTTATCTACTGTACGAATAATTGGTCAAGATTTTCAATAGTCGTTATGAATATTCAAAGTACATGTTAAAGATATCATCTCTGAACAATTAGCAAAATTCAGGTTCGGCTGGCCTGGAGACTTTTTAGATTTCGTTCCATGTGCAGTTCGTTATTTTGAGGAACAATCTCGACGATACAAACACTCGGAATGGATTGCTCAGAGACACCATCTCAGTCGTATGACCCTATTATCATGCCTGGTGGCTTCAATCATAACTTCCAAATAACACATGAAAATATATGGATTCCCAAAATACGACAATCAATGGAACACAGTCATACTGGAAGCTATCGAGGCAGCTATCCCTCATTACGCAATTACATTAGCATCACCAGCATCGCTACGAAACAACCCGCGCCTGTAACACCCTACATACTTGACGAAAAATTATGTACGGCTTTTATTGCAGATGAGGTTTGGCTACTCGCCGGTGAGCTCGGTGCGGCAATGGCTGTAGTAGTACTCGAGGAAGACGTTGAGACCGGGGAAGTGGAAGTCGGGGACGACGTGGAAGAGGTATCGGACGAAGTATCACTAGATGTCAAAGGTGACGCAGAGTAAGAGCTCGTTGGCTCTGTCGATGCACCTGTAGAAGAGAAGGGATCTGATAGTCCTCGGTTATTTTTTGTGGATATCAATTGTTCTATCGCTGGACCTTTGGGCTTGCGTTTGAACCGGCAGGCTACCGCCCGCCCGCATCACCGGTGAGCGCCTGAAAGCGATCATGATACGGCAAACCCAAATATGGAAAGCATGCGGCGGCATCTGGTCTGCTCTGCATTATGTTTGGAGACAAAGACATCCAAAGCCAGATTCAGACCGCCAATATCCAGTGCCCGGCTCCAGGGAGCTTTTACAATAAGGCATCGTCACTGATATCTAGTAATGTATGTGTTTATCAAGATATCGGATGATGATTCATGCGATTTATCTCGGTCGCTCAAGCTAAAGGACTGATTCGGTTGTTTATGCAGTGTCCCTCGGATGGAAAGGACAATATTCCAATTAATTCATGCTGTACTCAGGATATGCTGACGGATTTGGACGGTGCGGCAAATGCGTTCAAGATAGTGATGGGCCATTGGCATCCTCGATGAAGTCTGCAGCAGAAGGTGATTCACATGTATATCAACTATTCTTTACATTCTTGCTGATATTCTGATGTCTAGGTTTCATTGCTTAACGAACAACGCCGCATCTGGTGGATTGTTCGGATGGCAGTAATTGTTACAACCGCAAAGTATATATAATAGGCGGTTGTCGGCATCAATACAAGAAACCTCGCCTTGTAAAACGACATCCCCTATTAGGGCGCAGGTCACCAAGCTAAGTATATAATAGAATTGAGATAATTGCACTTAAGGATGGATACCTTTATGGAAGTGAAAGCCATAGCTCTTTCAGTTTTTTGAAATCAGGAGTCCCTAGTCCCTGTAAAACGAATCAATAATGACCAGAGGAAACCCATTCACATGAATTATGGCTTTATACGTACTGTCACTGGATCCCATCCTTTTGCAGTGCTAAAGCCGTCGGTAAAACATCCGGGGTTGCTACCAGATGTTATATCATTGAAAGCAGATCGAAACGCGGTTGAGTAGATCTGGGAAACTGATAAATCAAGTGGCAAGTATGAAGCGCAAACGACACATATACCGTCGGGTTAATGAACCCAATCGTGCTTTTACCGGCAGCAAGGCGCGCATCGTTGATCATCGCTAGGATTGCACCCATTGTAGGTGAAGATGCAGACGTTCCCCATGTCAAAATAAATTCGTCATCAGCCTGAACACAAGGGGATCAACATATCCGAAAACAGTGCAGGGAATCAAAACTCACGGCTACGACATAAGCTGCACTGCAAAAAAATCGAGCGGATTAGACTCGTGAGTAGCAGAATCATACATGAACACAAACCCATTGGCAGCCAGATCCGGGTATGCGCGAGTCTGTTACAACCAAGCGTTAGTTAGAGTGGCCATGTTTTTTCAGCTAGATACACACGGTCCCCGAAGAGTTGTATGCCGCAGAAGTAAAGTTATCCGTTTGAAAGTTATTCAGATAGTAGGCGACGGCATCCTTCTGGTAATCAGGAATTCCAAACACATTGCTAAATGAAGACTTCGTTAGTGAAATGCGGGAGGGTGACGAAAGCTACGCACCTAAATCCTCCGCCACTATTGAACAACAAATCAGCAAACCTACTGAAAGAGAGTGATACCATACACTCACCTATAAAAGATCGAACTAGTGGTGACCCTAGCAGCAGCAGTCTCTGGATCGTAGACTGTTTTTCCGGCTTGGACTTGAGTAGCACCCACGGAAGTTATGTACGGGCACGTTCCCGGGAAGGACGGATTGAATCGGGTGCCGTTTACCGATTGAGAACCTAGGGTGATGATTAAGTATTCGAGAAGAGTAACTGAAAATTCAAGGCTTACCGTCTGCATTGAGACAGAACCGATTATTCCCTATTTGGAATGGAGCTCAATCCGAATCGGCTGAGATAGTTGTAGCAATAAAATCACCTGCGACACCGCTATCTCCTGATTCCTACGGTCAGAAGAGGAGGAGAAGTACGCCAATCTTTTGACAGAGCTCACCAGAGGAGTATAAAACAGTAACACCCATCAAACCCAGTTTTGCTGCGTACCAAAGTTTGCACAGTAGTTAAACCTTGACATAAGGAGCTCACCGTATTCATTACACTGCCGTTGGACATAAAGTGTGCCCAAGTCTGCTTCATTGTAACCGTAGCTGGGTTTTTGAGCGAGGAGAGTTTTGGAGAGACGCTGTGTTGAGAACATACCTTGTGCTGATAACAGCAGCGGGTTTTGCGGTGCCACACGTCGGGGGGCCTTGCGAGGTCGTTGGAGCTCATGAATGGTGATTCTAGACACGGACTTACCGTCATATCCTCCGGGTTGAGTATCTGGATAAATCGCATCCACAGAAGAGTCGTCCCCGCCCTCGTAAGCACAGTATGAACCGTCTATCGCATCGAGGAAATTATTGAACGACGTGTCTGGATGCCGGTCAGGAGCGGGAATGGGAAAAGTTCACGAAACATACTAGGGTTGACTGCATCACCGACTTGATACAGGGTGATATTCAGTTTTGGAGTCACAAGTCCCATTGCATATTGTAGGTCTAACTGAGGTTCGGAAATGAAATTGACACTCTGATTGAATGTCTGCTGGAAACCTATCTAGGGTCAGAAAGTGGACATTGAAGAAAGAAGAACCCAGTGCACAAACCTCCATCAATAGAAACCTGGAAAGGCGGCCGACCAACGAGCTCTGGAATTGAATAGTTTGTGAAGAAGAGATCCATATCTTCCTGGCGGAAAGTCTGCGGTGTGTACTCAACTGAATAGAAGTCAAAAGTTCGTCGCCTTGTCCCCAACGTGCTCACCTATCCCATAGCTGTTCTGCTCACAAGCTTCGGGTGTATGATAGAAATTGTACAATGCACGCAAACAGTCCAACGAAATTTGAGTATCACAATGCCCTATACCGGGAAAGGTCGTGTTCACAACGGTGATCTGACTTTTCAATAAATCATTCTCTCTGGTCATGGGCTTTGGCCGGGTTCGAATGAGGGAATCAAAATGAACAGAGGGCATCACGATATCAACGTGGGGCTTAATGTGGTCGGGGAGATAATATTCATCACAGGCTGTTGAAAAGAATAAGTCACTGTGGTGAAAATCTATTGCGACCGACCCACCAACACGTTCTTGACCGGATTCTTCGTGTTTGTAAACGTGGTATTCCGCGAGTATCAACCGTTCTATCTCCTCTACCGTTGCTTCAAGCTCTATCCAGTGTCTACCGGGAGAGACTTTCAGTCTTTTTTCTGCATTGGTGGTCCCAATCTCGGAGACCAGCCAGTTGTACACGGCCTCGAAGCTTTCCTCAGTAGGGGCGAATGTTTTTGCTACTTTGCTCGGAGACCAGTGGTTCCCAAACTTGGGCGAGTCCGGATTGGAAACATCGTAAAGGTACTGGTCGACGTTGTGTATATTTGCTTGCTTGAGGCCGACACGCAAAGGCAAGCGGGCAGAGGGACCATGTCTGTGTGAGCGTAGCCACCCAGCCGGAGCATGGGATCGCTTCTCATGCAACACGAAAGATGAAAGGTCAGGGCTAGCAATTGCTTGACCAAGGCCTGACCAAAGAACGAGCTGGGCAGTGAGTAAACTGAGCATGAGGAGGGAGCTGAAGCATCTGAAACCGAAAAGTGGCGTTCTTTATTACGAAAAATAAATTGATAGACGGACATTACAGGGAGCATGCAAAACGTCTGGTAGTCACATGACAAATAGAATGCTACACCTCCGTGCCCTTCCAAAGAGTCTGTCCTTTATCCTTCAGGTAACCTCTTTCTGTAAACGCCACACCTTCGTCCTTCAACATCGCCACCTTGCGATGATACTGCGTTTTAGTCTTGCTATCGGGCCCCCACTCCCCAACGAAACCACCAATGTATAGCGATGATGCTATGACTCGGTGGCACGGTATGTACGGCGCAAATGGGTTGTTGCGCAGAGCGTTACCAACTTGATGAGGGCCAAAGAGTAAAGACATGGATTCCAGGATATCCAAAGTAGAACTCTACCTGATCTTGGAGAACCTCCCACCGCCCGACATACGTCGGCATAGGTCGCTATTTTCCCACTGGGAATCGACTTTGTAAAGTCATACACATTCCATTGATGTTCGGTAACACGCTTTTTGAACGTAGCATTTTAAGTAGAAACCAAAATAAATTCTTTCCTCCTTCGACCAACCTTTCCAGTGGATTTCTTGAAGGCAGCCCTTTCCGCGAAAGAGACCGGATAATAGATGGTTTCAGATTCTCCAGTGTCCTGTAGGATGCTTATAGAAACAATTTTAGCAGATGAAGACCGAACTGCAGTCGAGGTGCGGAGAGCAGGCATTTTGTGAGCAATTCAAGTTCAGCAGCTCGCTTTAAATCGAGTTGTTGACTCACCAAACAATGAATCATCCTGACGGCTCTGGAACACGTGATTCCTGACCGTGACTATTGCGTCACGCGAAACGCCGAGTGGCCAGAGCTTTCCTTTTCAGTCTTCTTACAGCATCACTCTGGCTTTCTGTTCACCAGCCCCCACAAATTCCGTATGGAATCCAATCCTGCGGAACGTCTCTTGTCAGGGTCCTCTATGACTTTTCCGTCACTCGCAGAAAAGACCTCACCGGAATCGAATGCCACTGTATCGACAGCCCTCACTTACTCTGATAAACTCTCCGCTTTACCTTCCTCCACTCCAAATCCAAATCGTCAAAGATCTCCAATTATGAGCTCTCATTCGCAAGGTCAACCAATCCCCATATATAGACGCAGCCTCGACGGTGTCTCACATCCAGCCCTCGGGAACAACTTTGATTCCTTCTCAAAGATTAGCCCGGAGGTTGGAGGAACCTGGAACGGCGGTAGACCCAAAGCCAGTGTGTCTGAGGGTTCGCTCAATCATGAAGTTTTAGACGCATATCCGGGTAGGGCATCGATGGATAGTGATCGGACATCCTTGCCTACAATGCAGAGCGTAAGACAAGGTGTGTTTCAGGCTCGAACGGTAATCAGACATACAGACATACTCTTTGCTAAAAGTAGTACACAACCCAGCTTTGCATAGAATTCGACGCGGAAGCGATCCTAGTGCTCCTTATGCTACTTCACCTCGACATCATACTAGTACCGTTAAATCTGACCATTTACTTGTCGGATCTCGGTCTCCTTCTCACTCGCGCTCAAGAGCGGCGTCTCCTTTGCGGATTCTGCATCAATGGTCTCAGGGTATGCATCATCGCTCCAATACCGGTCACTTTGAGGAACCTTTCATCCCCATAAATCCATTCCAATCTCAATTTCGATTTTCTCTTCCCATGAGATTACCTCTGCCGAGCTGGCTCCGAAATCTTGTAAGCAACAACTCATGCCCTGAAGACGCGGAAGGTCTACCTATGAAAACAACAACTCATCTGCCTACCGCTATTCCGATTTCGATCAATTATCAGACTAATACCCCGGACGCGATTGACGGGCACGTTCATAGTGCAGAGCATAATCATCGCATGGATCTTCGGATGCTGCATATATTCTTTCTCGATACCCTCCCTAGAATGGTTTATCTCCATCTCCTACTGCGCATCCCTTCAATGTATTTTTCTCGAGTGGCGCGCATTTTCGAGGATGCAGAAGTGAGCAAGCCAGATATTCAGAGGATGATTGACGCATGCGGAAGGGCCGGAAGTCAACTAAGGCAAGGTCATAGGCAAAATCGTGACACCGGTGATAATTCGAACGCGCCGGTGACCTATCTGGCTCGGAATACGACTACAGCAGGGGTCAACCCATCTTCAGCCCCGAATCTTACAGCCGCAGCGGCTTCCATGGTTGACCTTACGCTGCCACTGCCTCTTCCGGAAGAGTGGAGTGCTGATTCTTCTGTAGTGTCTCCGGCACTAGTTCGGTTCAAGCTTTCCTGGGAAGGGTTCATCGATTCGCTGATGAGAGAGTGGAAGACGCTGAACGTTGTTTCTGCTCTCCTACTGTCGTAAGTCCGCCGTTCGCTCTGCAAGGTCTGAACTAAGATTATTGTTTACCACCAGAGCGATCTTGACAATGTTCCAAATAAATGACGCCGCAACTGACCCTTTAACACGAACCGCCGCTTTGCTTTCACTGATATGTGCAACCATGAGTCTCTCCTACGGTTGTATCTACATCGTACGTTTTACGACTATGAGGTCTATGTATCGTGCTTCCATATGGGCCGAGGTATGTTCCTATCGCCGTTTCTTCTCGGATATGTCTGATCGTCTATTCACAGGAAGCGCAGAAAACTAAGACATTAGTGTGGTGGAACGTCTGGGTACTTCTCGGGATGCCTGCAGTATTCATGGCATGGTCTATGATTCTGTTCATCGTATCCATTCTATCGTTCGTCTGGAGAACAGGAACAGAATCTGACCCCGACGAGAGGCCCCCGCTGAGCGATAAACAGGCACTCGGACCTCGAATCGCAATCACGTTGCTCTTTCTACTTGGGATGGTATATTTTGTCCTCATCGTTGTAACTTTGAAGAGTTATAGTGTGAGTAGTCGCTGGAGAGGGAGGGAGATGATCAACGTGGTCAGTAGACATCCGCGCACCCATGAGAATGGTACCGAGAGAAGGCGAGCTGTTGATACAAATACTGCGAAGGACAGGCGAAATGACAGGGAATCTGGTGCTCGTGAATTGGGAGCTCAGGCTGGGGTTGGTGACGTGATGCGAGGTCGGGAGAGAGATCGTGGAGTGCAAGTGGGATTGGGATTGAATGACGGTGACTTGTCCCTGCAACAACAACTGTCTTTCTCTGGATCAGGATTTGGTTGGGGAGTGACTGGCGTGGGGACGGATTCAGGAGTTGATATTGAAAAGGGCGCGATGAGTGGGGACTAGAATGATATCGGAGAAAACCCTTCTATTTTATTGCACACGTTTGCGAAAAAAATGGTTCTCTGTGCACAGCGACAGTAGGATTGCACAGCGACCGTAGGATTTGAACCTGCGCCCTCAAAGAGCAGATAAGCACATGACTCGAAGCTGCCGCCAAAATGGCATCTCTTCTTATACATTCGTTTGGCAGCTTTAATGAGAGCGGATTCACCCTTTACTTGAAACTTGAACCTTTTCAAATAGGTTTATGAACTCTCATTAGTTTGATACTGTGAGGATACTTTGATTTCCACAGGGTACGTGTATTTAAAAGCTTATAGTCTCTAGCTCAACCACAGCAGATGTCCTCCAGCAAAGGCAAGGCTCCTGCTGGTTCGAACGCGAACGGAGGCAGCGGAACAGTCAGGACAGGCATCCCAACTCTACGCTCCCTCAGAACTCTTTTTGCCCCGACATCCTCTCAGCAAACCCAGCAGTCAAAATCCCCCACAAATTTGAAAGTTCCGCCGCAAGTGACACAGTCGACGAAGAAGTCGAGTTCAGGCTCACTACCTGCTCGTCCATCCCTCAATCTCCCTTCAGGCTCTCGATCGTCTCTCAATTCAACTCCAACGACTTCGCATCAGTCACTGACTTTACCTTTGACCGCGAGGGGTTCATTAAATTCTTTGAATCCCGAAGCCAATGGCTCCGACTTTCGTGCTAGCGCGTCGGACATTGTCCGACGGTCAATGTCTTCAGTGACTCTCGGTAGGAAATCCGGCAAGGACGGGTCTGAAAGGAGAACCAGATCAGGAAGTACTGGTAGGAGACGAAAATCTCAAGAAATAGGCGACAGACAGGAGATTTTGGACATCAAGCCTGGTCAGTCTTAATCTTCTTTCAAAGAACGATGATCCTCTCAAGGCCTTAAATGAACCAGATGTGGAATCCTCTTTGGATTCACTGCAACCTCTATCAAAATTTTCTTCTCTTTCACAGCCATATTCTTACGCTCTTTCGTCTTATTCTTCTCCATCAAACCCTGACCACGACACATCGTTTGAGTCAGTGCCCGTGCAAGATTTATCGACCATCGTCGAAGCCGACACGTCTGGCATTTCTAATGTATCCGGTGTCCACAACCTCTCGTTGGCAGAATCACTGTCAAAACATCTCCCAGAGTTACCCACGGACTCGGACTCGCACCCGTCTCGGTCAATGACCCAATCTCCATCTCTTTCCCCCTCCTCGTCCTCGGCTACAGTTCCGCCATCTCCACTACGCGCTGTGTACCCGTCGGCCAATCTCACTGCCGCTTCCGATTCGTCTTCTGCCTTTGGATCTTCGTCCATTCTACCTTCTCGGTCGTCCTCACATTCTCCCTTACCACCACCTTCACGCTCATCTTCCGCGTCTGCATCATCCCTTCACCTTCCCCGTTCCCCATCATCCATCAATGCCCAAGTAAGAAGTGCGTTGCAGGTGGATCCAACACTAGCCAAGTTGCTCAGTCCCAACAGGTTTGCTTCCAGTCAGAGGAGTGAAACTTCTATGGCTGGCGAAGATGATAGTATAAGTTCGCCACCTTCGCCTTCTTTCGGCATCTCAGACGATACCAGTTTTTTCCCGAATCCCTCGCCTCCTACTTCCAACTCAATGAACGCCTTTTCATCCATCCATACCCACCCACAGCATGCATCCACGCCACACTCGTCACTGCGCGTCAAAAAGCTTGGTCTTACAAGGCCGTCATATATCCGCGATCCCGCAAGTCTCGATGATCTTCCTTCTATGTACCGACCAGGAGGGCTTGCGCTGTGGTCTGGGTTAGAGAATCTAGGAAACTCAGAGGCATCGACTTCCAACTCAAAGCCCGGTCCTTCAAGGCCTGGTAGTAGTATGGCAACATACACTTCGCTACACTCAACGCTTCCTCGATCGATGGGCAGAACGAGGACAAGGAGTTTGAGCGTCGATGAAGGTTACCCTACGGCAACCTCTTTGGGGAGGGATGTTAGGAGGAGGGACCCGGAAAACTTCATTAGGCGACAGCAACGTTCTTCTCATGCTAGAAGTCTTTCACATTTTAGTTCTTCCTTATCTCACGAAGGTTCCATCCAGCCGAACGCCCGACCCTCGAGTACGAAAGAGGCCGGACGGGCTCGTCCCCATATATCAGAATGGCTTGGCCCTCGTACGGCTAAAGCATTCAAGGCTGCTGGCTTACTCGAAAATACCAGCCCCACAACACTCGCTAACGATAATGATGTTTACTTTGACCCATCTGCTTCGCCGGGATCGCCATCTCTAAATGTATCCTTCTCGGCATCTGCCCCTTCCAGTCCCGTACGTGCTCGATATAGCCATACTCGCACGTTACCTTCATACCCAGATTCACCTGGTAATGAAAGTCCGAGTCCCACTTATGCTCACTATCCTCGTCACCTGCAGACTCCTCTGCCACGATCTGTATCGGCGAGGTCATCCTCCGTCCTTTCCGGCTCGTTTCGTAGTACAGGGGGTGGGAGTACGGGATTTGGAAGAAGCGTGAGCGCTCTCTCGGGGTCCGTCCGCTCGGTGTCGGGCGCAACCTCCGCCAGGAGCGGGAGCTTAGGATCTCTAGGAAGCCTGGGTAGGAGTGCATCCGGAAGTGTACATTCAACGGCGTCAACTGCTCCTACGAGCCTGAGTACTTCAGCGCAGGCTACTAAGGATTATCTCCATCTCAAGCAATCACAAGCTCAGACTCAGTCATCCTCTACCGTTAACCTTCCCAATGCCAGCGTCTCATCTCCTTCGGTCTTGGGTGCAAGTGTCGATGGAATTACGGCTACTTCTGAAATCCAGTTCTTGAAGGAGCAGCATTACAATGAAACCTCCGCCCTTCTTGCCGCACTATCGGACGCTCAACGTACCGTTAAAATATTAAGGGATGAAAATGCCCAGTTGAGGAAGGAACTTGGTGCTCTGGAGGGCGAGAGGGTAGAGTGGGAGGTCAAGCTGGAGGAAGCTGAACGGGAGAGGCAGGAGCTCAAACAGGAAAATACGCAGCTCACTGATGTACTTGCGGAGGCTGAAGGGGAAAATACGCAGTTAAGGGAAGCACTGCTTGAGTTGGAAGGAGAGAAGAAGACCTGGACCAGGGACAAAATCAAACTTGAATACCGATCAAAGCAACTTCAATCACGGTTAAAAGAGACTGAGAACTACTTGTATGTCGCTGGGAAGGAGAAGGAGAAGATTCAACGCGAGAAGGAAACAATTGAAGGCGAATCCGAAGTACGGGCGGAGAAAGCTCTACGTAGGATAGAACAGCTAGAGGAGGCGCTGAATGAGGCTAGTGGGGCGCTTGGGGTAGTGTTGGATGAACAGCAGACAATAGAAAACTTGGACCCCACGGGAGACTACAGGGCTTTAGACGAAACATTGCAGGACATGCTCATGACGAATGAGAACTATTCCCCTACACTTTCCTCAGCTTCTTCCTCCCGCCCACCTTCAATATTCCCCCTACCTCCAGAAAACATGTCTTTACTGATGAATGAAGTTACGGACGAAGGGGACAAGTCAGCGACATCATTCTCCGATCCTGAACATGTCCTTCACATCGAGGAGGATAGTGTAGGCAGAAAAGAGCTCCTCGCAAGCGGAAATAACTGGCGGAGGGCTATGGGTAAGCTTTGTGCGTTTCTACAGGATTTTTAATCTGGTTCAAACACTCGCTGATGTTCTGCCTAGATCGGTCTAAAGCAATATCTTCCCAGCCTTCCACTGCGTCTATGTCATCAGGCCAAAACGACCCAAACTCCCATTCTCATCATACTCCGCGCAGGCAGGCCTCCTTATCATTGTCTGAAGTTCAGTCACCTTCTCCAGATCACGATGTTCGACCTTTCTCTAGCTTTGATTTTGAATACGATGAACACATCGGCAATGCTACATTCTACCATGCCGACCCGGACGATAGTATCATATCCGATTCTGATGATTCTCTGGGTCTGGAAGTAGAAGATCTGGATCCCACGGTGCATGCCAGTATCGCTTTCGGCGGCAATACTAATCTGTCTATCTCAATGAAGGCAAGCGCACCTAATAGGCTAGCCACAAATAATGAACACTATGATGACGCTGCATCCATCGAAGGAATAGGGAGCCCCGGAACTCCAGGGAGTCCCAGAAGCCTGCTATGGATGCATCCGTCAGACGAGAGACACTTGGTGGATTTAGAAGATTGATTATCTGTTCTTTCCCCGCCCTATTTTTCTCGTGAAAGTTCTGCTTTGATTATCGGAATTCTTTCTTCTACACATTTGATCAGTTTCATTCATCTATATTCGCCACTATCTTGCTCCTCATTCGCATTTCGCATTCACAATATTCATTTGCCTGCATCTTACGCTTTGTACGCTTTTTCGCATTTCATCTCTGTTGCATTTTCTCTGTCTCTTCAAGAATTTCGTATTACTGTCTTCCTACTGATGCTTTGGATTCTATCTTCATTTTAGGATTGGACTTTGTTTGTGATTCCCTTTTTTGCTGAATTGAAGATTCTCGTATATATCTTAATGGAACTTGTATATTTAAATTCGCTCTTTCTTGCTGCCTAATTTTTACCATAATCTGACCCGGACGTTAAATGCCAAGGAGTGCGCGGTGGACAAAGCCGACCGGCCGAATTGAGCGGAGCGGTTGATTCACGGCAGGCAAAAAAACATCTTCCATGCCAGCTTCAACGAATGGAAAAAGCGTACTCTAGAAGCCAACTCAAAATCTGCCCCACTGGCCAAGAAAGCCAAAACATTCAAAAGCAAAGCAGAAGTAGAAAAACCAGGCTTCAAAGGAAAACGGAGTAAACCAGTCACTATCGCTCCTTCCAAGGAGGAGGATAGCGAAAACACAGACGACTTTAATGAGGATGGTGAAGATGACGACGAACCTCTCAACGCACAGGATGGAGTGGATGCAGATGAGGGTATGCAAGTAGACGAGAAGCAAGCACCGACGGGCCAATCAGCTCGGGAATCACATATTGCTCAAAAGGCTTTGACGCAGTCGCGAAAAATGGCGAAAAACAAAAACTTTGGCTTGCTTTCTGACGCAAAACGTGTCTGGGCCCTTGCCAGGTCGAAAGATAAAGGTCTGACGGCTGAGAAGAGAAAACAGTATGTCGAGGAGCTGATGGGCGTTGTAAAGGGAAAGGTTGGTCTTGATTTATCTGCATTTCATCAACTGTGAAGTCTTTCCATCTCAAAGATAAAAGAAATCGTGTTTAAACATGATGCTTCACGGATTATCCAAACACTTGCCAAGTATGGTTCAAAATTGCAAAGAGAAGAAATTGCGGATGAACTCAAGGGGAGCTATGTTGATCTAGCGAGGAACCGATACGCGAAGGTAGGATTGGAACGCTTTGCAAAGAAAACTCGGCTGACTCCCCCGCCTATAGTTCCTCTTACTCAAATTGATTCGTCTCCTGCCTTCTCGTAGATCAGGCATCCTATCATCTTTCCACGGTTATATTCTTGGCAGAAATTCTTCCAAGTCTTCTGACAACTCTGGGGGTCTACTCTTGCATCGGGAGGCGAGCGGGGTGCTGGCGGATGCTTTCGAACTCTACGCAAACGGTACTGAAAGGGCTGGAATGGTTAGAGAATTCTATGGAAAAGAAGTCGCCTTGTTTGAGAAGGAAGGCAAAGGATTGGTAGCTGTGATTGAGGGCAAGTCCTTTTTTCCCCTCTATTCATTATTTACCGACTATGCGCTACTCCCAGGTTTAGGTTCTGACAAGGAAAAGAAAAAACGGATTCTAGGAGCCGTGAAGGATAGTTTAGATTCTATGTAGGTTTCCTAGCTCTCTTCCTCGCACTCAATGAACGTACGTATCGTACAGCTTCAACAATCCGGACAAAGGTGCTGTCCGACACGCTATAGTTCATCGCGTCATATGGGAGTGCCTAGATGTGTTGGGAAGAATGCAGGATTCAGGGAATGCGGAAGATGCTGTTGAAGCGGAGAAGCTACGACGCGATCTTTTTGACAAGTAAGCAGTTTTGACTGTTGACGCAAATGACGAGGCCGATTTTATATTTATATGTACATCCCAGCTGTTCGGAGCTTCTCGCTGAAATGGTACACACCAAAGATGGGTCGCGAGTGGCACGAGAATTTCTAGCCCGGGGAAGTGCGAAGGCAAGCTCTTGTTTTGTTTTTTTCCTTTCTATATGTGCTCTTCTGAAGCTTCTCTGGCTCAACAGGACCGAAAGACTATTCTCAAGTCATTGAAACCCCATATTACGCGTATGTGCCTTGACGATGAGGCACAGATGGTGCTTTTTACGGCCATCGATGTCATAGAGTTGCTACCTCTTCCTTGGCTTTCGCCTCCATGTTTTACTGATGGACTTTTGCTCCTTCAGCGATACGAAGCTTATCCAAAAATCTCTGACTGTGCACATCACATCAGTTGATGTCTTATCGGAGCTAATTGGCTCTTCTCAAGGACGCCGTGCAATCCTATATTTACTGGTTCCGAGGTCTCGCCGTCACTTTACGGTGGCTCAAATCAACGCCCTTGTTGAGACGGACGGTATCATATCGGACATCCAGGACAAAGACGGCAAGCTGGTTCGG
This sequence comes from Collybiopsis confluens, assembly GCA_013368555.1. NCBI lineage: Eukaryota > Fungi > Basidiomycota > Agaricomycetes > Agaricales > Omphalotaceae > Collybiopsis > Collybiopsis confluens. The sequence goes on from JAACJN010000011.1 coordinate 97,817, forward strand.
GAGGGTACATCGAAGAAGGATGCCGGAGTGAGGAGAGAAGAAATACGAAAAGGGTCATCTGAAGCGCTGCTCAAGTGGGTCGAGGAGCAGGGATCTACTGTGATCAAAGACCCAGCGGGGAGCTTGGTGATTGGTGATGTTATGCTGTACGCTGACGGAGGTGAGCCTTTTTGGTTTTTTCTTTTCTGGTGATCAAGCACTAATATCTATTTTTCATCCTGTAGACAAGACGTCTGCTTCGAAAGCATTGCTCCAACCCGTCTCTGTGCCTTATCCCTGCCTCCCTCCAACACAACATGCCATTGACCTCCCGCATACCTCTCGCCTGTATAAAACTCTGCTCCAAGGTGGACATTTTAATCACACGTCGAAAAAAGTCGAGCGAGTCGATGGATGGGACGCAGGAGCGTTCGCTGTCCAATTTGTCGAAATTGTAGGTGATCAAGATGGGGGAGTGGTGATATCGATGTGTACAAAGGGAGACAGGAATGGTACATTCGTCGTGACCGAGCTATGCGCGGCCCTCGCTCGAGCGGCCCCATCCAGCACGGACGCTGATCGGATGAGAGACATGTTGAAACAATGGCTTTCGGGGTCGGATGTCGTGGATGAAATTAAGGCAGGCGAGAAGAATGGTGCGAGGGGAGTAAAGATGCTGTTAGACACTGTCTCGGCACTGTAGGGTAAGGCAAACGACCAAAAAAAATTGTACCGTACACACTATAGTTTCCTGGCGTCCGGTTTATGCCGAGCCCTCCGGTGCATAATAGTCATTGACTTGTGACTTACGGTCGTTACACAGTCAGTGTTTAGCACCGCAGAAAGTACTTCCGGATCCTCGGCACGGAAGTCCGAAATCACACCCAAAGTCGAGAGTTCGTGACTTTGACACTGGCTGGTCGTCAGTGACTGTCTTTTGCCCACTCAAACTGGTATTCACTAAAATTACAAGCTGATCAGTTGTTGTATATTACTAGACGAGGCTGGCTAATATTGGTGAGGGCGAAAATCAGTGGACCTGGCGCCAGCCGCTATATCCTGTGCTGAGCCATATTGACTCCCCATCCGGATGTGGCTATAGACCTGAGCAGGAAGAAACCTGAAGAAGTCGAGGTGGAGCAAGCCAGAGGTATCGTTATCGGAGCGCGCCCTTGGTAAGAAAAGAATAACTACATTGATCACGTGTGTTCGTAACCGGTTTCGATGCGTCTACCATGTTCAGTCGAGTCCAACGAATACCAAGACGAGCTTCAATCCCGGTATCGGGCACATCCGCAGCGTCTCGTGTTTATGCTGGTTCAAGACAAGTCCATTTAAGACCTGAGCATGGTTCTGGTTTAGGCCTACGGCAAACAAACCCTCCAGATTCGTCATCTCATCTTCAGCACAGTCGTAGGTCCCCGGAAGAAGACTCTGAAAGGACGGGAGGTCACAGACCGGAAGATGAAGCAGAAGCGCTGTCTGACGCGGAGTGGGAGATAAGAACAGGCCAGTACTGCATTCATGCCTCCAGGCATATCGTTGACGACGATGAGAACAGGTCGAACGATTGATATCCTTCGGAATACCCTGCCCAACTTTTTCAACACCGGTCTGATAACTAGCTGGGATCCAGAGACAGGCGAAGCTTATCCTCCTCGCTCGTTATCCTCCCTTCAATTAACATCGTTGCCGACATTCCATCTGCCATTACATAGTTCGCCAGGCACAAAGAGAGTACCCATCTTTTCTCCTCGAATACGCCTTGCGTACACCCCACCCGCACCCTTACCCCATCCTCTTCCAGAGAAGCTGACCTTGGAAGGCAAACCGCTCTATTTTGCCTCCGCGGTTTTCGTTCGCCATACAATGAATACTTTGTATTCCGACCTAAACGTAGCCCTGATCAAGGTCGTTATTTCCGTACCCCAGACGCGAAATGCAGACTTAAAAAATGCTCCCGGTGATGATGATGATACTACAATGCTAGGACCGGCAGCCCTAAACAAGCAGACAGCAAATTCCGGCTACAAAAGGGAGAAATCTCTGTACATTGCCCTTCGCGTAACGGGAACCGCACGCGTAACTGGTTCTCAAAGTCAGTGGGATGTCCGTTCAACGTACTCGTTCTCCCCGTTCAATGCTCAAATTGTTTTGCATACGGTGAATGGGATTGAGCCGGCGCCGGAAAAGAGTGTATACGATGCACTGTATAAAGCATTGAGGTTAGGAACGAGTGCGCCCTTTGGAGAGCAGCAGGCTTTAGCACCGTGCACGCGTGGTCAGTCCTCGTCGTCTATGTCTCAAGTTCTATCACCATCCTCTTCATGAACCATGGCGTGTTATCGCCGTACAATATCTACCGCCCACTCATTCTTTTTTATCATTGATTTTCTCCCTTTGCAAAACCCCAGCTCTCTCGGTAAACGAGCCCTTCTACGTTATATCGACGGTTTTCCCTCTCTCCCTGTGGATGAAGCTTTTCTTAGCACAATTGGGAAAGGTCTACTCACGGGAAAAGTAAAACGATCCCCCTTGAAGGGAGTATCGCTGTTCACAGGTTGAAATGAAACCCTGGAGGCCACTCAGGTGGACCGCAATTTTAGGTCGGTACGCCTAATAGTAGGACGATAATAGAAGATTCATAATTACGTAGATTGGACTGACGAGGTCATGATCAACCGCGCGCTCAAGGGGCGGTCAGACTGCGTGATCTTGTCGTAGATGTTGAACGTTGAACGCCCAGAAATTCCCATTGTTTTCACTTGTAAAAGGATCCCTTGGCGTGCTGTGAGCGACACTCTGACATGCTGTAGTCGATGTGACGGACTCTGGGCATTTAAATTATCCTATCCTATCCTATCCTACTTATCCCTTGCTTGAAACTTGAGTATTACTCCGAGCACATGCGCCTAAACCGAAACGGCTATCATGGTGTATCTTTTGCCCTTTCGTCTTACTTTGATGAGAAGGACAGTCTGACTTGAGCATTAGTATTACTCTCTGAAACCTTGGCCTTACCTTGGCCTGACCAGCAAACAACACCTTCAGGGGCTGATAGAAGCGCGCAGTACCGTCGGGACGTGTTGACAGGGTACTTGTTTGTGACATTGGGCGCTGTTTCACTGGGTGGTGAGCCTGAGTACCAAGCTGAAGCTCAAGATCTTGTGAGGTTCTTTGCCTATGGTCAAAAGTTTCCGTGTTGGTAGGCTCCCGTTGCCCGGGAGACCGGCCGGAGAAGGGGCCTTACGTAACCTGACTATATCAGGGTACCGTTGACATTATTGTTTCTTACCTGTACTCCGACAACCTCCAGCCTTGTGCACCACCGCCTGTCGACGCCTCCAGTCTATCCTTTCATCAGCTCACCTGATTCATTCGCTTTTTTTGACGTCCTCAACATGTTCTCCAAAGTTGCTGTGGTTGCCTTGGCTCTACCATTTTTTGTACAGTGTATGCGATTTTCTTTTCATAGACACTACCTTGTCTTTTTTCTCATCTTTTTTTTCAGCCGCTACTGCTGCAACCTGCACTAGAAGCTACACGGTCCAGGCTGGAGACATTTGCGATAGTATCTCTGCCTCCCAACACGTCTCTACGTAGGTTCATCGATTTTCCTGCTGCGACACATGCTGATGCGCCAGCCCTCCAGTTACCAACTTGCCTCCGTAAATGCCGGTGTCTTCAACAGCGACTGCACCAACCTCCAGCCTGGCACCAGTATCTGCCTCGGCTATGAAGGTCAAGACTGCGATACAACTTATGTCGTCAAAGCTCAAGACACGTGTGCCATCATAAACGCCGCCTACAACATCAACTCCACTCTGTTGTACGGAAACAACCCGCAGATCAATTCGGATTGTTCCAATATCTACGTCGGGGAGGTGTGTTTTTCATTCGGTAGCTCTTTTTTTCATCGCGGCTTATCATCACCGTTAGGTTCTCTGCGTCGCAGGAACCATCGCTTCCCCACCTGTTGGCTCTGCTCCGGTCGACACTGCCATCCCTAGTACAGCGACAGCCGCTGTCTCGGCTACCCCCACTCCCTCATCCACTCCCACTTCCTCATCCACTCCCTCGTCCACGCCTGCTTCCTCTGCTAGTGCCGCCACTAGCACTAGCGACGACAGCGGCGACGACGATGACCTTCCCTACTGCGACGAGCTTTAAATAGCTCTCGTACCTGATCGCCGTTGTGTCTCCATACCCTCAATTTCTATCTGTTTCTTACGTTGGTATCTCTTGTCGGATATCTCACAACATTCTCTTTTTGCTCTCTGGTCTTTTCGGGCTCTCCCACTCTCTAGACAAAACTATCTTTATCAGCTTTTGCACATTGAATGGTTGTCAAATCTGTCTTAAGTAGCGTCTAGCTATGTACTGTGCCCGAGACCATACTCTTTTTTTTCAACGGTGCTGGCAACGTTATTATGGTGCAGATTATCGATTATCCTGAAACTCCTACTGGTCTTGCAGATTGTTTGTGTGTTTTTTTTCGATATCTGTACCTCCCTTTTGTATGGCAAGAATAGAATTATATACTGAATTCCTCAAAGCTTCTGTGGAAATTGTACAGTGCTTGGCAAAAAGGTTTGAGGAAATCGATTCTTTCATCCTGTTTATTGATATTTGATATTTGATCCGGAATTGTATTCTTGGGCGAAGGTGCATCAGTTACAGCGAGTAAGTGCGTTCACTGGAATGGAGACAACCCTGCCCGAGTCTACAAGCATGCTGCAGTTCATTGAGCTTGACTACGGCCCCAGTATGTAACTGATGCACTTTCACCCGAGAATGCAATTCCGGATCAAATATCAAATATCAATAAACAAGATGAAAGAATCGATTTCCTCAAACCTTTTTGCAAAGCACTGTATTCCACGCTGCAGCAATGTGCATACCAGGCACAGTCATTACATCAATCATTACATCAATCTTCATCATCCGAGTCTATCACTATCACCTCTGAGTCTTTCTTCGCTGTCCATGCACTTGTCACCCGTCTCTTTCGGCTCCTTCCTTCTCCTCCATCGTTTGTACCGTCACTGAGCTCAAGGGCTGAGGATGCATCTTCCGATTCCGATGTTTGTGCATCTGCTCTCTTCCTCTTCGTCCCCTTCATTATTCGCATCTTGCTTGTGCTCCCCTCTTCGTTATCAGAGTCTTCAATAGTTATTGGATCCGAGTGGGACGACGAGACTAATCTCTGGACTGAGGTTGATGACGATGACGATGAACCGACGTATGTAGAATTTGCTGCGACACGGGAGGAAGAAGCTCTCGTTTTCCCTCGAGCTTTTGCTGACAGCGTCGCTGATGTTCCTATCGCAGGAGGGGTCGAATTTGCACTTGAATCTGAGCTATCTAGAAGAACCGGAGGGGCCGGTGGCGGCGGTGGCGGCGGATCTGGTCGGGCGTACAGATCAGTCCATCTACGAGCAGTAGCATCGTGTAAACTGCGATTGGTGGTGAACTGGTTGGCTATGGTACCAACTGCAGATAGGAAGTGTGTGTGTGTGTGTGTGTCAGGAATGGGTTATTCTTCCGAGAACTCTGAAAACATACCCAACGGGTCACCTAGAATAGGTATATGTTGGAAGTGGATAAAAAAGCACCACTCAGCAAGTGACGTAAAATCTGGAAAACGTGTGCGTACGAGGATTGGGATCTGTCAATAGTGAAGAAATGGATAATAATACTTTGAACAGCGACAGTGCAGGAGACCCTGAAATACCGATCGCGAGAAGTTCAAAGGTCAAGTCAAGACGACAGCGTACAGGTATGCTTGAGAATGTCAATACATAGATCCCCTCGGTCCGAGATCTTGTGGACGTCAATACTTTGAGATCACTGAGGGAGACTATACATACATTCATATGATATATCCTGATGCCAGGTCCAAAGATCAGTCCGTGAGCGGTAAACGTAAGGGGTGGTCTATCACCTCGTTTTGAAAGTTACCCGGGGAGCAGTAAAACTGGAATAGATGAATGTCTCAAGCTCAAGAACTACACCCTGAAAAGAGAAGACATACGGATAGTCTGAGGCCAAAATCACGTCGAGCTTGAAGACTCCTCCTGTTGAATAACGAAACAGTTTAATGGAACATTTATAAAGTGATTATAATATTACACGCCTTCATAAACGCTTCCTTCTGGACCAGGTATCTGTCCTTTCCAAAGGAACAAGTTATCGTCTGAGGGGGTGAGTTTCATTGAGCTCAAGTCCTCTCTCTTCAAATCTGCGACTTCACGGTGGATCCTTTTCAAGGTCATCTGCAATTACACACCATCATCGTTTATTTCGTTGGAACTTGGCGATGGACACTGTCACGGACCGGAGATGCTGCCGAAGGAGGCATTTTTCAGTGTAAATTCCTCGAGTTGTGTGTGTGTAAGTGGTGCCGGTGGAGGTTGATGGTAAAGCGTGAATATAGTCACGTGGACATCATCCATGGATTGTGGCACCACGCTGTATGTACATGGAGCCAGCTCTGAAGAGACTGAATGCTTTGCATGATGCTTTTCTTGGTGATAGATTTTAGTTTCTTTGTACGGTTAGTGAGCGAAATGGGCATCCGTATGAAAAGTCTCTTCAATTAATGCAAACCCGGCAATAGATTTATCGTTTTAGGTAAGTTACAAAAAAAATCATTTTAGGCGCCCGCAGCGGCAATGCCCACCGTCATGCTCAGTCGATCTCTTTCTCGCTCTTTCAACCACTTTAGAACAATATCTTTAATGCCTCCACGCAAAAAAGTCAGACTGCAATCCTCGACGGCCGCTTCCAGTCCTCCTGTTCAGCCTGTAACGCTGCCGTCCTCCAGCAACCGCAGCCATTTCACGGACGACAAATTTCAAGATCTGCCTATCTCCTCTCATTTGAAGAGGAATATCAAGCACGAGTAAGTTCATAAGCTGTGGATTTGGGTTGTAGCGCTGACACTCGCCTCTCAGGTTTATGACAGAAGTTCAAGGTTAGTCGTGGAAAATGGTCTACAGATTTTCTCATCGCCCATTGTCACTCTAGCCGCAACAATACAAGTGTGTTCAGCTTCTTGCCTTCTTTCTATTTGTTTTAAAAAAATTCGTCTTTCAGCCCGCTCTCGCTGGTCGGGACCTTCTCGTGCAGGGTGAGCTTTAATCACACCCAACGGCGAGGAGTAATATTAAAGAAGCGCTATTCTTTGAAGCGAAAACTGGCACTGGTGCGTATTGGAACCGCCAAGGGCAAATATGATATCATTGACATACAGACTTTAAGGAAAAACCGTCGCCTTCCTCCTCCCGGCAATCGAGACACTCTTTCGGAGTCCCAATTCCAGAAATGGAACGGCCATTCTAGTACTTTCACCTACTCGGGAACTTGCCCAGCAAGTTCGTTACATTTTTACGCTCAGTTTATTTTTCCATTCATTTCTTGCTAGATCTCAAACGAAGCACAAACACTCCTTCCAGCTTCCCAGCTTCGCATCGCTACCGTGACTGGAGGGACAAACAACCCAAGAAAAGACCTTGAGAGACTTCTCGGGACCGAACACGACGTCGTCGTTGCCACTCCCGGACGGCTACATGATTACTTTACAGGAGAGCGCAAAGCTGAAGTGGTCGCTAAATTCGACGGATTGCAGACCTTGATTTTAGACGAGGTAGACCGACTGCTGGATGGAGGGTTTGCCAAGGAGTTGGACGGGGTCGTAAAGGCCCTCCCAAATACGAAGAGGCAAAACCTTTTTTTCAGTGCGACCGTTCCCAACAAAGTCAAAGAGACAGCGAGACAGTATAACAATGGATCAGACTATCTGTTTATATCCACTCTCAAAGAAAATGAGATAAACACACATCAGCATGGTACGGTTTCTGCTATAACAAACGTTCTACTGTAACTGACCTCGACATGCTAGTGCATCAATCATATATTATCACTCCTTTTACGGACCACATCCCAACGATACTCGCGCTTCTTCGTCTCGATTCTCTGAAACATGCTCTCGACCACGTTACAACCTCTACACCAACTTTATCTCCCGGGTCTCGCGGTCGCACAAGCAACTCAAAAGTCATGGTTTTCTTCCCTACTGCTCGCCACGCTGAATTTGCTGCCAGAGTGCTCAAGTCGGAGTCTCTTAAGCAGTCTCTGCCTTCAGTTTACGAAGTTCACTCGCGGAGGTCTCAAAATAAAAGAAACCAGGATACAGAAGCGTTCAGGGACGCTCCCAACGCGATAATGCTGTGCAGCGATGTTTCTGCCAGAGGCTTGGATGTTCCAGGCGTAACACTTGTCATCCAAGCTGGTCTTCCATCATCTGCTGAACAATACGTGCATCGACTCGGACGTACGGCTCGTGCTGGGGCTGAAGGGCAGGGTGTCATCATTCTTGATCACGCAGAGCAATCGTTCCTCTTCAGTCACGCCATGAAAAAAGCCACGACTGTCACCCCTTTCTCTTCCTCTCCGAGCTCACATGAAGCTAAAGAATTTGATACTTACAAAAAGTCCTATTCCCAGCATGTCGATAACATCCTTGGAACTATAGCGACAAGGGAACGAGACTCCGCAATGAAAGCATACGCGGCGTGGCTAGGATACTATAAAGGACAATCAAAGACGACGAAGTGGAGCTCGGAGCAGTTGGTGGCAGAAGCAAACAGGTATGCGAAGGACTCCCTGGGTTGGAAAGAGGCTTCACCGCCACCATTGCAGGCCAAGACGGTTGGGAAAATGGGGTTAAAGGGGGTGAAGGGCTTGAATATCGAACGCCCCCCAAAACTATAGAGAACTATTGTTGCACGCTCTAATATAATCAGTAGTACTAGTACTTAGGTATTATACAAATTATACGCTATAGAGATAGTTATCGACTGTATTCCTAGCCTATGACATGTCATCTGCTATTTCTTCCGACTCGTAAATCATTTCTCCCATCCAGACTTTGTGTCCGACATGCTCTTCGTTTGCAGGATCCTCTGCTTTGATGATGTCCTCTATGGTGGCATCTACGGTACACGAGCAGGAATGAGAAGAACGTCCGGAAACCCGTCGAAATGTACGTACCTTTGGCATCAGAAATGATCACCACCCAGAGTAGCTCGTCAGTGGCCCAATCCCGCAAAAGGTCTCCTTCAGGTCCTTTAGGTAAAGCCAACTTTACTTGTCTCCCTAATCCTCCAATCTGCCTCCTGCGTCGCTCAGCTCGTTCTATTGCTCTTGCTCCTTTGCTCAAGGAGTGATCTAGTCCTCCGCCCCCGGGGCTGTTAGATGTGACTCCGACTTGCTCGAATCTTTCCTTCGATCTCTCCTGCTTCCAGTCCTTCTCTTCTGTTTGCGTTCCATCAAGGCTAACCTTGTAGTGAGAAAGCATCTTTGAAACGCTCTTTGTTACTTGAGGTGGTGATCCTCCAGTAGACAGAGGCAAAGTGCGTCCTTTCATCAACGCCAGCCTACGCTGTCCTATTGGTTTATTGAGATCATCGCTTGCCTTGCTCTTCTCCATCGCTCTCATCACCCCCCGTACAGCGAGACCCGTGATGGGCAGATATCGCGCGACGGTCAGAGCCCCGCGACCCACTTTTTGTATCGTCGGAACATCCGGTTCAGGTGGAGTTGCAAGAACAAGCATGGCAGAAGTGGTGCAGATACGCACTGCGAGTCCACGGGGCTTGAACAGGTTTATATTCGCAGTACGAAGGTAGTGATCCGCTATTGATTTGGAAAGGGATCGACTACCAGTTCGTGAATCTGTATGGACAGAGGCGTTTGGTAGTTGTGCCCAGTTGAATGGACTTTTTTAATGCCGTTCGATTCGGTCAGTGATAGAAGTGATATGGAACAATGAATGAAGCGACATACACGTAGCCGACGACTGGACCTGATGTCCCTACGATACGGAGTGGGGGGTTCACCGCCATTGCGAGGTTGAGCCCGTCAATAAAATTTAATAGCAGCTTTTGGTCCAGGCACACCTCTGCCAGAGCTGGACTATGTCCTCTGGCAAAGGTGGATTCATCGCCTTCTTGGAAACGAATCTGAGGAACAGCGAAAGGGACTGGAAGGAGGATTGCTTGATTCAAGGATGGGACGGGACTGGGCGATGATGGTAGATATGCTTGGGCTAGAACCTCTGCGTGATGGACGATTTGGCCATGCGAGTGTGAATGAAGATGCATTTTGAGGAGCACCGGTGGGGCTCTCTACTTTATATTAGCCTGTGCATCGCATTGCGTTCTTCCTCTGATTACCTCAGGCGGCTCCACGCGTCAACCTTCTATCCGACACAGGCGGGAACGTCACAGCACGTGTCTCGTGTCTGTGACTGATCACCCTTGACAACCCTAACCGCCGGCAAAAGACTACTCCCCTCCAAGATCCCGGAAAGCGGTGAGAACGCACCCCGGCAGTTCAAGTGCCACATCTTCGCCAATCACACAGATTTATATACCGCATTCACCAACATACTTTACAGAACTTATTCATTCATACTTTAAGGATAAAGACGACCCCCAATCACATTTCATTGTTGCTGAACAAACACGGCCGTGTACGATGGTACGATAAAGTTTCCGTTTGCCGAAATATTAACCGTTGTCTGAACACACACACACACGTCAATATAGGAGCATGACATGTAAATCGTTAAAACTCACCTGCCACTTGGCTACACCAGCCTCTCCTCCGAAATGGCGCATAAAGTACTTGCCGGCTGGAATGTTTGATATGGCGAGGTTCACCGGGGCAACATCCTTGTTTATAATGACGAATGTCAACTTTTTGCCATCGGTCGTGCTAGCGTATACACCGAGAGTATTTGTAGAGTTGGCGGGCGCGGTGACTGGGACGCTTTTGCTACCGAAAAAGGTCCCATTCCTTTCACACATTTAGGTTGAGTCAAGGTTCACAGGAACGGGATCGCGCAAACATACCCTCGGAATAGCCAGAAAGCCAGCCCAACGGGACCCATCTGGTCTGGTTCTGCCCAGTACGTTGCTTGATCCAAACCATAAACGCCAAAGATACCAAGCGAATCAGCAGTAACGAGGCCCCCGGTGATGTCAGTATCGGCGGTAGATGACCATTCCGAGACGGACAGTTTAGTTCCAGGATAAAACTGTTTGATGAGTTGTTGCATTCGAGGGATGAGCATGACCGCATTCGGGTTTGGCTCGGTCCACTGAGCAGGTATCGAGGTTCCGATCCATGATTCGTCGATGTAAGTCGGGTCTGTGAAAGGACGTGGAGAGAAGGGGTCAGTCATACTCAACACGAATATAGCCAACAACTTACCGAACCACGACCGGGTCATCCTAAGCCTGAGCGCCTTCGCCGCTGCATCGTTGGCACTCGTATCAGGCGCAAAGTAGTAGTGAATGTCGAGGAAATCGAGGAGACGTTTCCCGGCTTTAGCTGAAGCTGCATTCATCTGTGCGAGGAACCACGGAATGAAGTCTTGATTTCCATGTGCCGCATTATCGGTGTATCCAATATCACTTGTCCAGTCTGGATAGACAATCAACATGAGGCGGACGGATATTGGAAAGCGGACTTACAGAACCACCAAGCACAAGTTGAAGGAGCGGCTACTTGAACGTTGGGGAGAGTGTTCTTGGCCATGGTCGATGTGGCAATCACACGCGCAAGTTCTTCGTCAAATCCCATAGGATCGGGGTGCATATCCTGATGGGTACTTGATGCGATCTCAATCTCATTGTCAACTGCGCAAAAAAAAAAAAGTTTTGTTGAGAAATTAGATTTTCGACTTTCGACAGATCAAACAGGAACCAAATTCACCAGTAACAATATCAGGTTTGATTGGCATAGCTTCCAGCATCGCAGCAGCATCAGCTATGGTCCATGGGGTATACACATCACTCTGCGGAGGCGGGGTAACCCAGGATCCATTCGGGAGAAGTCCATCACCAGCATCGCTATTGAAAGGATCGTACGATTGTTGATCTACATCGCAACCATATTTTCAACAAGGCGGCTTGTTAAGTTGCTTTGGAAGAAAGCTCATACCTGAATAGACCGTACGAGGATAGGAATAAGACGTAGCATCTTTCGAAACCCAATCGAGACTGAAATCATTCATTAAAACATGAGATCTTGCCACTCTTAGGAAAGATCATCCTACTTACGCAGGAATAGTGAAAAGACTCTTGCTCCCAGCTTGAGAAACCATCTGCAAGAAAGGATTTGCTCCGGGATCGGAAACCCGATTCTCAAAGAACCAATCATTTCCTGCATTCGTAAACGAACCATTGGGATTATACGCCGTGACCGCATTTCCGCCCCAGCGGTTCACAGTCGTCCCCAATAATTGAATGTAATCCGCGTCCGGTGGGAAATTGACACCGTAGATGTCGGGCGAGATAGCCGTCGTCTTTGCGATGTTGTAACTGACAGACTTTGCGGCAGGGATAGTGTAACTGAACGTGGCATTACCAGCTGTGATGACCAAGGAGCTAGCGGTGAAGGACCTGCCCAGACAAAGTACGTGATTGTCTGCGAGGGAGTGTCCGGAGGAGAGTATGTCGCTGAACGGGTCAATGATACTTGGCCGCCATTGATCTTGGCAGTGACTTGAGAAAAGTTTACGGCTCCCTGGGAAGTCACAGCGAGAATGTTGTTCGCTAGGGGCTCGGCAGAAAGGAACAATGGTGTTACTACAATTTCTGTATGGAAGAGTTGACCCGGAAGCGAACGGTTGTATATGTAAAGAACATCTTACCATCTAGAAGTACAATGTTTGTGATAAAGTAGATCGCTCCGTTTGCACCACCTTGGAAGTTAACGCGATCCCCTACCGACCAAAAAAAAAATGAACCCAGTGCAGCAGCATGGCGAAAAACAAAAACTTGCAAGAGTTATTAGCCAGTACACCTTGATTTCCAGGCAAGTCATTAAAGTCCACAGTGAGCGTCGTGAAAGCACCCGTCGTAACCGCATTATTCAGGGTAGCCAAAGGGAGAGAAGGCGACGAGATGGTGTTCTGGGAAGAAGAGAAGGAAATCGATACATCAGGTTGTGCACCTGAAATATCGAATCTAAGCCCAGCATAATTGTTGTCAAACGCTGTTTCTGCGAATGTAGAGAGAGCACCGAAGGCCTGTGTATCGACGGAGATGGATTCTGTGCCTCCTGGGCCGGCAGTGGAAGCAAAATCGAGTGTGGATGACCAGGACCAGTTTTCCCAGCCTGATGCTAGAGCGCCGGTACCGGGTGCGTAGACGGTGACATCGGCATTTGTTTGGAGGACTGCAAGGGAGAGCAGACTTAGAAGGAGCGCTCCGAAGAGCATGTTGGACGAGTGAAAGGGGGCGGGGGGGAACAGCAGAACTTGCCCAACCCTTTGAGGCCTTTTCAACAACGGAGATGAATGATCGTCATGTGGGCATCGAGCGAACGAATATTTCAGGGATATTCACGAGGTTGAAGTGCCTGAGGAAGAAGATTCGTGTATAGTACCGAGCTTTATCCCAATAATACCGAGACTTTCGCGTACCTGTCATATTCGTCATTCCCTGGTAAAGGAGATCATTTATCGTACAATGTCAGTGGAGGGAAAAACATCGCAAACTTGGAGTCGCTTCTTGCATGCGGCTACAATGATCTGGCAATACTACGGATCAGAGTTCAGTGACCTCTTTTTTTGTTTTTACTGGGATCCCTTGTGGTGGTTCTCAAGTCGGTGACCTTTTACATTTGTTTCGAAAATGAAAAGCCCTGAGGCGGATAAAGGTTGCCTGACTAGCCGTCTTCGTAGTTCGAGAAAGATAAGTGAATAAAAAGGATAAAGGTCTACTAAGTGTATCTCACGTGCGCGCAAAGTTTCCACTCAAGACACCCACTACAAAATCGCTACACACATGGCCGAGTTTCAGATACAACTCAAGCATCAGACTCAATCTCAACGGGCACAGGTGTCCCATTTCGCTCCCCTCTGTTCTTCATTTCCAAATCGCTCGCCCACAAAGCTGCACCGACCGCAGAAGTAAAGTTGAGCACGAGTCCTCCGATAGGGATCAAATTAAGTGCGAGGGCGACTGCTCCAAATCTGCGCCAGAAATTTGAGGACAAGGTTTCTGTGAGAGTTTAATAGTTGCACATACGCTGTATACGCTCCCTGATTTCGATTTACCGCCGCCTGTCTGTCTTGAGCGCTCATCCCTTTGAGCTGGAAATATCGAGCGTGGTACCGAGGCCCAGCTTTCTGACCTGTCATCAAGAATCGTAAACTCGTTCGGTTCAGGAAGTGTACGGAGCCACTTACCGTTGTAGAATAGAAAGACGGTCGTCCCAAGGATTGGCAAGGAATTGAGAGGAAGAGAGAGGATATATCGCACGAGTCCATCCTTGCTGAACCGGTTGAGGGGTTTTGTAAGAGATTTTCCGACTGTTTTTATTCCTGAACGACTGGTTTTGATAGTTCTACCTGAAGAGACAAGGGATTCATGGCCTTGTTGTAGCAAGACAGCGTCAACTGTGGAGGAGTAATTCATATAAAATACTGGGGAAAATGCTGTAGGAATACGAACATATCTTGTCTTGAGCATCCTCCATAACAAACATCTTGGTAGCCATTACAATTAAGGCATATGATTCTCCCAGCACCAGAATAGCTGCTCCTGCAAAGGCAAGAGGTCCAGAGACTATAGCCAGGAATGCTACCTGGGGCAGATATGTAAACATGAACATTGCGGTGGTGATACCCCCGGAGATGAGGAGACACTTTGTGAGAACGGGTTTGGCAGAGCGATAGAGAGAAGGGTGGGATATAAAGTAGAATACGCCACGGATTGGGTAGATCCAAGCACCGCTGAGAAGAGCATCCCGAGCGACGGCGAGAGAGGAGGTAATAGTTTCAGTGAGTGTGTCCATGGAGGGGCGGATGGTGGTGGTGGTGGTGGTAAGAGGTTGAGGACGCGACGCGTAAATGACGTCAGGTGACTGAATCCGATTCTCTACTCAACATGCCTCCAAAAAATTTCAAAAAGCGAGGGACAGCAGCAACGGATGGAACGTCTACGCCTCAAGGCCCAGTATGTTTTTATTTCATGTTATATTCTCGTAAATATCACTGGACGCTGCATACTAGAGTCTGGCAGAACAAATGTCATATGGGCATCTTCCTCGACCGTTCAAGAACCCGGAGTACACCAAGAATATCAACCGCCGGGCGAAAAACCTAAAGAATATCCTTGGTCAAGAACGAGAGCGTGAAAGGACTGAGCGTGAAAGGAAGAAGGCTGAGGATGCCATGGAGCTCGATGAAGAGATTCCAACCTGTGCGTATATGCGGAACCCGAGCGCTGTTTTTGATAACCTGCAAGCAGACCTTTCGATTGAAGCACCTCCTTCGGTACTGCCTCAAAAACATTACTGCGACATAACAGGACTGGAGGCCCCATACACAGACCCAATTACTGGACTGCGGTATCACGACAAGGATGCATATGCGATAATCAAGGCAATGGCGAGTGGCCTTCCCGTTTTCTGTTTCACGTTGACTGAACGTTACCCTTTTTTTTTCTGCAGAGCGCGAGCGCTGCCAAGGAATATCTATCTGGTCCGTCTTTTATCCCGGCTTGCTCCAACAATGTACCCATATATAATTCCAGCTCGTGGAGTAAACTCTATTGTGAAATAAATATTTGTGTAGTACTGTACAGTAAGAATTGATCCCCTTCCCCTGCTCCAACCATGTCTTCCATGTCCTATGACCGTAACCTCTTGCATCCACTTCACCCCGCTTTGCCTCCGAGACGAAAAGCCCCGAAGCATCGACACGCAACGCCCAGTGGGCCTTGGCCTTTCTTGGATCTGACCGACGAGGTGAGTGATGTGCAATATCTCGAATAAGCAACTGCTGACTTTACTATTTTCCAGGTGGATCAATCCCAATTAATCGATCCTCCTCCGCAACCAACATTCGACGACCATGAACCGACTTCATCCTGGCAAAACTATCCAGCTTCCAAATTCCCAAACTGGACTCTCTCTCAACAAACCAAGAGCGGTCTCGCAAAACTGATAAACAGACGGCATCCAATGCCAGAAAGCTGTAAAGTTTACAGCCTCGACATCTCGGCCGAGGAGGACCATGTAGTATTTCATGCCGACACTCTTGAAGGTAAAGTGGTCAAGTCCGGTCCATTGGCGGCGCAGGCAGTGAGAGAGAGTACGGATAGTTTTTGGAATGCTTTGTCTGAAAAGGTGGATTTCTTTTTGCTTCCGCGGTCGTATATACTGAACGTGCGACGAACAAGGCACCGCCGGAAACTCGCGTTCGCGCATTATTCGTGGATAATCTCAACGGTCCTGTTCTTCAAATGCTGGGCTCGAAGTAAAAGTGTTTGTTCTGTTCATTAACCTTCCAATCTGACTTGGCCTTCAGATTCCATATTGAGCCATTCTTCTTCACTTCCTCCGTGAACTCCATTCCTTCCCGCTATCAGGAACAAGTACGACCAGGCCAGGGCGATCGTTCGTAAAATCATCAATTCTCTTTGTGTTGCATTACTAAAAAAAAACTGGCGCACAGATGTCACTCTTATCCTCAGCTTCATTCGCTCCCTGCCCAGTTCCTCATCAGCATTTCCTAGTCCTAACAGTAGCTTCATGTCCAACGACGTATTGCAATCTTCCTTCCAAATGCAAGCTCCCATAATCGACATCGAGGCTCCGTTAGTTTTACAGAGTGATCCAAGTGCGTTTTCGGGTGCTTTCTGTCTGTTTTCGGTTTCAAATGCTCAACGGAAACCAAGGCAAATTACTGGTGCTTGATATACTCTCTCTGCATGTCATCCGGAAGAAATACGCGCCTTCTTCAGAATCAGAATCAGACCCTACCTCCGGAGCTACACCCCCACTCAATAGACAAGAATCTGGTCAATCTACTTTTCAATCCCCATCAGCTGGCGGAATCAGCACTATCATCTCTTACCATTCACCATCCCAGCCCCCATTCTCGACAACCTCGGCCGACTTCTTACATAAACGGCTTTTATCCGCAGGTACAGTCTCGGCAATATATATAGGCTTTTATTCTTGTAATACAAATGATAAAACTGAAATGTCTCTGTAGGACGCTCTGTATACTGGTCCAATATCTTTTCATCGACCGTTCCTTCCGGCGATCCAACTTTCGTGACTCTCAGTCTACTGTGGATCGCGTTGTATTCCTGGGACGAAACGATGGATATTTTACTACGCGAAGTAGCCTTTCTTGTACGTAGTTCATTCATTTCCTTTGTTGAGACTGTTCACGCAACAAACTTTCCTCTCCTTTCGAATAGGAAGCCGAAACATTGAGCGCTCTCCCAAACAGCAATTCAGATGATCGCGAAGACGCGCACGCCCGAACGCTCATTCTAACCCATCAACTGCACGTCGTACGCGCACATCTATTGAACTACGAGAGTCTTTTGGAAGATTTTCGAAAGACAGTAGATTTTTTGTTGAAGACTGTTAATCCGGGATTGGTAAGGCCTTGGAATGCGTTTTCTTCTCCGAGTAGAGTTGGGACTATGCCTGGGGCCGGTGCAGGTGCGGGTGGAGGCGGAGGAAGTGGAAGTGGAAGTGGCGACGAGAGTGAGACTGATGGTTCTCGGACGGGGGCGCGTCCCCGAGGTTCTTCAGTAACCGCTGGACCTTCGCAGTACCCACAAAATCTCCGTTCTATGCTCCCACGCAGAGCAGGGGAGGCACCGACGATCGCAGTTGCTGCCAGAGACGCTTTGGGACATGTTATGTTCAGAGAAGAAGAGGCAGAGCAAGCTGCATTATTCAACAACATGAACAACATGACGAGAGATTCCCTGAGTACATTAAGCTCGGGCAGTACAGCTGACACAGCAGCTCCTCTTCGGCCTAAGCTGAACATGGACACTAATGCTGGCCGCGAATCGAGAGATTTAGAGTCAGAGTCTTATGAACGGTTGTTGGATAAGGAAGGGAAAAATTTATTGAATGGGATTGATAGATTGGAAATGACGAGGGATATGTTGAATAATAGGTTGGGAAATGTTATGGAGCTGGTAAGTGAATATCTTGATCGTTTACAGGATCACCAGAGCTGCCCGATCAATATATACCTTGGTGATATCTTTTGCTTGACGGTTTAAATCGCTGAGCCTCGAGCAAATGGGCCGTTCGTGTTGTGATCATGGGTTCGTCACGCAGGAGATTGATTGGGCAGTTTTAGGTGATGCGGGGGGGGGGTCACGAAACGAAACGTTCTGATAAAAAACTTTTTTACGTTCAGGCTTTTAATAGTATCAATATCGAAGATAGCAGACGGATGAAAAACTTGGCAGAAGCGGCTGGTAGGGATAGTGCTGGTAAGTTACTCGTTCTGAAAGAGTGATTTGCTCTAGCTCACCCGTTTTTATCTAGTTATGAAGCAGATCTCATGGATCACTATGATCTTCCTTCCAGCTTCTTTTATCGCGGTATGTTTGCTTACTAGTTCCACTCACCCCTTAAACTAACTCCTGGCGGGCATTGCTACAGGCCGTCTTCGGCATGAACGTGAAAGAACTCGTCGACGATGCGCATGGAGAAATCAGCCACTTCCTCGAAGCAGTTATCCCTCTCACTGCGGTCACCGTCTATATAATGATGCTACAGTATGGAGTAAACAAGCGGCGGTCCCAATCCAAACTCGTTCCGCTCGACGTACTCTCCTTTGTTCGTGTCGCTCCGATGAGTGTATGGCGGAGGGTTTGGAATGTGCTTGGGTGGCCGATGCAAGTGTTCATGAGTGAGCTTTCGCCTTGGAACTGGAGTTCGAGGTCGGAGTCGGGGTCGAATGTAGATACGAAGAAGACGAACAACGCGAGTGATCAGTGGGAGCTACTCGTGGCCAGGGCCGGGGCAGTCGCAGTCGGAGGTCGTCTTGGGTATCACCTAGTCCTGGGACGAGTTTGGGGACAGAGATTCGACAAACGATGAATCCTCCTCATCATCATCATATGCATTCTCCTCCCCCCAGTCGACCTGCATCGACATTGCATATGGACAATGTCAGTGAGCCGTTGCAGGCTGTGGCAAGGCTGGGAAGAGAGACTGTTACTTTGAGTACCTTGTGAATGACGTTCGTTTATGGACTTTAATTCTTAAATTATATCTCACAGGTAGTGAGTAATTTCTAATCGAACTGGTTGCGCAAGGATTACGATACCGTTAACCTCGAAGGAATCACTGGCTCGGAGATAGGCCGCAAATCCGTAGGACCACAATCTGAATGCCGGTTATGAGTGGCTAGTGATCGATGATCATCGTCAACACTTTTGACCTATATATCTCAAGGATGAGATGATCATAGATCTGTCTTGGCCATCCAGACCCAGGACCCGAAGAATCTGGTTGATTAGGCTCAACAGATCCACGATGCGGACGGAGCGCGCCACCCCGAGGAAGTACAGGTCTATTGCCCACGAGCTTTTCGACGGTCAATCGCTCTGTGGGTCTCCAATGATACATGAAAAGATTGACGTCCACATGGTTTCGACATTAGCACACATAGCTTTGGTTCATCAACTTTTGCTGCGTTTGAGACTCGGGTCGCCACGAGTGAAATGGCATGTCAACAATACTCCCGGCCGTTATTATGATCAACAAACCCACAGAATCCTCAGCTAGCCAGGAATTATATCATTCAGTGCCAGCAAGGTTTCAATAAGATATCTCCCTTTTCGCCCGCCACGGTCGTGCAAAGCTTTTCCGCCATTCTCTATCCAGCTTAATTTGAACATGATAAGCCTGGTGCTCACTTCTAATACTAGTACATGTCCTGCTGGTCAGTCTTCTATCTCCGCCTTCGGCAGGAGCAGATTCAGTTATATAGTATCTAGGATTCGAGGAAGAGACTGGGTCTCCCCAACTGACAGATATCTGGATATACAATGCCATTCAGATTGCTGGATTTTTTCTGGTCACTGGCCTGACGTTCACAGTTTTCTTCTCTTCTCGAATCAAACGATCTTTTACGTGGTACATGTTTATGATTGGTTGGATCGTATGGTGTCTTGCGTACTTTCTTCTTGCGGGACAGCAAACGGGGCCCTGTCCCGCATTTGGCATTTGCCTTTTCCAAGCAGCTCTTGTGTACGCAGGCCCGCCCGCGTAAGCACGGATAGTAAATTCTGACGAGACTGCTGATATTTACTCCCCTCGCCCCAAGTAATGCCTGTGCCACAGTGGCAGTTTTGTTACAGGTGCGTCAAGTGTCAAAGTACAAGTGACCATCTTCAATGCATTTCTTTCCTAGCTCTATTTTTCCATTAGTTTGACACTTAATGAGGTATCACGCCCACCTTGGCAACTAAAAATCGCAAGTCCACTTTACATCGAATTCCATATGAATTAACTCATGGGATTCTTCGGACAGGTATTCGCTTTCCCTCCATTCGTCTTTGTACTTGTTTTTGTCGCATCTCTCGCGGTATGCTTTTCGTTTCCATCAGAGTTGCATTGAAGGCTAAGGTATCTTGGACAGTACGGATCGCTTCATCCAGAGCAGGTGCAACGCCACCCGTTTGGAATGTACTGCACTATCAGCGATCCAGGATTTCCGTAAGCTTTTTTTTCTGTAGTGATATCCCCCGAGTAACCGGCTGAGGTGGGGATAGGCCAAAGATGTCAGCCGCTTTGGTTGCCCTGTTCTCGATTATAATGTTTATCTATGAAGGTATACGTTTTCTTTAATGCTGAACAGAATGAAACCTAAACGTTCTTGGCAGTCAAAACTTTCAGCTCCTTATACCGCAACTGGACTGCACTTCGTGGCTTGCAAATCACCAGGAAATCAAGCGCTGTCTCTGTGACGATGATTGTGAGGGTATCCATATTCAGCTTGCTTCCATTCCTCGCTCTCGGGTATACCTGCTATTTATCTGCTTCTTCTTCCGACCATACTTACTCGTTCACCTAGGCTATCCGTGCAATCGTTCATCACTAAGAATAGCACTATAAAAATCTTCGTAACAGCGATCTGTAAGTGAAACGTTCCCTCCCTCGGTGTCTTTGTTCGATTCATTAGGGCTTTTTTAGTACCTGTTGCTGCTGCGCTCATGTTTGGCACTCAAGAGGTAATTTATCCATGCCCGAGTTTTCCTGTATCTTGACCGTATTAACCACCCTGAATCAGGATATCTTGCGTGCCCTCATGTTTTGGAAAGGGTGGGGAAAGCACGAGAACAGTTTGATTTCCTGGCAAGGATGGGGAAATCGTTCCATCAAAGTGTATGTCGACAAATCAGTGTGTACGTATGATGATGAGCCCCGGGACCGTCAAGCGAGCATGGTTTAGGATGGGAATATGGACTTGTGTTTTTTTTTTCGCACATCCGCTCGTTACTTATTCAAAAAATAACGGACCACGCTTTTATGTTAGCGTATTATTAGTCAGTTCTGTAATTTGTTGACTGGTTTAACAATAACTTTCAATGACGAGACTGTCAGACCCGGCGAGAGTTAGTAGAGCAAATAAAGAGCTAGCAAGCAGGCGGCAGACCGCAGCCCGCTACCTCTTATAATTCACAAATTATTGCAGAACCAAAAATCTTGCATAGATCGGGTCTAGCTCGATGTTTTGGCCCTTAATTTTTGCCTATCAGATAGACTGCACATGTACTTGTATCTAGATACTAAAATGAGTTTTCTATGCTGTCTCATCATTGGAGAGGGAGTGTGTGAGAGAGAGAAGGAAGTGCCACACTGGCTGTCTGATGTATTGGAGACAAACAGTAAGTATCCTGACTATGTCGATGCGGCCTCTCTGGCACACAGACCCAAAGAAAGGGCCAATTATGGAGACATTTAATTGGAAAATTGTACATCATAAGATTTACTGGCTTTTGAAGCCTTGAGCTTGAAGTGTAGTCCCTGCCATACATACAATCGACTGAGCAACTGCGTGATCGGAATGAGTCAGAATACTGCTTTTAGGGGAAAAAGTGGACATATAAGGATATATAAGGGTGACGATGTCTGGAACCGAGATGACCGAGGACTTAGAGACCAAGGACTTGGAAACTGATATGCATATGCGACACAGCGATGATGGATTGAAGGTTAAAGTTGCCCACAGGCCTGATGGGATTCAAGGTTCTTACGCTCGGTCATTTCGGTCATCTCTGTTCCAGAATCTGGTAGGGCTTATATAATACGTTCCTCGACTGTACCGTTCGAGCAGTGCTAGTGAGTGCTGGGGCCCGTCTGTGGGTCCACATTGGATCCGCCGGAGCGAAGATATTCCGCCGCGTAATCCATCTGATCGTCTCCTTGCAATGCTGTAGTACGTCTGTCCTCGGACTGCCGACAACCCACCGCGGCTTTCAAACCATTCTTCGACGAGCGTCGCAAGGCTATGAAACATCCTTTGGGCAAAGCCGTTATTTACGATAGTATCTGTCTGCCAGTACATAAATGCCCCGCATCTTTTATACAACATTCCGCAGATTTTAAGACTTCCTTCGTTGTACGCTTTGACCCCCCCCGTCGACCGAATCTGATGTTTTACACTTTACTCAAAGACTCCCCTGAATTTACTCGGAGAAAGAGCACTCCCTTCCACCCTCCCAAGGTCGTAACCTCTCTCTCCCGTTACTCGCATTCCACACTATTTACTCTTATCCAAGTAGATTACCTGGACTGAGCTTCACTCAACCTTGCCTAAACATCTGTTCAAGAAGTCTACCGTGAGAGGTCTAGGTTACGTTGCGAGAGATGTCTCGCTCGCTGTCATGCTGTACAAGTTTGCATGGCACATAGATTCCTTGCCCCTGAATCGAATTCTCCGATGGGTGTTATGGATTGTCTATTTCAACCTTCAGGGAATCGTCCTCACTTCCTGGTGGTGCTTAGCCCACGAGGCTAGCCACGGCACGTTGTCGCCAATCTCGCTTGTGAATGACATAGCCGGTTTTTTGCTTCATACCGTCAGTCCTGTCTTTCACAACGAAACTTGTTTAATTCTGACACTAACGTTCTCAGTTCCTGTTGGCTCCATACTTCTCCTGGAAGGCCACTCATATATCTCACCATGCATCTGCAGTCTCAGTAGAGCGTGATGAGAACTATGTCCCTCGAACTCGCTCCGCATTCGCCTTGCCACCTGACGAAATTGCCAACACAGCCGACTACACCGAGGCCTTTGAGGAAACTCCAATCTATACCACATTTCGAATTGTCGCAATGCAGGTTTTCGGATTGTTCTTTTACTTCTTGTTCAACCGAAAAGGCTCTCCACGACATCCTCCAGGAACGAATGTAAGTACCTCGTAAGCTTCCGTTTCCAAAGCTTTAGTTGACGCCTTCAAATCGAAACCAGCATTTTAACCCAAACTCTCCACTCTTCAAACCTCATCAACGCTCGCGCATCGTTTTGACTGATATCGGGCTCACAGCTATGATTTGTCTCCTGTACATTTGGGCGAGGACCGTCGGCCTCGGGCAATTTATTCGTCTCTATTTCCTTCCTTTCTTGGTATGTGAAGCGTTCGGCATCCTTGTGCGATAGCGAAGACCTGATTTTTGCGTAGCTGGTCAATCATTGGATTGTCATGTTGACTTACCTTCAGCATATCGACCCCACTATTCCATATTATCGCAAATCAGAGTGGACCTTTGTGCGCGGCGCTCTGGCTGCCGTCGACAGGCCTTTTATGGGATGGATTGGACGTGTCTTCTTTCACAATGTGTCGCATAACCATGTACGCGCAGTAAGAAATCAGCTATTCCATTGTGACAACTTTCTCGTTAGATCTCGCATCATCTGTTCCCATCCATTCCTTTCTGTGAGTAATAATGTTCACAGCTCTCCGATGGCTCTCAAGGGTACAAAAATTTAGACAATCAACCAATTGCCACCGAACATATCAAGAAGATCCTAAAGGAAGATTATAACTATGACTCTACGGTAAGACTAAGTGTGCTTTTTGTCCATCGCGATACCTGAACACTCTCTGAGTTTAGAACTCCTTCCGCGCACTCTACCGTTCCTTTGTGCAGTGTCAGTTCATCGAAGATGAGGGCGACATTGTTTTTTTCAAAAACAGGAAAGGCTACGCAAACCGATTTCTAGCCGAAATATCTACGCTTTAAGGAAACTTGAGGACTCGGTTTTTCTTTCAACCTTGCTGGCACATTTTAACGTAGTACAGTACCACCCATGATACATGCTTGACTTGACCTTTTTGTACATATCAGGTCTTCCTCATTTTGGAACAAACCCGAACTATTATGACAAGGGCACTAACCATAGTGGCTACTGCCCTCGTCATAGTAGCTAGGAGTTTTTGCCTAGAGGTAGCGCATGTAGCATCTTGGAGCAATCGATCTGCACTGTATCGAATCGAAGGGAAAGCTTCGTCCATTTGGATCTGCCATCAACTCACCAGCCTCAGTGAGATCTGGCGCATTTGGTAGGAAATAGTTTCCCATCTGAGCCATCCCCCGAGTTCATTTGTAAAGCGTTGAGCCGTACCGCATAGCAAATACGAGACCTCTCTTATCCCGCTACATTATGTGACCAGCCTATGTACACAGTGGGCCGGAATTTTTTGTAGTCGCTCAGGTCATCCAGGCTTACGGCTCGCTATCCGTGGCAAGTTTCCAAGGTACATACTCTATGCGCGTGCGACGTCGAATCTGCCCATGGGAAGCTCTTTTTCATGGGTCAAATCTGAGGTTCGTATTAATCGTGTATGTTCTGCCAGAAGTTCAATGGGGACATTTTCTTTGGAATTGAAAAAATATACCACAATTGCCACTTGGCCAAATCGAACTTGAGACCTGCCAGGTTCCAGGTTCCCCATCACCGATTCCAAAAAAGGAATCTTCGAGGGGCCACAATTCAAAATTGCAGTGCTACGTTGCATAACTGGAAGATACGCTGAACCCAGAATCCGCCCCCTCCTTACGATTTCTTTTTTTTTTTTTTTTTCAAAACTTTCGATACCATCGACCGCTGGTTCCGAAAAGCCGTATGTAATTCTGGGCTTGCCATGAAATCTGATCTGAATGTTGGAATTATTTTTCGCAGGTTCCGAACCTCTCTATTTGTAAAACTTCTGGAAGATTGGTCGGCGGGAACATGGAGGAGCAGGACATTACAATGGGCTCTGCGTCCACGGCGCCTTCGCCCATTACAAACCTTCTATCTGATAACGAACAGGACATAGACAGTGGGCCTTTTACTACCCCACAACAGAACGGGGTAACATCGAACGGACGACAAGACCGACCTCCATCGCACGGCGCAGAGTTCGCGTCGAGCGGGTCAGGGGACAGCGAAGATGAAGAAGAAGAAGACAGCGAGGATGAAGGCGGCGAGGAGGAGCACGAGCGAGTCGACGAGAACGGTGCCATCGTCATCGAGGACGATGACGAGGACGGTCAAGACGACATCAACGACTCGCGAGACCAGCCAATCTCCGTGAAACGCGAACGCCCGTCTGATTTCAACTCTATCGCCATCCCTAGTTTGCTCAACGACGCTGGCACCGAGCAGAAACCAGCCTCGAAAGTCGTCTCGGAACCGGCAGACTCGGACAAACCCGAGACCCCTCTACCTCCACCCCCGTCTACCGCTTCCGCAAAACCGAAATCGAAACAGAAAGCCAAAGCTCGCTCTCCGTCTCCCATTCCTATAGCTCCGCCCCCTCTTCAAACTATCCGGCTGACGATAAAGCTCGGTGGGCCAGACAATTATGCCGTCGACATCAGTTCACTCGCGAAAGCCACCGGCCAGCGTCCCGCAACTCCTGTACAGAAAAGGCACGACGACTCCACCGACAGTGAAACAGAGAAAACAAAACCAGCAGAATCCGAAGAACCGAAGAAGAAAAAGGTATGCTTTATTTCAAAGGTTCAAGGATGAATTTTCACCAACTATTCCGGTAGAAGAGGAAGAATGTCAATAGTGAATACTACGACGTTGCAGATCCTTTTATCGATGACTCTGAACTCGCACTCGACGACCGCAAGTACTTTGCCCAGACTAAACAGCAGGGATTCTACGTTTCCTCTGGAGAAGTGGCACTTATGAAGGACCGGTACGTTTTACCAGATACCTCTAGCTTCTATCACTCATATCTTTCCATAGCTCACCGAAGAAGCCCAAGTCCAAAAGGGTCAGCAGTATCAAGGAAGCTGAAGCAGGTCCATCTTCCCAGCATCTTAGGACCTCCGCGGAAGGCACCAAGGATGCACCTATAGCTCTCATCGACGATGAAAGTGACCACCCTCGTCCTCCTGCTTCCCAACGTACTGAAAATAGTCGTTCGGCCCGAAAGAAGAAAGCACCGTCGGAAACAAAGAGTCATTCACCTCCCGATGTACCTCAAGGTACAGGGTTGAATGCGCCTTTGACTGGAAACCTGGCAGCGTTGCGCAAGCTCAATTGGTCTGATTCAGAGTCCAATCCTGCCGATTTCGAAAGCTATGGAGATGGAGAAGAGAAGCTGGGAATGAAAAGAAAGCGAGTGTCATATTCTACTATCACAGAAAATGGAAAAAAAAGAAAAGTTATCGATATTGTGAGTTTCCCTGTTGTCCGTTTTTTTCGTTTTTTGGAGCGCGCTCGAGACTTATCGACTCTTTTAGACATCATTCCATCCCGAATTGCAGGCTTCACTCGAGACTCTCAAAGAGGCTATCAAGTCTGAAAGTTGGGAACAGAAAGGCAAATTTCCTCCTGCAATTAAGCCGATCCTTGCACAAGTCGCCATTAAAGCTGTAACCCTCGACCAATATGACGAACACTTTTTCAACCTTATGCCCACCCTTTTCCCGTACAACAAATTTACGATGAGTGTGAGTAGCCCCAGTTTCTTCAAAACAGTTTTCTCAATCTCACACTTCAAACCAGAAACTCATCAAGCGTACTATATTTGCCGACCATATCAAGCTACTCGTAGAACGTCAAGATGCGCTACTGGTGGAATTGAAACGGCAGGCCGATGAAGGCTTTTCAAAAGCTGAGGAGGAATGGGAGAAGACCGTCGTTGCATGGGGTAAAATTTTTAAATTTTCATGTTCTCTCCACACCCTCTCATGTGTGTTCACAGATCAACGCCAAAAACGGTTAAAGGCAGACGCGCGAGGCGAAGACTCGGCCTCTAATGGTGGTCAAACTCGACATCCCACAGAAGATCCTGAGGCGCACGCGGATGGTCTCGATGAGGAGAATCACCCCGTATCAACGTCACACGTGGAGAAGGCTGAAAAGACAGGAAAAGGCGATAAAGATAAAGATGCTCAGCCTCCTGCGAAGAAGTATCGATTGACCGAGAATATGAAGGCGATAGTGTGGGAGCTGGTACTGTTGAGTAATGAATGCTGTAGGTTGGAAAACGAGAAGAAGTGAGTAACAACTCCTATGTCAGCTTTTTTCTTTTTTTTCTTTCTATGCTTACTGGTTTCTAGCACCCTCGAAGGCTCCGTGATGCAAGTCAGCGAACAAGGTCTACGGAAGGTGTTATACCAGAAAATCGTAAGCGCTTTCCCGCCGGGATGGATGTCATCCGGCCAAATTTCGAGAGATGGTATGTGTTTCCATGTCCCTCTGTTTTCAACTCTGAGCTTGGATGTGTCATTCTTAGTGAGTGCGATGAAAAAGAGATTAGAGAAGGAGCGCGAGGAGGAGCAAGAAGTGGATAATTCTGCAACGGCGCCATGATTGTTCTCAATCTTCCTTTTTTTTTTTTTTTTTTTTGGGGGGTCGAGGCGACTTTGCCCTCAATTCTTTCCTACGACCGCTCTTATGGGTTCCCTTGACCGCTTCTAATACTTGTATTATTATTATTTTCGATGCTTTGAGAGCTTTGCTCACCGCGGTACTTTTTCTTCGTTTTTATCGGGCATCCGTGCATGTAAACATTTACTTATTGTTATGTATCTTATACCCAAGCCTTCAGCGGCAGTACGTAATTGGGTGTGGGGTTCCCACAAATTTGATGGACACTGCTAAATTTGGTCGGTCAAAGCTCATTTTATGAGGACATAATGGCCGCAAGCGGCGAGTGTCACATCGCGGGTATTTAAAGTGTTGAGAACATGCCCAAATGGCTATGGCGAAGCAGCTACCAAACCTATAGGTTCGGCATCAATGTTTGACAGGATCATAACACAAGTATAGCAACTACGCGAATAAAGAATCTGCTTCAAGTTTGTCGGTGTTATCATGAAATTTGAAAGTTTCTGGCGTGACCCATTCAAACTGGACAGACAAAAGAGATCAGAATGAATAAACAAAAAAAAGGGATGTACGACTTACACTGCTCGCATTCGAGCCAAGATGCTTATCTTTGTCGTCTACAAGAACCACGAAGCGTCTATAATTTTCTCGGAAAGGCCTCGTAACCTGGAAGCGGTCCATCTCATCCACAATCTCCTTTCTGATGCGTTCCTCCCACTGGTCCTGCGGCAAGCCATGACAAAGGCGCTCAAATTCGGCGATGCAATAGGCCAAAGTCTGGGAGCGAGAGCGGATATCATTTTCAAACATCTCGCTCACCCATCCATGCATTCCGTCGTCCTTGTACTGACTTACATCGCAAACGGGAGAAGTTGAAGCAGGAAAAGACCATAGCAAGGAGGTAGAAACAGAAGCAAGAAGTTTGCTGGAGTATTTTTCCCACTCGTCCTTCCTTCGCGGTTTGGCATCTCGAACTACGTCCTTGTGTACTATTGTACTACCGCGAGCAGAGTGGGAATCAGAAGCAGGAAAGGGCGGGGCGCCAACGATTGAGATCCATTCATCCTCGATAGCTTGCAAGACCCATTCGTGTGCGAATTCGCCTCTGCATTTGCACTGGGAAGTACCAGAAAAAAAACTAGTGGTGTTCTCTATATCCATCCTACCGCCGAAGATTTCGGCCATGTTATCATCCACATTCATCCTAGCATCCTCGCGCTCGATGCTGTGAGAGGGATGATTGAATGCAGGGCAAGCAATCCGGTTCTGGAGAATGCTCTGTTTGTCATGGTACGCTGAAGAGATAACCATACCAATGGCGGCGGGAAGAACGAAACACGCCCAAGATTCGTGCTGTTCGATTTGACGAAGTCGCTGGTATGTTCCCAAAGGATCTGCTCGAATCGCACCTGGGGTAAAAGTCACCAATCCACCTGTTGAATATTAGTTGCCGTTTTTTGAAGAGATCATGTGGCTACACTTTACCTATGGGCCAAATTTCTTCGATGATGTTCGCCAGAGACAGATTCACAATATCACTTGATCCGTAGGCCAAAAACCTCACATCATTCAAACTTCGGTACTTTGCGAGACCGGGCATATTGCGAACGTTCCCTAGACCTGCACCAAGGGAGTTGGCATGCAGAAAAAGGATTTTCAGATGAGTATTGACTTCCATGCTAACCACGCCTCGATTGACCGAGCTATGGTACTGCTTCATCGTTGCGATCAACATCTCTTGCTCGATAGCAGGAATTTTTGAAACCTGGAAAGCCTCGGATGCGGTTGACGGCCAGAGAGAAAAGGATCGTTCGCTTTCAGATGCAAGATACGAATGAAGCATCTCTGGAAATTCCAGCATTCGCACACCGTGTTTGACCATCGCCTCGGAACTAGAATCCCTCTGTGCTCCTGTCTCTCCGCGTGGCTGATACAGCCCTTGCGGTAGCTTGGGATCGCGCCTGAGCCACGCCTTGCCTAAAATATCAGAATGGTGCTTCCAAGGTTGCTCACGCTTGTCTGCACCCAGCATCCAAGTGAAAAGTGCGACATTGACGGTAAGTTCATTCGGAGAGGCGGCAGGAAGACGCTTATGAACAAGGGTGGAAGCATGGAGGACCAAAAGAGCTGAAGACTTTCCCTCGACTATAATTGGTACGGATCCTACCTGCAGTCATGGAAAATGCTATCAGAGACACGACGAAAAGGAAGTTTGATGCACTATATACCAACCAATTTTCGTCTATGCAGGAACTGCGCAACCTTGTTGAGGTTTTTCATCTCCTCTTCGCTCCCCGCACAGAGCCACCCTTGTTCTTGCACTGGGTTGAATGCAGAAAGAACTGGATCAAGAATATTTGTTTTGTAAAATGACTCGATCGATAACTGGGCATCGATATAAGTCATGGCCACTTTCAGTGGCATCTCTCCTCGTTTAAGTCCGGTTTGCTCCCCAGTGAGGTTTGAAGGCATTAGCATGCCTTCGGAACAGACTGTCTGAAGCTTGTAATCTTGTCCTGTGTGCATAAGAATCTTGCCCGTCCATAATGCCCGTTCCCTTGAAGGGATCCTTAAGAATATGAAATGTAGGTACTTCTTTTGTATTCTAGATCAGGAAGATTCACCTTGGCACAGAAGCAGAGATGAGAGGTGAAATACAGGGCGATTCAATCCTGGATGTAGCAGATAAATAACGAGCAGATGTTGAGTAAAAACAAGGTCGCGAGAAGGAAGCACAGAGAACACACTGCAGGGGTAGGGGTATAGATCTTAAAAAGTTTTCGGCTTCGTCGGCTACCTTGGAAGAATGGCTGCGGTAGAACTTAGCACGGAGGCACTGTAGCTCGGAGGAAAAACATTACCCAGCAGACACCGGCGGTGGCAAGGCCGATATAACGGGGGATTGAACAGGCGTCTGAGATAGCCTTAACATGGAGCTGACACTCGCACTGCTTTCTACCGAAGACGGGCGAGATTGAATCCTGGATAAACTAGGGCCGAGGTTATTGTCGATGCTCGGTTGTCGAACAGCCGTAGGTGTACTAATGGTAGGAGTTAACGAAGAGGAGGAGCGGAATTCGCGCATTTGCATCTCCGGAGCGGTCGGTGAAGCTCTCGCTGCAAGATTAACATGTGCTCCATTCACAGACATCGACTTCTGCGATGGCTCCGAGAGCTTGGTTGTAGGGGTGTGGATTTCTAGAGCTCGTTGCATTAAGCGCTGCTTCGTAGAAATTCCAAAGGCTGGCTCTGCAGGTTGCGGTTGAGGGAGATTCTGAGCTTGAAACCCGACCCATCTGGGTGTGGGTAGTGTCGGAGTTGACGAAGCGGTAGATGATTGTGCAACCGAGGGACGGGAGGTGTGACAGTAGATTGAGCTTGTGTTTGAAGGCGTGGCAGGGTCGGGCGATTAGTTGGAAGGCTTGCGCTCACTTGGGGGCCTTCGCAACCGGATCGTTTCTAGAAGGTTCAGCGCTTGAGGGAGGCGAGAAGAAGGATGACAGGGACGGATTTCGCAGCGGAGGTGGCTTTGACTTGATCGGCTCGTCGGGAGGAGACGAAAATAAAGATACAGCTGGATTTTTCTCCGGTAGGACCGCCTATATAATCCATCATACTTTAACATCGCCACTGGTACGTATAAAGCTAAACCCGCTTACCGAACCTTCCTTGTCGTTGGGCGGGGGGGGAGGTTTTTTCTTTCCCTGAAATCTCACTGAGCAAAAATTCTGGAAGTCAGACCAAGGAACTGACCCTTTCATCAGGCTCTTCCACACTCCGCTTCCTTTTTTTATTGATCTTGGAGAGGTGAAGACCCAAAGGTATATGCAGTGGCAAAAGATTGTCACCTTCGAAATGTTTGCCTCGAATTCTATACTATTCGCTTTCTGCTTCCCCTTCAATGGTGTCGAAAGTGGGACGTCCGAGTCTGATGTTTCCGATGCCTTTTCCTTCTTGACAATGGTTTTCTGACATCCTGTTTAAGCGCAACAAAACACGGTAATCTCCGAGAAAAAACTAGCCTTTTTTCCTGGAGGATGCTTAATCACGACCGGGGGTTTTGAGATGGAAGGAAGATTTGATTTCTGGTCCCAAGGTGAACGATTGGATAGAAATCTGGCGAGCGCACTATGTACCTGCTTCTTTTTGTTTTCTTCTTTCTTCTTCTCTTGCTCTATCTCCCGCGCTCTCTGAGCTTCCAATCGTTTCTGCCTGTCTCTTTCTTTGTGATTCGCAGCAAAGTAAGCCTTTTCTTTCTCTGGTCAAAAACTGATTATGATTTCAGGATTGTGTATAGACAAACACGCACTGATCCATTTTTTAGTAGGAATGCCTTCCCAACCAGTTTTATAGTCTTCGTCGTCTACGCCACTTGAAACAGGTTATGAAAAAAAAATTCAAAAGATCTGGGAGAGTAGTTACATTTCTTGCCAGAAGGAGCTGAGTAGACGTTGGCAATTTGCGATGTTCTTTTGGGGTTCCCATCTAAATCACCGATATTAGCGTTTGCCCGCACAGAAATAGAGACTGCCGTACGTGTCGTCATCTGAGTCGTCGTATCCATACCACTGGCAGTAGGGTGTTAGTTTCAAAGCTCGAGCACGGATGTAGATGAGGACACCTTGACCAGATATCTCTAAAACGGAACATTAGTTGAGACAGAAGGCGAGTGGCGCAATGTTGTGAGCGTACCCATTTTCCATCCTCGTTCACTTTGACTTTTTTGAAGTATTCTGCGACTCAATCAGACGAGAGAATCTAGGAGGAAATTGGAGAGACTGACCGACTTGGAATGTTTCGTCTGTCTCGGCAGGCCTCTGCTCGACTTTCTTCTTTGTTCGAGCCATTGATGATTGGATCAGGAGCAAAAAAGGTAATCAATCACGCGGCGTCTCAATCTATGATGACGTCATCGAATGCCGCGGTTCAGCGACGCGGCAGGTCAATTCGTTCTGCATGCAGTCTGCCAATAATGTCCTTCGTTATTATTGAGAATTGGAATGTGAAGCTCCGGATCCGTACTTAGGTAGACCTGCTCGCAGAGTTTACTATTCTGTGTTCTGCATAGAAAGAAAAGCTTACAATCACAATCTCGGAAAGAATAACTTATTATACACATAGTATGTATACAGCGAGCAAATAGAAACCTCTTCCTACAAAGATACATCCACAGTTCAGATTACTGACATTCCACTAAGTCTTCACTACAAAGTGGCAAATTTCGCAAAGTACTCCACCATCTGAAGTGTTTCCTGGCCCACGGGCCTGATCCATTGAGCCGGGAGTGAAAAGCCGTACTATATTCCACGAACTTTAGCTTTTGATACATGCAAATCATTCCAAATACTCACGGTTCCAGTATCTCGTAGATGGACTGCAAAACTGTACTTGATTCCTGCCTTTTTGTACATCCAATCAACTATGTTTCCAGGGGCTCTGTTGGATTGACCGATGAGGGGGAGGAAAATGTGAGAGAATTGGATGAGACACACTGATACAATTGTTCACAGAGCGTTCCAACCCGGAACTTCGTCCCAAATACTTTGCCCAACGCACTGACAGCACCTGTTGCGGCCTCCATCTGGTCTTCTGCGTCCCGAGGATAGACATCGCAAGAGTAGGAGTACGGTGCGGATACTGTTTGTTGAATGGGGAGAAAATTGAACGTAAATCGATGCAGTGAGTTTGAAGGGGAATATATCAATAGATTCCGTGATGGATACTCACACATTTGCCCATAAGCTCTCAAATCCAGGAAAACTTGTAGATTAGGAAGCGTTGTGATAAAGTTTGCAACATTGTTGACCTCGGGTGATTCGAAGGCTCTATGGCCTGGATACCAATGAGAGCAGGGATCGACAGGCGCAGTAGGCCCTTTCCGTGAGCTTGAGAGATTGAAGTTATCCCCGCCATCGATGGCGCGGGATTTCCACTTGTATCCCTAGGAATGGCAGCGTGTCAGCAGTGGTTAGTACCTTTCGAGCTTCTTACTCACCCAATTCCTTCCCATATCCAAACCAATGCATTTCGCATGAGCGCCCATTAATTGCCTATTCTTGTACCAGAAACGATCTATTTCCCACGTATAAGTGTATCCGTCCGGGTTAGGGCTCGGGATGATATAAAAGTCCTGTTAAAGTAAATTCTTAAGCAAAATTTGGGAGCCATGTTCACGGCTTACATATTTTTCCAGTAGAAGCTCGTGTGATGTAAGGAGGGCATGGGCTAAAAACAGAGAAGTTGAAGTTGCTACCCACTGAATGCAAGAGAGTCAGACAACGAGATGATACTGCAAAACAATGTACCTCTCTCGCGTGTTGTGCACCGGAAATGACGAAGCCTGGTTTCTCATCATCCGTGCTCTGTGAAGACTTGGTGTTTTTTGGACTTTTTTGATATTTTGATAGCAAACATCTCTCTTCCTTCCGCGCTGTGCCCCAGTTTGATAACTCGCGCTCTCTTAGGAAAGGATGTAGATAATTCCTTGATGAAGAGGTCAATTTCATATAAAGAATGGTAGCTTGCATGGAAAGTATTATTTGCTGGGTCGTTTGTAGATAAGTTCCATTGCCCAGGTTTCGATGAGACTGCGGGCAAATGGGGATTTAGAGGAATCTCAGAGATGTCATGAGGAATGTTTTGCAGCTTTTCGGGCAGTCTTTGGTGAGGCGGAAGGTAGACATCGACATAGCTAGACGAGAGTTGCCAGATATCAAGGTCGTGTGACTAGAAATCAACGCGGGTTAACCAATTCAGTTTCAGCATCGGTGAGGTGTGTAGCTACCAAAGCCGTATCCACAACACTTTGAAGCGTACCGGGATGAGAGTATCGTCTTAATGTACCGGAAGCGGAGCCGACGGACAGAGAAACCTGGGGATGATCTCCATCTTGACTTGATGAGCTGAACGCTTGCGGAACAGCGATACAATTGGGAATGGCAGTAAACAGGAGCAGCGAAAGAAAAGGAAAGCGTTTCATGATAATCTTTGCTCGAAAAGACTAGCAGGCAGTGGGAGAAGGTGGCGGTGGAAGTGGAAGCCTGGTTTGAAGTTGCCTGCCGGAATAGAGCCGCATTCGGCGCTTGCTTTCCAGATGGGTTTTCTTTTCTCACGCTCAAACTCTACTTCAAAGTCTTCGATGGGTGTTACATAATAATACATAAAATAAATCCCAACGGAGAAATCAGCGACAGAAATCGATTACTTTGGATTGGCGACTGTCCCACACTCTTTGCATTTACGCAAATCAGGGTTCTGTTGCCAGCGCTGGATAACCGGTTTGAGCTGCGTTCCAAGATCTGCGACATGGAAAGACTCCTCATAGATGATAGTCGGACTCTTATGCGTCGACGATGGACAATACCAACGCAAACGGTCTGTTGTACTGTTGAGCAAGCAACTTACAGAAAGCGAGTATAAATGCAAATTGCAATCACCTAAAGAGTCCTGTGGACGTTCCCGTTCCATGACAATGCCGATTGTATCAACGAAACGAACAGGATTGTGAGGAGTATTGGCTATCAAAGAATTATGAATCGATTTACAATAATTTCTAAGAGAATTGTTACCAGGAAGTAGGAACATTTCTCCTTCCCCGATGCTGATGTCCCTGAACTTTCCATCATCGATAGTCCTCAGAAGCATTTCGCCTTTATGCTGGTAGAACCATTCCTGATCGACAAAAAGTCAATATCTATGATTAACTGAGACCCCAGCTCTGTGTACTTCAGTCTCATTGATATGATAGTCATTTCGTTCGTTGGGACCTCCGACGGCCATCACGATGAAATCTCCTCCACGATAGAGACAAAAGTTGTTGACAGGTGGCTTCAACAAATGGGAGTTTTCCGACAGCCATTTGGGAAAATTAATGGGCGGAGCCAGAGGCATGGTGGATAGGTTTGAGATGCATAAGCCAGGTTCAGAGCGAAACCGGATTCCGCGGCAGAATTCCACGTGACTGAAGAGTGTGAACATGCGCGTGCATGGGCAACCACATCGGCCTTCTTCTCCTCCTCCTCAATCCGCATGAATTCATAGCTTTTTGCCAAAACCCATTCGATATGATACCGTCGAGATCTCACGACAAGAAGAAAAAGAGTTCTAGCTCCATTGTTTTGGATAAAGTTAAAGTGTCGTCTGTATGTGCCGTATAAGCATCGGCTTTCCGTTTAAACTGAATATCCTAAAGCTGTCACGGCAGCTTCAGCTGAGACTTCAATATGCCAAGTTAAAGGTTGAGCGTGGATGGGTGCGTCCTTCTCGACTATAGCTATCGCTCGTTCCCACTGACACAACTGCGTTTCTCAGCTCAACCACAACTTGAACGAGGTTGAAGATTTGTATTTCAGTCACTCTAATCCACGCTCCAGTTATGGGTCACAATTCCAAGTCTCTCAACAAAATCCAAGCTCCAGCTCGCAAACCCATGCTAAAGTACCCAATTCTTCATCTACTGAATCACCTGCGACCGATTCCTCCGCCTCCGAGACTACTGGGTCTCATTCGCAAGCCCCGCGTCTCCCTTCGTCCTCAGCAGATACCCCAGAAAAATCAAGAACCTCTCATAAGGCCAATGTACGCACTGATGTACGGGTCATTGCGCCGGCCTCCCAACGTCCTAAATCGACAACTTCTGCTACTGCGCCTACATTGACCTATGAGCCAAATGATCAACCAGCGGACCTAGCGGCCGCTTCAGCCCTCACCTCCCATTCTTCATCTCAGCCTGCTACTACGCCCAAAGATCCCATGCCAGCTTATCCCGCATCCGTCTCATCCCCCACAGGTTCTACGTTTCCATCCTCTCCTCAGCTTTCAATATCGTCAGCCCTCACATCATCCGGCCCATTACTGACATACGACTCTTTCTGGTCCACACACACTATAGCGAAGAAACCTGTCGCAGCCCAAATACCGGCAGCGTCAACATTTCCGGGGAAAAGTAGCAGCGAATACAGGTCGTTCGAGAGTGGCACAACAGCATATCCCAACCCATTTGGCCCCGGGAAAGGCAGGTCGTTCATTGCACCCTATAGATCTGGTCTGATTAATGTTGCACTACCAGGAGCCGCTGGGACTGCTATTCCCAACAGTTATTCACCTCCCATATTCAAAATACCGCTTGCCGCTGCTGGGATTTATCCCGTTGGCACATCTCATTCAGGCCATATAGAGAGTGTTGGCGCCAGACCTTTGGCGTAGGTCTATTCTACTTCCCTTCGATATTGTTATACTTGGTGCTGTTACGCTGTCTGTAATATCTGTATTATCACCGTGAAATCGATATGGCTACGATTTAGTACCAATTTCTTACGATTTGTTGATATTGTTGATCAGTTCTAGAGTGCTTCGAAAAGTTGTGAAGTAAGTTGTGGACGCTCGAGAGCTTCTCAGCAGCTTGGAAACAAAGATGTCACAGTCTTGAAAATGGAACGTCACGTGAACTGTCACAACGCGTTTTGATTCTGAACTCTCTTCGTTGAATTTCTGTGCGAGTACCATTTCGCCATTCCTTTGCTCTGATCCTAAATACTCTGAAGTCGTCACTATTTAAATCAATGCCTCCAAAGCACTCCGAAAACGCTGCGGTAAAACCCAAACAGACGGGGAAATCAAAGTCTACTTCCCAACAGCATACAACATTGCGGCTGGAGCCCAGTACCGCCAACACCAAGAGAATTAACCCACTGACTGCGGTGAACTTTTCAAGATGCAAGCGGTCTACACGAAATCTGACCCGAATCATTAGTTCATAAATTTTTCTCAAGAAGTATCACCGTCGGCACCTCCTAATACGAAGGCCAAGGGGAAACTGAAGGCCCGAGAAGCCACGGCAACTCCGCCTCTCAAAGTTGAAGGTGAGATTCATTGCTTCCACCTATCTCTTATTTCTTATCTATCGTTCGTCCAGAAGATGGCCAGCTATGGGTCGACTTGTATGAACCGCAGTCAGAGGTGGATACTTCTTTCCTTACCCGTGTCGAAGACTCAACAGATCTCAGGCGGAATTAGCGGTTCATGTACGAAAGGTGGATGATATTCGGAAATGGCTTCAAGAGGCGATGGAGGGTGAGCCATCTGGAAAATTGCGAAAGTACCGGGTGTGTAAACAAACGATTTTTTTTCCGTTGAAACGAAACTGACTCCAAAGTGTAGCGTTTGCTGGTTCTGACAGGACCAGCTGGTACAGCCAAATCTTCGACGATTAGGGTGTTAAGTAGACAGTTGAAATTTGAGATTATGGAATGGAGAAATTCCATGGGCAATATTTCCAAGGGTGCGCCACTGTTTTACACCTTAAAACAAGCATATTCATATATTTATGCGCAGACTTTGGAGATGCACTACCAACATCCTGGATTTCAGAGGACTCGATGTTTAATAAATTTCAGATATTCTTAGAACGCGCATCCAAATGCCAAAGCCTATTCAACATGTCCTCGTTCCCGGGGAACCAACGCATAATTCTTCTGGAAGATCTACCTAACATTCTGCATTCCGACACTCGTTCGCAGTTTCACGACACCATCAGGTCGTTACTCGAAACAAATGATCCAAGTCCAGTTCCAATCGTTATTGTATTGAGTGACTCGGGAACGAGAGGTGAAGCAGGAGACGAACGTTTGGCGAGCGGCTCTTGGGCCAAGGACCAGGACAATGCTATTGAAATCAGAACTTTGCTTCCGAAAGATATTCTCCATGGACCATACGTTTGTGAAATCAGGTACAAGGAATGTGTTTCCTATACACCATTCGAAAACTAAGATGTACCTCATAGGTTCAATCCGATAGCACCTACACTGCTGAAAAAAGCACTTCAAGCACTTCTCAGCAAACATTTCGGCTCTTTGAAGAAATCTCCCCTCACCGGCCAAATGCTGGATATTGTTGTCGATTCTGCCAACGGGGATATTCGAAGTGCTATCATGGCTCTACAGTTTGCCAGTGTTCGACTGAGAAAGGACGTCAAGGCCGGTGGTCCACAGTTCCTTATGGAAAGCATAACGCGGAGAGAGCAAACCCTGGCCTTATTTCACTTGATGGGCAAAATATTATATAACAAGCGTCCGTGTCATACCTCATACCTTTTCTACCTTTTGCTCACTTGTCCACGTAGGCAAAGGGGATCCTCCGTCTGCCTCGGCGAGTGCAAGGGATATCAAGAAGGATCAAGAACTTGACCGTACACTCACAGATCCGCCTCAACTTCCATCACATCTAGGCGAGCACGACAGGAAAGCAAGTCGGGTCGACGTCAATGTACACGTCTCTCCCTCTCCCTCTCTCTGTCTTGGCGGAAGCAGTATTGATTCGTTCTTTTAGACTGTTTATGCCGATTCACCAATCGACTCGTCATTATTCTCTCTATACATTCATCAAAATTTCACTCAATTCTGTACAGACGTGGATGAATGTGATGGGGTCGCGGATTGGCTTAGTTGGGCAGATTCAAGCGGAGGAGAAGCCGTGAGTTTTTGTCCAATTTTTGTTCACAAGTGTTCGATACGGTATAACTCGGGCAAACAGTGGTACCAAATTAACCCGCATCGCTTTCATCTAATCGCCCTCGGGACCTTGCATTCACTTCCAACCCCAGTTCCTCGACGAAACCAAAAAGTCTTTAAGCCCGATTATTTTGAGAATTTGAACAAGGAGAAAGACGCGTGGGCGGGTGTGCGAGACGTCCAGGGATGGATCCATGAGCAGGTAATGCGCAATAACATGATCCAACATCAACATTGACATTCACTCTCGATCCAGGGTAGCGATCATGGATGGAATCTAAGCGCTTGGACTCCCAGGGCTATAGCTACAGAGCTCAGTGGCATCCTGCGCTGTCAAGACGCATCATTTCCGTTGTCTCAAGGGCCGAGTGAGAGGATTCCGACGAGCCATCAAAAATTTTCCAGCTTGAAATTTGCCTATCCTCGCGCCGATCAGAGGTCGCTGGGTCAGGAACAGTTGAATGAAGGCGATGAAGGAGAGCCTTATTCCGACGGCCCCACCGTGCTCCATGAACAGCAGGATATAGGGATGTGGCAAGGAGGCAACGATGATGCTAGAGTAGCAAGTAGGGCAGAGGCTGGAGGGTGGCTCGAGAGTGATGATATAGAAGAGTCTTGAAACCCTTGGTCACGGTATTATATTGTGACCTGCGTCCTAGTCGAGCGACACCCATATGCCTGTACAACGGTGCCCAACTGAGCACTTGTTTTGTTGATTCTCAAGTGGACGGAAGATGGATCCAACATTGAAAAAGAGGCACTGGTTTCACCAATGTACACTTCACCGAGTAAAAAATTGACGAATTTTTGCATTCTCCAGAGCGCCTTCTGCATTACATGGACGCTAGAGGGAAGTTCAGGTCGACCCTGAAGCAGCAATTAAAACCTCCACCTACGGAATGATAACAAACATTACGTTTCTAACTCGTCCCTCATGATCCTATAGCTACCTAAACGTCCGCCCTACACCTCCGCAGACATCACACTGCTCCTCAAACAGAAATCTATCAACGATCCCCTCCCCATCGCACCTCCAACACACTCGACCGCCCAATCTTGGATCCCCTGGGGCGTATACAACAGCTCCCGGCGGTGGTGGTTGCGGAGAACCATAGGGAGAATAGCCACCTGAGACCATTTGCACGTTGGGTGGTGGGTACGAAACCGGAGGGGAGTTCAAATCACGAGCAGTTTGTCCCTGACCTAAATTTTGTGTGTAAGCCGAGCCAGGATACCCACTGTTGCGCTGTGAACTTCCAGCTTGGGGAGGTCGAAATGACGGCAGTGGCTGCTGGAACGTCTTGCCAGTCCCCGCAGATGACGATTTGAAGGAGCTGTACGTGATGGCACCTGTGAAGGGTTTGGCATATTTGGACCAACATCTGCGACAGGGATGAGTCGGATCGTTTTGTTTATATCCTACGTTATGACCTGTGTTAAGACAGTAAGAGGACGCTGCGAATAAAGGGAGTGTGGGTTCACATTTTTCGCATTCATACCCTGCTGGATACACGAGGATTCTTCCTTGATTTAGCAGAGGATGTCCTGGAACCGGCGTCTTCGTCGGTCGTGCTTCATTATCGGGCACAGAATTTGAAGGTGGTGGCGCCGGCGGCGGATGGTAATGTTGACTTGGAAGCGGGCCCGGTGGGGGAGCGTATTGCGATGGGGGTGGGCCTGATGGGGGAGCGTATTGAGAGAATGGTGGACCTGATGGGGGAGTGTATTGAGATGGCGGTGAGCCGGGTGGGGGAACGTAACCCACTGTTGGTCGTTGTGCGTCCGCGGTAACCTCTGATAGCTCGGCCGGAGAATTTGGGCCAGCGGTATAGAAATCTCGTGTAAATTCAGACATTGGTGATGTCGAACTGCTACGCGGAGGCAGGGAAGGCGGAGAGAGATTAGTACGAGGAGGGAGTGGAGGGGGGACGAGATTGGAGGCTACAGCAGGCGGCGATGGGACCGCAGGTACTGAAGGCGGTGAAGGGCCGTATCCAGTGTTGTACATCCTCGGGGGGCCATAACGATTATAGCTCGAACCGGTTGAAAGATTGCTTAATTGATCAACAAGCGTGCCCGTAACCTGCCGCCACAATGACTGAGGTTGAGAATATTGCGACGAATGATAATTGGCAGTTGACCATCCTGTAGACTGTGGGGTGACGGGATGCTGTATGGGTGGTGCTGGCGCAGGATTCTGAAACGGTCTCGTTGGGCCATACTCTACTGTTTGTTCTCCCTGTTGGGAGTTTGGGGCAGGTGTGTAGGCTGGGGGAAGCTCTTCAGATAAGATGTCAACTGAAGGAGACGGTTCGAGGTCGTGATTTGCAACAGCCTCCGTAGAACTGCTTGGCGGCGCGGGAGAAAGCTGAGACGGCCCGTTATGGGACGAGGATGAAGGTGGACTGCGAAAAGGATTGCGAGAAGACTGGACGCTGGCCATCGCATTCGCAGAATCCAGGGTCAAGACTTTATAAGCGCACGTGGCTATGTCGGCTGGTCACTGCCTTCCAGTGCTACTGCGGACGTAGCGATTGAAATGGAACGAACCCCGGGCAGAACAATCACCACTCTCGCCAGGCCTTAAACGAGTCGAGAGAATGGGAGGCCACAAGGTTGATCTTTCTTCAGTTTATTTACAGCTAAAACGTCTATGTACATCCATGCTTCACAAGTCCATATCAAGTGTCCTAGATTATTTCTTCAAAAATGGCATCTACGCGCCAAAATAAAACGTCAGAAGGCTGACATCGCTCATGACACAGGCAGCTCACCTGAACTAAAGCCGTTATCAGCGGTCGTTCCGAGGGAGAATCTCGCATCGTCCATTTCACAAACCCCAGTAGTGACGGCGAAGGTGGAGGATCCATCGTTGCAAAATCGTCAATAAGCTGAGGACTTTCCAAGTCCAGAGACATGGCGCTGTCGAACATTTCTAAGCGAAACAAAATGTTAAGTGTCACCAGTTATCCTTAAGGTTGAAGCCACCTTACCAATTGCTAGCAACCCCAAATCCCAGATATCTGTTGTGAGCTGCGCCTCTTTATCACCGTTTGGAGGTCTCCGCCTGGCCCTGGGGTATGTATCGGGATCTTTAATCATTGCTGCCAATTCTACATGTCCGTTAGCTTCTCAATATTCCAACAAAAAAAAAAACATCGAAAACCCACTTAATCTTACAAGTATCGAGTGCCCAGCGTAACTGAGCAGCACCTGCTCTGCATTGATATTCCCATGGCTTATACGATGTCGATGAAGGTAGTGGACCGCATGAACGACGTTCCGGAGGACGGTCGTGATGAAGGCCTCTTTCATTCCATGGTCCCGATTGAGATTGGCTACAATAACCTTCTTCAGATACAGTGGGTTCGACAGATCCTCCAGCACAACCCAGATATAATTTTCATGCTGGAATAGGTCAATATAGTTGATAATATTCGGGTGATGCAGGAATCGCATGTTGCTAAACTCGTCGGTCAGAAGCCTCAAGGTAAATGAATCCAGGTGAGATATCTTCAGCTGCTTAACGGCAACACTGGAATTTGTATCTTTTATTCTAGCCACGTAGTTTTTGACCGGGGAGCTGCTGGAGTAATTGCTTGATCTACAAGCACTGGTCAATAAATGATTCACCATGAGTGAAAACAACCCACTTCAGCTTTAGTTCATGGTACAACCGACTAGGATCTGCATGACATCGAACCCGTTTCAAGCATCTCATCAAAGCAGCTTCTTCTTCAGAAGGTATTATTCGCGTCGGTAACCCCTGCGGAGTCAAAGTTTGACCAAACAACGAGAAATTCCCGACAGTCGCGAGTGATGTATTAGACTGCACCCTAGGCAGCGGGGCGGCCATCGAGGCAGCAGGGTCTGTAGCTGAGCGACGTAATATATGTTTGAGATGATCCACTACAAGGCCTATCCTCGGTCTTGCAGCTCTGTCTTGATGCCAGCACCAGTTGATAAGATTCCAGAGCTCATCCGTCATTGTGTTGCCCCCCGATGGACGCTCCGGGCGCTCTCCTTTATGAACTTTTTCCAGAACCAGATATTCAGTCCGGACATTCGCAAAGGGTACCCGACCGGTGTAGAGCTGCAGTTATCAATGAGCCGACGAATTAGTAGGTTTCCAAAAGGTTACCTCAATACAAAGACATCCATATGCATAGATATCACTGGCTGTCGTACGCTTATAACTCTCGATCCCGGGCAACGGATACAGAAGCTCGGGTGCCATCCAACGAAGGGTGCCGCCCTGGTCCGTAGTATTGTGAAGAGTCGCATCGGTGACCGTAGTAAGCCCAAAGTCTGCCAGTTTAGGCTGACCGTTCTCGTCAATCAATATATTACCCTGGATTGAGAAACGGTAAGGACCCCTGAAAATTGGAAGATACGCCTTGGTCGACCTACCCCTTTAATATCTCCGTGACAGATGTCTTGAAGGTGCAGGTGGTCGATGCCTGGACTCCATCAGCCTACTGATACTTGGGGAAAGCGATACAAACGTACCTTGGGCGATCTCAAATAACTATTATCAAATGAGCATATGTTAGCCATCAAGACTGCCTTCTCGATACTCACCATCTTGTCAATGTTGATTCTGGGATTACGTTTGAGAAATTGATTCACAGTCCCACCAGGCATCCAGGGCGAAACCATACACGGTGAGCGGGGAAAGTTCTCCGCGTCTATCCCAAGAAAAGGTAGAATGAATTTGTGCGAGAGACGCTGCCAGATAAGAGCTTCCTGGCAAAATTTCTTGACAAAAAGGTTCCTTCAGGATGGACAAGGAGCAGAAGGGATCGAGAATACACACTCGATATATCCGGTGGCTTTCCGCTTGCTGAAAGTTTCGCAGACGTTTCAAAGCAACTGGCTTATTCCGATAGGTACTTTTATAAACATCGCCAAAGGTTCCACCGAATGAATTCTTGTCTTTTACGGAGGCGACACCGTCAATGAACATGTACGCTGGCAAGTTGGTCGAGTTTTTCGATAGTTTGATCAGTAGCCTACGAGATTCAAGCAGCTCGGACTCTGAAAAACCGCTCATTACCTAGTATGCATACTCTTTCAGTCGTCGAGCAGCAAGTGGCAGAAAATAAACCCACGTCCTCCAGCGCATCCATGAAAAGCTCTGCGTCCTTCTCTTTCAGTTCAAGTGCAGAGGCCTTTTCGTCTTCTGAATACACAATGACTCTGATAAGATTCGCCACCTGAGGCTCATCGCTGGTGATAGCCTCGTAAACCCTTGTTTCGGAAGTGATTTCAGGCCCCGCCAAACTTGAGAGAATCTATGTAGAAGAAGAGTTGAAACTGATGCATGTGAGACAGAGTGAGATCCTCGCACCTCTGACAGTTTATCCCGGTACTTTCGACTTTGCACAACAGCGTTAACAGCCCCAACTTGAATTTCAGACAGATTGTCCAATACCTCACGGTCAACATTTATCCCTCTGTTGACCGCCTTGCTGATTTCTCGTTCCGCAAGTTTATGAAGGCGCTGCCTCAGCAGTGTGTCAGTAAGAAAAGGGAGGGAGACGACGGGCCTCGTACGGAATATATCTAGCAAAGACATTAATAAACAAGACTTGCTATTCAAGGGCGAAGTCATACCAGGTGGGGACGATCTTGAATAGCCAGATCAATGATGAGACGCTACTCAAATGAAATATCGTGTGTTACACATACATTTCTTTTTGGCCGGTCTGTCGGCGT
The DNA here is from genome assembly GCA_013368555.1 of Collybiopsis confluens. Classification (NCBI taxonomy): domain Eukaryota; kingdom Fungi; phylum Basidiomycota; class Agaricomycetes; order Agaricales; family Omphalotaceae; genus Collybiopsis; species Collybiopsis confluens. The sequence goes on from JAACJN010000011.1 coordinate 142,718, forward strand.
ATGGTGCGGAGGAAAAGGTGGGGGAGGAGATAGTTGGGGACGAGGAGGACAAGGATTCATTATCCTGAGGGATAGCGGATTAGGTAGGATACGGGACAAATGTCTTATATAGAAGACTTGCCTTGAAAAATCTCCAATCGAAGTTTGATTCGGGAGATAGGATTGATTCCGACGGAGGAGGAGTAGGGGGAAGAGGCCGGCTGTACTTGTCTTTTCGCTTCGGCTTCCTTTCCTTTGTGGCCGCGAATGTCTGGGGAACTTCGAGCGCTGCACGACTCGTCGAAGGAATGGGCTAGCCGGACTCCATGAACACGAGAAAGGCGCAGAAACTGTTTTCGGTTCCATACCTCGTCTGTTACTTTCGTGGAAAAGGTTTGTGTGATATCCTGTATAATAGTCTTCGGTTTATGGCGGACAGACGACTGGATACTTGGTCTCCCTTTCGTGGAACGCAGGAACGCGAAACCCGGGCTGGGAGAGGAAACGGTGGCCATCACAGAAAGACGTAAAGAGCTGGGGAACACAGGGCTGACTCAGGTCCGTCTTCCTGGCACATTCTTACAAATTGTATTCCAGTGCGGTTGATGAAGAAGAAAAAAATCCAAGCCTCGAGGCAAAACACAAAACACAGGGTTGACGTCGGGCGCCTAACGATGACCGGCTGAGGCGGAATATGAAACTACAAAATACAACAAAGCTCTTTACATTACAACGGATCACCCTTGAATGATCTTCAAATAATTGGAAGGGACAACTGCAATTCCAGACTCTGTAAGACATTGTGCAAAGTTTTGTTAAACTCACCTCCAGCCTGCCCATTAGCCTTGCGAGCGGGCCACCATTTCTTCTCAAACGTTCGCGACACATGGAGGATATCTCCTTTCAAAAAACTTAACTCTCCTTCACTAGGGTCAGTAGCTGTGTCTGTGTATTTATTAGCCCAAAAATGAGATACCGAAAGCGTCGTGGCACTTGCAATCATAGAGAGCCAGTGCCTTCTGGGTATAAGAATAGTTTGAACTAGGAGCAGAGCTTGTAGGGGCACTGGGAGGAACGACGAGCTCGGATTTTATGGATCGTCGGTCAGGCAGCGGATCCTGATGAGCGTCGACAACTGGAGGTCGAGCTGTTGCGACGCTGATGGGTGTCCTTGGAGTTGTTGAGGTGGCAGATATAATAGTACTCCTGGGATTGGAGGAAACTTCTCGGATTCTATCGGAGGTACTCTCAATCGGAGATTCATATATATGTTTGAGTGGCAAACGAGAGTCGGATGAGAGTCGGATGCGGGCTTCTTTAGTACTTGAGATCGAAGCGGGTCAATGGGTCATTCGGAATATAGGTAGGTCAGGACTAACAATACTCGAAGCATTGGAGAGTTCTGGTCGGCTGGGGAAAGCACTAGAATCCAGAGAAGGTCAATGATCACGAGAATGATCCATGCAGCGGCGATTGAGTCTCTGGATTTTTGTCCAGAAAATATATTCTTGTCTATACCCAGCGCAGCCAACACAACAGACATGGCAGAAAATACAACAATTTGAAGCCGAAGGGAATGTACCGAGTTGCTGAACAAGGCGTATAGCATCCCAAAATTAACGGTCAATTGGAGGAGGATCGCTAGCCATAATGTTCCAACAACCTCTCGACCGACTGGTCCGATAATGAATCATTATCAGCGCAGAGCGTTTCATTAAACGAGGCACCCACTTTGCGATACAGCAAAGGCCTGAGAGACCACCGCAACAACGCATGAGCACTGCAACAGCCAGATGAAGAGTCAAATTTTGAGCTGGAGTCGAGGTAAACTGACGTTGGCAATGATCGAGGTTGAAAGAAAGAAAGGATGAGAGATAAGAGGTTTTTCTTCTTCAGAGGCAGAATTCCACATGTAGAACGGCAAAAGAACTCAGAGCCAATTTTCCAAAATTGAACCACTCAGACCACATGACCGTGGCCCGTGGCGGTCCGAGTCGCATGCGACCCTTCCGGTTTTCTATTCCGAATTCGATATATGAAATTGGGTTGGTGAGAAAGGGCACTGGGATTGGCCCTTTCCTTTGGACCTTCTCTCTCTTCTTCTTGACCTTCAACCACCAACATGGGTAGTCTAGACGTTGATTATGCTCGCAGCCAGTTCCCAGCTCTGAAAACTGGATTCATATATGCAGACAATGCAGGCCAGTTAATGACTCTTTGATTTTCTCACCATAGTCTGAATACATGCCGTATGAGCAGGCGGATCTCAGGTTGCTCTGAATGTCGCCAACAAGATAAACGAGTATCTTTTGAACGCGAATGTCCAGTTTGGGGCCGATTACTCCATCTCCGTCGAGAGTACCCGACGTGTTTTCGAGGAAGCGCCTGAAGCTGCTGTTCAGCTGTTCAATGCCAACTCGCCCGAGGAGGTCGTTTTTGGCTTTAGCACCACGATGAATTTTGAGAATCTTGCAAGGGCTCTGGATGATGATGTACAGACCGGAGACGAAATTATTTTAACATGGGAACATGAAGGTATGCGAGCACTGACGGCCCAGAACAAAGTCGTAACACTCTTGATACCGTAGCTAATAATGGACCCTGGAAGAAACTTGCTCGACGTCGTAACGCTACTGTTAAATATTGGAAACCTTCGCCCACGAATACAAACAATTCATACTCGGTCAAATACAAGGTGGAGGAACTCATTCCTCTCATCACTTCGAAGACGCGTATACTGGCCTTTTCCGCGTGTTCAAACATCCTTGGTTCAATTCTACCCATTAAGGACATCGTGAAAGCTGCTAGAAAAACAGCGAAAGAGGCTGGCTCTCCGAAGTTCGAGATCTCGATCGATTGTGTGGCTTACGCCCCTCACCGGCTTATCGATGTGACAGATTGGGATGTGGATTTTTGCGGGCTCTCGTTCTACAAAGTTCTGATTTACGAAATTTGGCCAGCCGCTTACTGACAACTCACTAAACAGCTCTACGGCGCTCACAATTCGGCATTATACGTCCGATTACAATCTCTTCGTGATTCACTTTCTCAAATCGGACACCACTTCTTAAAGGTGGCGGAAAAACCTCTCAAACTCCAATTTGGAGGGCCAGGGTTTGATCTCTTAATTTCTTACTTCACTCTACTCTGACTGAGTTGTAGGTACGAGCTCGTATACGGCAGTACTGGTACACTCCAGTATCTGCGATCTCTCACAGCCAAACAAGACCTGCGGGCATCTTTTGATGTCATTGCCATCCATGAGCAACAGCTCGTCTCGCGTCTACTTGCATTCCTGACTCATCCCACCCAGTTTGATCGAGGAGTCAGGATTGTTGGTGAAGAAACATTGAGCATGATGCGAGTACCCACAATCTCATTTGTCGTGGTCGGAGAGAAAGCCGTGAAAAGCAGTGACATTGTCCGCGTTTGTGACAAGAAGGGAGATGTACGTAAACACAACGCGTCTCCACAATCAAGCAGATTTCAGCATAACTCACATTTTTTCTCAGATTGGGATTCGATTTGGGCATTTTTACGCATATAGTCTGATCGATCTACTGGAGCCAAAGCTTGACACGGAGGATGGCGTGGTCAGGATATCTCTTGTGCACTACAACACTGTGGAAGAAGTGGACAGGATTATCATAGCTTTGGAGGAAGCGTTAGCGTAGGAGAAACATGAAGCTCTCTTGTTGTATTCCGTTTAACATGCTGACCTCCGTAATCTATTGAACGATCTGTGCCAGAAAACTCGTTTCCTCGACGGTATTTAACGCTGATTTTATCAGCATCCTCGTTACTCCCGAGGAAGTTGTGGAACGGTAATAGTATAAAAGTGAGGCTGTCCATCCCGTTTCATCCAATGTTTCATTTCCTGATGAAATACAGGGCGATAAACGTACGGTGAAGCAGGCTGGGGCCGCCCCGAGTGCCCCGAGTACAACTGAAGAAGAGACAACAACATGTGACCGAATAGTATCTATTTTTCGCGAGCGCAACAGCGAAATGCACAGCCTGCATGTGTCAGATATTTACAGCTTTGACATTGCCTTGTTAAGACTATGCGATCCATAAGTGGGATGGCATTATTTGTATGTCTATAGATAAATATTCGTACTCAGTATATAAATGGCGCAGTAAAAGAGCCCCCCCTTACAACCCCATACCTCGGCGGCTCTACGTGCCTCTAATATCATGATGAATCCCTCTGATCCGACTGTAACGCTTCGGATCTCCATCGAACCAAAGGTTTGAACGAGAGCCAGATCATCTATAATACCTACAAAAGCAACAGCGCGATCGCTGTCAAAGCCCTGATGAAGTCGTGAAACGTTTTAGAGATGAACGATTCCAGAGATCCGGCACTCACGTTGATGAAATGATCATGAATGTGTCTAGTACAGCAATGGTCAGTTGAAAACGAAACAGATATGATGCGAAAAGCATACATTGGATAACCAGAAACGCCTAGAGCGCGATTCAGCACTTGCTATCTAGAAACTGAAGGCGACTTACAGTGAGTGTATCCAGGGCTCCGTCGGGTGCATATAGATTCGCAACGACCAGTTGGCTAATGATACATCAAGTCAATCAATAGATCGGCAATAACAGCGGTGTGATTCGACTTGCTTGACTGCGGTAGGCGTTCCGCTCAGAAAGATGGCAACGAATCTTTGTGCAAGGTTCTCTTTTGGGATCAGACCTCTGGCGACAAAGGTTTGTGTGAGAAAAATGCCTGGGAGGACCGAGCTTGAGCTTCAGGCAGGGTTCGGGTTATGGAAACACTGACCCACGATAGGTACGAAGACCTCCTTGGCCAACGTTACCAGTAGCATGGCCGGAATCGGGAGTGCACCAAGTCGTTTTGGAATGCTCATACGAGCAAAAGAAGCACCGAGAATAATCAAAGACAAGGGGATACAAAGTTCCCCAACAAAGGTCGCTAAGCCACAGCGTGTGCGTGCGTGAGGCACGATCCCAGCAAATGATCTGGCAGTGCTTACCAGTCTCCATAACAAAATTTAGAGGGGGGCTCCCATCGGGCCCAGTCCAATCAGGTCCACCGCTCGCTGTGGCATCAGTGAACAAAGCTTTCAATGGCTGAATGACTGACACGGGGAGGGAAACGACTAGAGCAATGGTGACCGGTGTAATAATGACCGACGACGTCCTGATGGTTTTTAAGAACCACGCCGGTAAAAGATGTCCCCATTTTGAAGGTGAGCTGGTTTCAAGTTGAGTAGCCGGATGTTGTAAAGTGATTTCAGAAGAGGTACTGGAATAAAGATTCGGCGACTGAGTTGGGGTGGTTTTAGGAGGATTATGGGCTGCCACAGACTGTCTAGTAACTCTGGGAGCGAGTCTGACGGGATCCACGGCACGTCCACCCTGTGGAATATCCCCGGCTTCTAGCATCTCTGGGTGGGAGGATACCTCCACCTCGTTGTCTTTTTCATTTATTGATAAAGGATGCTTCGAGCTTGAACTTTCGTCGGCACTTCTTTTTCGCTCGCTGGTCCTGCCGACTCTGTTTTGAAACAGCCATCGATGTATTAACCCCCCTATCGGCTTTTCTGTCCAGAGTATGCGTTGCATTGCTTCCTCACCTTGAGGTACGTTTGGTAGATAGTCCCACCGCAGGACATTAACGGCTCCGACCCAGAAAATAATGTTGAAAACCATAACAAATATGGAAACGAAGGAAATACCGAGCTGAACATCGGTTGTACCATTGAACGGTGGATGCGCAGTGACGCTCTCAACAATGGACGTGGCTACAGATGTTCAGTGTTACTGTTATAATTGGGTGCACGGGTGAATCAGCAGACGCACGTAAATTTCCCCAGTTGCTCAGTGCAGTGCAAACAACAATTCCGTACCAAAAGTTTTTTGGAATGAAACAGATTTCCCTAATGAAGAATCCGAAGAGACACCCCACCACGATGTAAACCAGAGCAAGCAGCATCAGAGGCCCGATCGCAGATATGTTTGAGGGAGTAAAGGCAGGTACGATATTGGAAAAAATGAGGCAAGGTAGTGCAAGATTCATGGATACCTGTGATGCACCTTTAGAGGCGCTTTGCGGAAAATACCCCATACGAGCCACGCAATATCCTAGAAAGATGGTTATGTATCTGGGAGTAACAGTAAGAGATTGACATCCATGAGATGCAATGGTAGTCCATACGTCTTACAAAGTGGCATTACGCCTTCGTAAATGAGAGTCCCAGCAGAGTTTGTCGCCACCATCGCGCAAGATTGAAGTTACCACCTGTTTCTGAAGGCGTGTATGCAGAAGAAAGCCGATGCTTTTATACATACGCGTGGCAACCCTCGTACTGGGAGAAATATGACTTCTAAGGATTGTGCACAGAACTCGGTAAAGTGTTCAATGTTGTGATATTAATGAAAAACATTCTGCTTGGGCCTTGATCAAATGAAAGGCAGACCAGCCATTCGCATAAATGGACCCTTTGCTGCTGCCGCGGCCGCGGGGTTAGCAGGAAGTGATGAGGAGTCACGTGCGGCCAAACCTCATTGTTAGCGGATGTCACTTTGACTGTTCTGTTCTTTAACCATCTCTTTCTCTTTCCTTCTTTTTATTATAGTTAATAATGATTCGTTCACATTCTGATTCCACAACTGCAAGTACAAGTTCACCAACTCCAGTCAGTCCTTTTTCTTCCGACCATTCCGTGCCTTCGGAGCCTACTTCAGACGGTGAGTATGCTCATACACGAGGCAAACCAACTCTTTGGGATTGATTCGAGCTTCACCAGAAACCCCTGACCTCGGTGCCTTTAATGCTGTTCTACGGGCCTGGAACAACCTACAACCTCCAAGGATTCTTAATCCTACCTTTATGCAGCAAACGCAAACTTCTTCGTCTATCACCACAACATCATCCAGTGAAATTCTAGAGCGCAAATCAACCGTCTGGTCGCACAAACCCATTGCAAATTATCTCACCCTGTCAGAAACAATCCCTAGTGAATCCGAATCCACCGACAGAGATCAGCCCCGAGCGGTCCCAATTCAAAGCGAAGATAGCGACGACCTCGGTCATCTTGACGAAGACAATCCTTACGATGATAACGACGACTCCGATGAACTGCAGCTGCAGCTTCCAGTCCAAGAATTTAGTCTACTTGACATTGACGAGCAGCCTTCACTGGGATATCTTGACGAAGCCCTGAAATTTATCGCTGCTGAGCGGAAACGATGGACGGCTCAGCGGGAGGCTGACGCCAATGCAGCGATGCTTGCTGGCATTGAACCACGAAGAAAGCGCCGTAGAAAACGCAACAGAACTACCCCTCGTGCCCACTCCACCACACGCACCCCGACTGTTTCCTCCTTCTCTACTGCGACTGCTACTTCCACAGCCACCGCCTCCTCTTCTACATTAGGAGACAATTTTGACGACCCTGGCAACAGTGCTGATTTTCTCGGAGCCGAAGCGGACGATTCCTCGTCATCTATCGATCAACAAACTAGTCCGCTCAGAGAACCTAGGAGTTCAGTCCTATTCAGGTCTGCCCCCGGGACTCCCGCTCGCCGAGGTCGTGCGCGTGGACGTGCTAGGCTCCAACACAGCCGATCGACTCCTCAACTTAGAACGTACAATCGCGACGAGGAAGACGAGGAGGAATCTACTACAGATCCAGTGAATGAAGAATCTCCTCGCCTAAAGCAGATGAGAATACTTGGGAAAAGACTAAAGGCTTTATTTCCCGAAGACAAACACTATTTGCAACGGGTACAATTCCATTCAATGTCTCCACAAGCTGCCATTGGTTACCAGCTCGGCTCTACAGGTCATCTAGATTCCATAGACCCAGAGAGTACGAGCAGGAATGTTGTTCTGGGAGAGTTCGTCGATACTAGAGGAACAAAGAACACCGGAAAGAGTGACGAGCGGTTAATACATGTCTTTGTCGATCAGTGTGTACTTTCTCATATTTTTCGGCGCTTGAAGTTGACCCCTCATTTCTAGTTCAAACATCCTGATCGGATTATTGAACTACCTTCGACGATACCCAGGACGTCACCCACAATACCGCGCCTCCTCGTATAACGCTCAACCAAAGCCTCCCAAGCACCTCTCGCATTCTGCATTGACCCTTATTCTAGAACGAGGGCGGCCTGTCGCTCGTAGGATATTGGTAGCATCCTCGCCACTTTACCAACCTTTGGAAAGTGCTGAGCGTCTGGGATTCGAAGTGCGAGTTTTTGCCCGTGTACCAGATACTGGCGATGGGATGGACCGAGAAAGAAGTAATGCTTACGGCAATGGTAGCAGGCCAGGTCATAAGAGAAGTCAGAGTAGCGGGTCGTCGTTCAATGGGAATAATGGTGCAACTGGGCATCTAGCTTCCCTCGTGGGGGACTCTTCGTCTCCTCAAAATCAGAGGCGACAGAGGAAGAGAGCCGGAAGTGTTAATAACAATATCAATGGCGGAAGTAACGGTTTTGACGGGTCGAGTAACGGGTCGCTCACTGTGAGCGGTCGAAGGAAAGGCCATAGTCGGAAGCCATCCGATAATACGTCAGCGGAAAGCGAGCAGAATGGCGGAAGCAGCTCGCTGAGCTTACAGGGATACTCGCAGGGATTTAGTAGAGTCCCCGGGGGTTCCATTCCCCATGGACATCATGCCTACTCTCATTCTTTACCATCATCTCACATGTCCACCCCACCGATCCTTGCACCTGCTGCAGTCATCTCCCTCGGCGCAGCACCGCAGCCTCCTCAGCAGCAGCAGCAGCGCATTCGTTACCGCGAGCAAGGCGTGGATGAGCTCCTTCAGCTCAAATTACATCAAGTCCTTGCCTCGATCGATGGACCACCTCCCAAAAATAGTACGATCATCCTGGCGACAGGCGATGGAAACGTCGGTCAATTTAATGAAGATGGATTTTTGGGTGGAGTAAGAACGGCGTTAAGAAGGGGGTGGAATGTTGAGTTGTACGCTTGGGAAGGTGGATTAAGTCGAGCATGGAAGAGAGAATTTGGGGAGGGAAGTGAATGGGCTGGATCGGGATCCAAGAGTACGTTCAGGGTGATTGGGATGGAGCAGTTTGGAAGCGAGCTTGTGGAAATTTATTATTGATCTTGAGCAATAAATGCTGCACTAGAGGGGAAGATTGCTGGAGGGATGTTCGATGGGATGCGGTGCTAATGTGTATTATTAGAGCGCGAGCTCGTGCAAGGTGTGCTTATTCAGGCGTTGTATACTATCCGGTAGGGTATTGCATAGTTCGGTCTCAATAACTTGAACTACCAGTACTGTAGTATCATGTGCATGTACAATGTAGAGTAGTATATGGAAATCAAGTACTTGTTATATTTGGCAGAACTCGAAAGGAATATCCCGTCGGCAACGATGAATCAATTATTAGTGGGAGCCACGGCAGGACTCGTGGTGGTGAGCGGAGGCAAGCAGTGAAGTATCTGGTGGAAAGAAAATTAGGATTGATCACCTTTGGTGCTAAAAGTGGTTTGCTTACCGGCTCGCCTAGAACGAGAACAAATATCCTGCACACCTCCCCGGAAGGACAATCGGCGTCTGTAGAGCAATTGGACGAGATCTGGGGGCTCGGGGCAGCAGACGAAGTGGAGGAGAGGACACCGAGCAACAAAGTTGAAAGGATGAATTGGACGGCGCGCATTGGTGCTTGTGTGTAGGAAGTGAAGTATTTGCTAGCTGTATAAGACGGACGCTTGGCTTGAGATCGTCTTGAAAGAATCTCGCGGCTTTTATAAGTTTTTTCTTTCGATCTAGACTAGATTGAAGTCAGCAAGTCGACACACACTACCTAGTTGCATTCCCGTCGAATCCCGTGTCACTGCCATACTCCATTCTGGTCCGGCAGCCCTGACACAAGGCGGCCATAGGCATACGGTCTACAACATCTGAAACCCTCGACTCGAAACTTTGAAGGAAAACGTCATTTTTCCGTTTCGCCACTCAGTTGGGTTCGGTTATTCCTGGCATTGCTTATTCCTGCACGTAATTTTCTGCGGATAAAAATATTGGCAACTTATTCTGAAAGCGGTATCCCATATAATACACCGCAAAGCATTGCAGGGGCGATTGGACTTAAGGGGCGTCCAAGACGCTATTATAGTCTTGAAGGGGATGAGTTCCTCAAAGCCGGGAAATTTACATACCTAAAAATGCAGATGTCGACACGCAGTTCAACAGCCTAGGACAAAGTATTCCGTGTACTGCTTCATGGTGTTAGAATGTGCAATGAATGAATAGTTAGATTGAGTGAAGTCCGTTTTCTTGAAGGTTCTAGGACTATTTTCTATTCTATCCGTCTATTTCAACGCCCAAACGCTTTCGTTCTCTGGATGAAGACGCTGCAGAAAGGGTTCAGTTTCTCTGCAGCTGCAGTACATTACTTGAGATACAACTTGCCTCAGTCGGGATGTCATACGCAATCAATGCTTCGAGGATGCCCTGGTAGAGCTATCATAGGATGAGAGCATGATTAGAATAAACGACTTACTTTGCCACCCCATTCTTCAATGGCCTGAACCTTATCTGGCGTGATAAAGTCGCGGTTCTCGGACGTCCGTGCCGCAAACACCATATGAGCAGCAGACACGTATATTCTCGAGTCCTGTGTGATGACATGAGCAGAACCTGAGCTCTGTCCCGAATACATCGCCCTCGGCTGGACGGGGCCGGTAGTCAAAGGTGGCGAAAGTCTGCTGCCGTCGGAACCGGGTGAATATTTCGGTCGACAGTTCCAGCATTTTGCGAGGTGATACAGGTGATGTGTCTCCATCTGTGTTTTCGAAACACGTCAGTGGATGCGTGTAGCCGGGGGAGCTCCGACATTACTTCAAGGGTCCCCAAGTCATCAACTTGTTGCAAAAGCTCTTCCACTAAATTATCATTATGGTCTGGGAAAGATGTCAGCCTCCCTTGCGACGAATAGAAACTATTTTGTAAAGTTTCAGGAAGTTACACTGGTGACTGCAAGTTTTTAGCTCAAGTTCACCTATCCGCGCTCGCATTGACTTTATCGCCGACGATAGACGTCTTATCTCCTGGTGGGCGGGCATTTTCTAGAGCGCTGATGACCTTTGGGAGAGTTGAGCTAACAGGAGGAAATGCCAAGGAGGAGCGTACAATCTGATGTAGATGCAAGTCGTCTACTACCTGCGGAAACCTTTAACCTGTAGAGCGAACATTATGGAGTCCGAACGCACTGGTTTGCTGATAAAGTATGGTTTCTCATCCTGCTGGCTGTTTCCAAAATCAAAATCAAGATTTCGCGTGATAGCTACGCAAGCCTTTGGTACGACCACAGTTCCAACAGGTGCAACAAGATGATCGAGAGAACCGCAGGAGCCCAATCTGTAATAGCTCTATTGAGTGATATCACAGAGATGAGAAAGAAACGAACCGAATGATGGCCATATCACCGGTGATACTTTCCCTGTATTCTCGGATGAAAAAGTCCATGTTCGGGAACCCCATACCTATGGCGACGATAGAGACCGGAACGCCTGGGCTCGTATGAAGAACTAGGATATGCCCCAAAGAGCTTGTACTTGCCTTTGTATCTCCTGAGGGAATCAAGCGCATCTGAATCATAGTTGTTTGTACGGATTGAGTACCAGCCGCTTACCCAGTGATGGTAATGAATCCACGCTCGCTCTCGAGTCTGAAGGGCCTGGGTTGGGAGTCCAAGTGCTTCGAAATAGCTTGTGCTCTCGAAGGTGACCCAACTGTCACTGCGCGATTAGCAATCTCTCCGGGTCTGAGCCCTAGATGGTAAACACGATTATCGGCTGTTCGAGGAAAATCTGGTAGAACATTTAGTAGAGAGCAGGGTGGAAGAAACAGGAAGACATACTTGCATCGGTAAGTTGATCCTTCATGAGAAATGAAACTTGGGTTTTGCTATTTAGAGGCGGTGGTGGTACCAAGTCAAAGATTTCGATTCGCTCGGACCGGATCCAGACCGGAACACGGACGCGACGCGTCTCGGTCGATACCAACATTCTTCATCTTCATCGGTCCAGCAATGCGTCTGCCTTTTTTCTTTTCAGTTTCGATAGCTGTCTGTATCGGTTTGCCCATGGAGTCGGATGTGAGCACGAAGGTGCCGAGGCAATATGCGAGTGAGCTGAGGCTTGCCTCGCGGATGGGAAAATCTGGGAGTGCAGGGAGTGCAGAGACCGCGCACTGTACAGGACGCTGGTAAAAAAAAGGGGGGGACAATCGCGGCGATGTACGCGCAAAGTTGGAGATGAGGAGAGTCAGCAGCTACAACCGTGGAACAACGTTGTGTCCTTGAGGGCGCCGTACAGTAGCTCACATTCCACTTCTATGGCTTTTCTAAACGAGACTGCGAAAAAATTCCAGACACTCCATATGCCGGGGAATGCCCTCGTCATCTGCAATGCTCATGATGGGGGCAGCGCCAATCTCATCGCCCGGCATCCTCGTGTCAAAGCCGTCGCTTCTGGCTCATATGCGGTCGCTGCGGTTCAAGGGGTGGAAGATGATTATCTCACTCTTGAGCAGAACTTCGATGGTGTAAAGCCCATCCTAGCCGCTGGGGCTGCTGCTGGAAAACCCGTGTCGTTTGACATCCGTGACGGATATGGAGAGGCAGGGCGTTCCTTGCCGCAGGAGCCACTACCGTCTTCGTTTGGGGCGGACCTGGCAGGTCTGCTCTACGCAAGGACGAGATAGAAACGCTCGTTAAAGAGCTGAAGGGCATGGTCAATGTGCTTTATTCTTCCCAACCTGGTAACCTTTCTTTGAACGAGACCCAATCGCTCGGGGTTGCTCGCATAGGGAGCTGGACCTTACTTTGTAGGGCTGGCTGCTGTTGGAAAGCAGGTGGATCTTATTCCGACTTGAATCGAGTAGATTCATACGACTGATTTGAGAATATGCTCTTTTTACGAACCTTGAGGCTTACTGCCTGAACCGAAACGTACTTTATGACTAAATCCCAATACACGGCTCGGTGAAATTACAAGTCACCTGATCTTTCCATTTGCATCAGTTAGCCAACGATAGCGACTTGCGGTGAGAGTCCCGAGTGCCCTCATTCACCATGTCATCATTTATGCCTTCGCTCTCAACCGTCGGCTCAGCAGCCAAAGGTGCTTTCGCTACAGCAGCCAGCCTTGGAACCCTCGGCGCGGGTTTGCTCTATTACGGTCAAAACTATCTCATATACCCGAGCAGTTATTTCAAGGTCGGAGACGACGACACCGGAGTCCCTGCAACCCCAGCTGAGTATGGTTTGCATCATGAAATAGTGGATCTCAAAACGAAAGACGGCCAAACTCTAAAATGTTATCTACTTCCACAGAAAAAAGAGCTTCCAAAGGTAAACCAATTGGTACCGTCCGTCACATTTCAGGGTTTTGACTCAAATTTCCAAGCATAGGCTACGAAATTTGGTTCATTTCCTACCGTTCCAATTAGTGCAATAGAAGGTGCCACGGAGCTTGGGTATACTAGCATGTCCGATGATGAAGTGCGTCCCTACTCTACCATGATCTCCTTGGTTTTTTCTCACAGAAAACCTATAGCTAGCGTCGCACAGACCCACCGTTCTGATGTTCCATGGAAATGGGGGCAATGCAGGTCACAGGCAAGTGAAGCTACCTTACCACGAGTTTTGGACCTAATAAAAAATTGGATCCAGAATCCCGTTGGCCATGCTTTTTCAGCAGGTTATGCGTTGCAATGTCTTGGGGGTCGAATATCGTGGATATGGAGATTCTACCGGTTCACCTTCAGAATCTGGCTTTGCGATTGACGCCGTTACTGCGTTAGAATTTGTAAGAGGTGATAGGAGATTCAAAAACACACCCGTCGTGAGTCTCATCCATCTTTCATCTTTCCCTTGCCGGTAGTGACATTCGACGCTGAAATTTAGATCCTCTATGGTCAAAGTATTGGTGGCGCAGTCGCGATTGACTTGGCGAGCCGGTTCCCTGGCGAGGTGCGTATTGAATGGTAAATCTCTTCTCATACCGTATTGATACGTTCCATGTAGATAGCAGGTCTCATACTTGAAAATACCTTCTTGTCCCTGCGCCTTCTTATCCCTCACGTTATGCCACTTCTTGGTCCATTCAAATGGCTCTGCCATCAGAAATGGGAAAGCGCGGGTAAAGTCATCGGCGCTCCAAATGTCTTATCGCAAAATCGAGTTGAGGACCGATTGGCTGGTTTGGTTAGCGAGCAGGAAGCTTCCTTAGAAGAAATGGCTGCGTTCAAGGAACGTCTTGGAAGCGCGTACGAGGTTCTGGACATTGCAGCAAAAGAAGTTACCGAGGGAGGTGGCTCTCTCGAAAGAGTCGGGAAAGGTCTAGGAAAGGAATATAAAGGCATTCCTAGGGAAACAAGTGTGCTATTACTAAGTGGGCAATCAGATGAACTGGTATGTTGGTGCTTTTTTCCGTCTTTGCCAGCCGCTGACTTTTGCCTCTCTGTTTTTTGATAGGTACCTCCCGCGCATATGAAATTCCTTCGACAAGTTATCGAAGCACGGCCGCATTCGAGAAGTACACTTGAACTGCCACCGTTACCCAAGTCAGCTGAAGCACGACGAGGAGAGTCAGTCGATGAGGAACGCAGTCAGTTTATTCTCTTTCCTGGTGGAAACCACAGTGAGTAGCCTTATTTGACTTGTAGCTTACTTTTTGTCTAGCATCCTCTTCACTTAGATAACACTACGGCCCAACACGGGTACTGGAATCGGGTAGGAGATTTTGTCGCCGAAATTGGGAAAGAATGGTTGGAGCAGAAGCGATACTCGGGCGGCCAGCCGAGTCAGCGACTGTAAGTAGCGACTTTGCCTCGAGTTTATTTTACCATACAGCACTGTATCATTACTTCATAGACACGGAATATTAGTACTCTAACACGCCTTTCCTTGTACTAGTGACCCCGTACTGTGAATCATTTGCTTTTCGGGACAAAGTGGAGTGGGATTTCCAAGGAGTCCAAGGAGATGTGACTTTCTTGGGACAATTTTTTTTTTTCACTTCTTCTCTTTGTAAAGTGTATAAAGTGTTTACAATCATATGCATAGAGTACGTACAGATGTACGACCCTGAGCGGCGTTGATCCATTTCAACCGTGCCAGGTCTCCTAAAAGTCTAAAACTCGTCGTATCTCTGCTCAACGTGCGTCTCATGCCAACCCAGTAACGAGCGGTTTATACATTATACATACACGGATAACTGAGAGCTCTCGTTGCTTGCTTCCTCCGGGATGCCGGAAATGCATGCCGACGAATTTAACTGATCGGCTTGTTTGAAATCTTAGATCTTGATCCTGACCACTCAGGCTTCTCCGAACTCTCTCAGAGTCTCTCAGAGTCTTCAGCTTTCTTTCTTCTCTGGATACGTGTATCAGGGTTCAAGTCGGTTAGCTAGGAGCTGAAACGCTGAAGTAGTAAGCCCCTGCCACCGCAGATATGCGTACATACCTGGGTACCCGCGTTCTTAAGCTTGCGCGTTCCTACGCGTGTATGTGCGGGTGTGCATGGTAAAGATTGTAAGGATCTTGACAGCGACTCCAAAAATGCTCCAGCGTTTCTGATCCAGATCCATCGAAACCGTCGGAGCAATATACTTGACCATGCTTTCACCGACTGCCCGCCAGTTTCTCCACCAGCCCGTGACTCGCGAAAATACTATAAAGGCTCGGGACATCTAAATGGTTTTTTCCCTCAACGACTTGTTTCACTTGTCAACCGACCGACACTCACCAGTCACTCACATTCTTTAAACCACCACTGTCTTTTTCCTATGCGTTTCAGTACTCTCTCTCTTCTCGCCACCGTTGCTTCTGCTGCATTCTCCTTTGCGGCACCTGTGACCCCTTCTTCGAACGTTCTCGAAGCTCGTTGTCTGTGTCAGGACATTCACAGTATCATTACTGATGTTACGACTACTCTCACTCCCATCGTTGCAGAGCTGAGTGAGTTATAGTCCATACCTTCCCTTCCTTCGTGCATCTGCTCACCAAGATCCTTCCTACAGCTTACATCACCCACGAGAACTGCACAGTCGAAGTCCTTACTCCCATCGTTGGAGAGATTAAGCAGGTTCTCTCGACGGCTATCACTGAGGTCAACGCCCTTACCGGCAAGACTGCAGTCACTCTGTTGACCACCGTTGATGGCGTCCTCCTCACCGTCACCGACGTTGCTGCGCTCGTTGTCGCTCTACTTAACGTCAGTCACCGTTTGGCCTAGTCTGAGCGAGGTATAGCTCACTTCGTATTCTCCAGTTAATCTTTGGTGCACTCGCCGTTGTCCTGAAAGTCGTCACTGAAGTTAACGTCGCTGCCGTCATTGGCCTTCTTTGCGAGGTTGTCGAGGTTGTTGCAGAGCTTCTCCAAGCTATTCTCAGCGTTGTCGGTGGCTTGCTTGTTGTCCTCCTTACCCTGCTGGGCGATGTTGTTTTCTCTGTCATCGCAACTCTCGGTCTCACTTCTCAGTTTGCGTTCCTCCACTACACTTGGTCTAACGTCTCATCTATCATCATCTCCTCCACCATCTCTGTTTCGACTTCTGTTGCATCTTCGGTAATCGCGACTGCTACTGCTTAAGCATCTTTCTACAGGTATAGCCCGAGATTCTTCGGTTTCTCTAATCTCTGCATGCTGACGCGGTTCCTTTCCGGGAAAATAGGAAGTTATCCAGTCGCGAAGAAAAAGCTCAATTATCCTATCTTACGATCGCTTGCTATCTGGTCTGGATGACGGTTATTGAAATATTAATCATTCTAACTACCACTGGCAAAATACCATTTGTTTCGTCACAAGAAAGATTTTTTCGTTCGGTTAATCGATCATGTTCACCATTCTTGATGGTGCTTGTAGTCACCGCGGCCATTGATAACCTTTCCACTGAATAGCCTTGAAGTGCCTTGCTGGTCAACATTACCCTGGCGGCATTATATCGGAGGGGTCTGCGACTAAAGTACAAAGTTCGAATTCACATGTTAGTGATGAGACAAGTCTTAGATTGAACGGATTACGTGAGCATGTGACAACGTGACAACGTGAAAATTCAAAACTTAGTTTCTGGATTCTGCTTTGAAAGTCCTCGCGCGCGACGAAAGAAAGAAAACATGTACATCGTTATTAATACAGGTCAAGGGAAATATAAGTTATACAAAATGAAATGCATACAAAAAAACAAGACAATGAAAAGGGCCGAATTCATGGCGAAATGGTACGAATATTATGTGTTAGATGTCTAAGAGTTGTTGAAATGTTGAAATATATTCACAAATATTGCATCAAAGCGAGCAAAGAAAACATAACCAATTATTCGTTCGGGGATCGTAAAGAAAAAAAGTCACGTTCGACGTAGAAAGCACACAACGACGACAAGTCCGGAAGGGAGCTTGTTTTAATTAAATCGACGAAAGCTTCTAAACCTACCGGGCGTGAATGGGTTGGTATCGCTATTGCCGATATTGGAATTGTGGTCTGTAGCGTCCTCACCATCACTGTCAAAAATATTGGAAGCAACGGCAGTAGAAGAATTATTGGCAGAGGAGGAAGTGACATGGGAAGAAGATTGAGAGACATTGTCCATCGTGCTGAGATAGCCCGAAGCAGCATCGGAGGCCACAAAGGTGGAAGCTCCATGAAGTCGAGACCGACCCCGCATAAGATTATGCTGTGGTGGCGGTGGTGGGGCCTGCACCGCATTACGACAAACAGGGCAGGTATTGGCACCTTTAAGCCATTGCTATGTGTGGCGAGAGAATCATGAGCGACTGCAGAATTTGGGGCAATTATCACGTACTTCGAGACAAGGTTTATGTAACCAATGAGAACAGTCGTTCAATTTGAGGACCGGGTCTAATGCTTTATACTATCAATGGCAGACGAAAAGTCATGACGAGAACGAAATCAATATAAAAAAATCACACACATCGTCCAAACATATAGGGCAGCGTTTGTCACAATTCTCTGAAGCCCAATCCTTATAAAAGCCTGCCTCTAGTCCAGCTACGACGTGGTCAGGTGTAGCACGAGGCCTCACTTCCCCCAGTGTAGCAGCAAGCGACATGAGGCCTTCGTACGACTGATCAAAGTCTTCATCACGCTAAAGAAAAGACAAATAAAAAAAGCTGACCCAAGTCATTCGAAGGAAAAGAATCCTGCACACACCATGTAGTCGCCCAAATTGAAATTACCTCTGGGCCTTCGATTGCGACTGACTAGCTCACTCAAGGTAACAAAAGAATCCCCTAGAGAAGGCTCTGGTCTATGTCGCCCGAATCTGCTTGTTCTCATTCGAGCTGTTCTTGGGTCTGACGATGCATCCGGACCCCGTCCTGGAGAGGGCCTACGGCGAGTGGCGGCGATCCCCATTCTAGTGGTCGCAGTAGAGTCGTTGACAGAAGAAGAAGAACCTAGACCATTGTTTGTTTCACTCGCACGCGGATGCCACGAGGGAAATCGATAGGTGAACGGATATGGATTCGCGTTGCTTTCAATGTCACCCCATGCCGAAGCCGATGAGGTGGAAGAGAGTGCATCTCTTTGTTGGCGATAACGTCCAATCAACTGCTGCGATCGTGACTCAGACAGACCGTCTTGCCTGAGGACTTCAATCGCGTGACTGAAGCTGTCATCACCCAGTGATTCTCTCGAACTCGAAAAAGTTCGAGTTGTGCCTTCAATCAAAGACCCTTCAATTCTTGCTCGTCTAGTAATCGCTTCGTGAATGTCGCCGCTTGCGGTTCGAGAAGATTCTCGAGGTCTATGGCGATGATACAGAGCTGAACTAGGAGCAGAGAGCCGTTCGGAAGAGCCGCGGTCAGCTCCCGCATTAGAAGTCCGAGGTAGTTGCGAAGAGCGCATATTCTAGAAAAAAAAAGGATTATTAATATGGTTGAATGACTCGATAGAACATAATCGACTTACTGAAGAATCCAAACTATCCACTGCAGTGGCCCGCGCAAAAGGTCTACTCCCCGAGAAATCGAAGTCTTCGTCGAACCTTAGGGGAGGAATGGAAGGTGCCTCTTGCGTATATTGCCGCCGTCGATTCTGTTCGGCTAGCCTCTGCATCGTAGTCCTGAAAGGTCCAGGCGCAAATGAGTCAACATCAATACTGGGATATTGAGAGGATTGAGAAGTAAAAGGGGGAACTGATTGAGGTTGAGTTGGTGAGGGAAGAGATGCATCCGTATCCTGTCTGCGATTCATAAACGTCATTTCGAAAGGATCTGTCCGGATGTCGCTTGGGGAGAACAGCGCACCCAGGTCAGGTGGCGGAATGGAAGGAGGAGCATGATTAATGACACGACGTCCCCCTTCTTCAACTGCAATTGGGCGATTCGACACACTCTCTCTGTTCGCATTGTCGCGAGCAGTATACTCGTCACCAGCATCAGTATCAAACCGGTAGGGCGTATAAGGGTGTCCCTCAAGATCAGTTAGCGTCCTTGCCAAAGAATGGTGAGAATCAAGAAGGCCAGGCGTGGTGGAAGGTTGAGGTCTTGCAGATGACCGTGAAGAGCCTTGAGAGGGATTATGGGACCATAGATAGGACGCTGAAGGAGGTAAAGGATCTGAGGTTGACGCTCGAACAGTTTGAGAGAGCGGTCCGTCGCCGTACGTCATCCTTCGACGGCGCCACCATTCCGTTTGATGCAATGGAATCCGTGAAGTACTGTCGCGTTCAGGATTTAAAATGTTGCCCGCCCAGAGCGAATCAGACAGAGAATCAGCCAGTGACCTTGAGCTATCGAATTGGGGCGGGGGAAGCCAGGATAAACTTGTCGAACGACGGGAGACTTCAGAGTCCTCTCTGCTGTGACGTTCTTGAGCTTCTGCTTCCCTATCTGCAGCTTCGAGTACTTCCCCGACGGATCTAGGTAGACCTGAAGGACTCGGGCTTCGATGCTGATATGGTAATGGTGGAGCACTGGATAAGCTTCCGGCCTATCAGTCCAACCCGAGTGATTGCGCCTATCAGCATCTACTGCGGCGGCACGACGCCATGATGTAGGTTGATGAGAGGCACCGTCGTTGAACAGATGTTCCATGAGATCGGCACGAGCAGTACGTCGTCTGAGTTCCGCAGCACTTTCTGCGACAAGAGAATTGGATGCACTTGGGCGAGTTGAAGCAAGGGCACGAAAACGTATCCGTTGATTAGAGGCGTCAGTAAGACTCGAGGAAATTCCCGACGCAGATTCTTCTAATGCGGTCATAAATCAGTGACAACTGTTACAACGCGACAAAACTAGGGATCATTACCGGAATACATGGATGACCGTCGTGCAGATTCGGGAATCGATTCATGTGAGGAAGATCGACGATTTAGAGGCATATCTCTTGAAGTTCGTGCGAAAAGCGAAGACCTGTGAATTCTCGGTCGCTGTTGGTTTGACCTATGGAAGTCAGCGACCTCTCTCCTGATAGCAGAGTCGCTTTCATCGTCATCATAGTTATCGCTATAATCCCTCCGCTCTGAATCTAACGCATCATTCCAAGAAAACTGCCACCGAACGGATGCAGAAGAACGGCGACCCTCTGGTACGGGATGAGCTAAAAAAGGATTGTCATTAAGACAAATATCAAAACATCAATTTCAACCATATTTACCAGTGAGCCGATAACCAACGGTGCTGGTAGATTCTCGCGAAGGACCAAGATCGGCAACATGCCCAGAAGGGCGACGAGATAGATCCCATTGTTCCCTGCTGCTTCTACTTAATCCTTCTGGGACCTCTGAAGGATCAAGCAGCCCTTGCTCGATATACCTCCTCCTCGCATCAAGGAGTGCCTGCGAGCGATAATCCGATATGGACAACACATCAGAGTATCGTCTAGGTGCAGGAGGATCCCGGTCGGTTCGGTTCGGTTGATGACTTATTTCAGGATCTACACTTTGCATGACAACATCGTCATCATCATCCGACCGGCTCAAAGAAGAAGCATTGCCGCTCTCCTGAGCCGTGATGGACGATAGGGAAGGGAATAATGGAAATCGGTCGGTAGAAGCACCACCAGAAACACCTCGAGTAGAGAAACTTGAGGTAGAACTGTCCCGATCCGGCCAATTCGAAGAGGAAATCGGTGCATTACGATTGTCCTGAGCCGTGATGGAGGACAGGGAGGGGAAGAACCCATCTGTGAAAGCACTTCTGGAGAGAATACGAGTAGAAGGAGCTGAGGAGGCAGGAGACTCAAGACTACTTCGATCCTGCGTAGAAGATAAGAGGCTGGCAATGATATCTTCATCTTCTCGATCTTGATCATCGTTATCTTCATCGTCAATGCCAACAGCTCTGCGCCTGTTAGAGGGGCGCGAAGCAGATCTTAATATATCGGGAAGCGGGGTGATACGCCTTGCTCGAGAGCTGAAGGTAGTGGGACCGCTCCGACTAAGTAAACTCGCCCATTGGTCATTCTCGGTTTCAGAGCCATTCTCATTCGCATCCAGAGTAAGCCTTGAGCCAATCCTAGTCGGTAAAGAAAAGTCGCTCGATTGTGACTCGTTGGGCTCGGACGGATCCTCGAACCATCTCCCGAGTTCATTATTCGATAATATTGGGGCTAAATGTGGGTTGGAAGGCGGAGCGAAAATTCGACGATCAGGCAGCGAAGAATTGTGAGCGAAAGACTGAGTACCAGATGTTGAGGCCTCAGCTGAAGCTCTCCGTGAGCGAAGGAGCGAAGATGAGCTAGAGACTGCTGCACTACTGTAACCACCAAGCAAGTCAGGGTCATCACCGAGAGTTCTATTCGTGGTAGAATGATCTGGCGAATCACTCGGTGCATCAAGGGGTCGCAAAACGGATTGATAGAGAGGCCTGATTCTCGATTCAGACCTGGAGCTGCTTGGAGGTGGGTTCCTGATTCTAGATATCCGGCTTAGATTGCTGCCAGAGCTAGTTCCCATGTTGTTGAGAAGAGATGCTCGCCATGACCCCGAAGATTCACCGTTGGAGAAAGGTCCAGGTTCAATGTTGTTAGATCGGCCGTGATGAGAACCAGCAGTCGAGTTGGTCCTTTCTAGATCGATTCCTCTACTATCTGTGCTTACAGCATCCAATGCTGATGTGAGCCTATCCCTGAACGCCGAAACATCGTCTGCTTCGAGTATGCGAACGGCTGTGTTTAGCCGCTCTCTGAAAGAGATATAGCCCGACCCGATAGTGGGTACATCTGTATCTATGACAGCGCCTGTCTCGACGAGAGAGTCTACAGAGAGTGAAGGCCCTGAGGCAGGAATAGCAACAGAAAGCGATGGGGAGGAGGATGGATGAACCGGGGAAGGAAGGCGAGGAGGGGTATCTACAATAAGATAGATTAAAGTCTAGAATTTCAATATAAAAGGGCTTAACGAACCATGTATTCGGATCGGAGAGTCCTCACGATGAGATGAGGCTGCTGGGACGTTCAAGAATGGGATCACGGCCGACTGATCCTCGTCGGAGAGAGATAGAGGAGGAAGAATGGGCGGTGGAGTCGGAGATCTTGGGACTCTGGCATGAGGCAAGATATCGGCATTAGAATGGAATCCAAAACTACTTGCATATTCCTCGTTGCTGGTGGAAGCCTGAGGGGAATTGTGGTGATAATCAGGCATTTCAATGTCGTGGATATCTGGGGTGGGTAACCTAGGCGGAGAAGAGGGAAATATGGCAGCAATCAAACGACTCGATGACGACGGTCCTGCTACAGGCTCATTATCTTGACTGAGGCTTGGATCGCTCGAGGCCGTGAAAATAGACGACCTCGAGCTTCTAAGGGAATCATTGCCGTCCGAAAGACTGCTCGCACTTCTGGCCCTCTTTCTCTCATTTCCAGTCCTGGCGGCGGAGGAGCCGCCCTCCCTTGAGGCCCCGTTGCTAGTTCCACTGCTATCTCTAACGTCGGCGCCACCGGTGACGGGGCTCAAATCGAGACCAAATTGGGAGAAGGACCGTTTAAAAGATGTTGTGTTTGGTGGTATGGTAAGATGAAGCTGAGGGGGGCAATTTGAAGACATTGAGGACCCAAGGGAGTGGTGGAAAGGAGGACAAAGGTCGTCGTAAGGCCGCGACCCGGGATGGCGCTTGTCAAAACCGGCATTGTGTCTTATTCTCATACCATCACCGTCTCATGTCACGCTCCTCTCATTGACCATACTGCAAGTAGGTCCCCGTTGACGGTGGGACGGTGGGGACCTCAACTCTTCCAGCCGATTTTCTCATATGAAACGCCTTGTGGATCACCTCCCAGGCTTAGCCGAAGCCAGACGTTGCTCGAGTCAACCCTTATAGCGTTCTTCGTCGACTCAGCGCATTTCCGGAACCTGTTAATAATAAAAACGGCACCCTTGGATAAACTTCTCTGCTGCGACCCGAAACTGCAACAGCAAAGGAGTCGAACGTGCTGTAGGCTGTTGAAGGTGATCTTCATCTGCCAAATCACCCGTTGTTGACGCTGCTCTTTTCATTATATCTGGTTCTATCTTATCTTATCTACTCCCAAGTATGGCCCAGCATTGGAGCAGCAGAACTATTGTCGTTTACCGCTTCCGAGCTGTCGATGAAGTGCTGTACTACGGTACCGTATACATCGGATTTGTTCCACGGTTGCAGACAGGTTTCCTTACAAAGTTCCTTTACCGTCCAATAACCGCGCTGCGGCGCCCACCCGGTCCTGGTGCTTTGCTCCCAACTTTAAAACTGGCTGCTGTCTGATGTATTGTGCTGCTGTTATGTTATCTTGCGCCCTTGGCTGTATCGTCTTGTTATAAAATTGACGATGAAATGTCTATCCCGCGCATAAACGAAGCCTGGTGATGTTCACGCCAAGGACGAAACACCCACATCGCTCAGCATCTTCAATATCCACGAAGGCATGCTATGTCTTCATCCCCGTTTGCGAAGCACGCCATTATTCTCATGGGCCGAGATGCTTCTCAGCCTTCCTGATCCTCTGGTTTTCAAGTTCGCCGACACCACTTACCCTTCGTGATTCAAGAAGCGGGAAGAGGGGAAGCAGTCTTTGGACAACAAATTTTTTTATCCTACAATTCGACGAGATTATCAAGTTCAAAATTCTTCGACAATATCTCTTATTACGCCTGCTCGTGATGAGCCTATTCTCTCTGTCGGGAATGGCTAGTCCTATAGTGTTCAGACCCAAAAGCACAGAAACCGACATAGGAGAAATGGGATTTGCATTCGAGTCTTCAACGCCGAGTGCATTGGAGACTAAATTGGAACTGGAAGTGGACGAACCACACGAACGAAGTCCGTTCCAGGCGGCGGCTTTCCCTAGCCTCAGAGTGAAAACCAGACTAGATAATCGTGTCTTGCGGAAACGGGAAAACGAGGTTGGAGCTCCTACCACAGGCGTGACAGGGCAATCTCCTGATGATGATACCTCGGGACAGTCACCCAATATTTCATCTACCTATGGCAATGGAGGCTCTGAAGATTCCCTGCAAAGCGTAGGGTGCGTTGTGAATTCAAATATGCGTCATATGTTGACGAAGAATGTGTGTGTCACTTTTCAGAGCAACGCAGGGAGCCATCTCAGTCGAATCCCATGGCAGCAGTTTTCTTTTAGCTCCAACTTGTGGTCCAGGCAATCTACACACAGTTACACCAACGACAACAGACGTACCCTCCCCCTCTCATTCACATGCTTCCCAGTTTGAAGCATCCACGGCCGAGGATGTAAGAATAGCAGGTACGTTGGAAAGCAATCAATGTTATAGCGAAGAAACCTTGATATTCTTCCGAGAGCAGCAAATTTTAAAGGATCCTTCGAACTAATTCTCTCTCCGGCACTGAACAATGCGGCCCTGTCTCCGACCGCAGAAACCGCTCCTTCGAGTCCCACTACTGTTGGATTTTCAGCCAAGTGGCCGATAACGAACGAGGCGATCAACCAACACTTGGCATGCGCATACGAGCCCGACAATGACCTGATGACCATGCGAGTTGTCGCTGGCCTGATTGCAGCCCTTTTACTACTCTACCTGATCAACGTGAGTTGACTGTTCTGCAGTTCCCGATGAGTACCAGCTTATATATCTGGAATCAGTCGATTCGAGATTGGACAAGAGCAACTAATATACACCTGTGTTCCCACCGCGCTCAGCTTGAGCCAGATCGCTGCGTTGACAGGAAACAGTGGAGACTCGGACGTGTTGATTTCAACTGAACCCTGGAGATTCTGCCGTTTAAATGCAGTCTTGATCTTTCGGCCTCTATTCTTCGTCGATTGCTTCAGTATGTACTGTGTAGAATATAAATATGCTTTTTACCGCTATCTTGTGGCGGTGTCGTGCTGCTTGCACATGTTTGTGCCGCCTCTATTGTTCGACCACGTGCCCACTCGCTGCTTGTTCTTGCGAAACCGATCCTCCTTTTACATTATCCTCTCACTCTCTCTCTCGATATCACGACCGTCCATCCACGTCTTTCCCTTTCGAAATCCTGTTTTTAGGATCACAGTGCAAACAAGACAGGGACGCGTATCTAGTCTTCAGCAATTAAATCATGCCCCATGTTTCAATGGCTTCACCTGCGACTGCGCGCTCCCGCCCGTTGAAGCGATCAGCCTCTATGGCATCACTCCCAACTCCGCCCAGGACGAATAGGCGAGCTAAGCACCGCAAGCTTCGCAGCTTAAAGGCCGAAATAGAAGAAGAGGAGGAGGAACAGCAGGCCGACGAAACTGCCACCTCGGACGATGAACATCGGCCGACAGGAGAGGCGAATAACAAGAAACGATGGATCAGCACCGTGCAGGAGGAGAATGAAGAGGAAGAAGCTGCATTTTGGTTGGCAGGCTCCTCGTCTTCCGGTAAAATGAAGGACAAGGTTGAAGCCAAGGTCGAAAAGTCGCCTGCAGTTGACTCGGATTCAGACTCTGAGTCCTCGACTTCATTCCTCCTTCGTTTGCGTCAGAAGTCCTCTACTGTGGGTAGCGCGCCTGTTTCGCCACCTCCGTCTCGTCGTCGTCGCTCGGGAGCGAAAATTGCGCCGACGCTGGGAATCCTGCCTGCGGTGGAAGAAAAGCCTAGTCCAGCTGGAACATCCCCGCCGGAGACTCCGAAATCGTCCAAAATGCATGCTATGAGGGATTCACCTGAAAACCCGTTCTTGGCGTCACCCCTGGAATTGGATAATGCCGTTTCTCCGTCTGTCGTCTCGACAGCGCTTCCCAAGTTGAAAGAAAAACCTACCATGGCGTTTGTTTTGTGAGTCATACCGTCACATCTATACCCCCCTACTGTCTTCTGATGTACGACACAGCCGTGGAATGAAGAAAACCTATCCCAATCCTTACTATGACCATGGCAAGGCTCGATCGCTCTCTCCAGATCCCAATTCACTTCTACCCCCGAACACCCGGATTACTCGCCTGATTTTAGAGGGTCTCCACGAGTGCTCTGGCCAGCAAAGAATAAGATCTCCCCTGCTCTCGCCCCGCCTGACTCGCCCAGTAACCGAGCCCATCGTCGGAAGGCAGGTCGGCCTCGTCTCAGCCTAGCTGATAGTGATGATGAGTTGGACGGTAAAGGGGAAGATGACGAGGAAGAAGTCCCACTCAGGCCAGTGCGACTCTTTGGCTCTGGTAACCAACGCTCGTCTAGGTCCTAAATCGGTGCGAATGCTTGCAGGTCGACTTTACTCTCCCTTCGCTCTTCTTCTATGATCCCGTCGTTCATGCCCCGCCTCTATTCTATCTTTTTTTCTGTGCATGCTGCACAACTTGTTTTCTCAACTTGCTCTTCCATTATTGCTTCTAATTCATCTCTCATTTGTCTCGTTATGTTTAACTCTCCTTCTGTTCTTCTCATTTCTCTTTTCGTGGATGTTTCTCCTCGATCTTCTCTCATTTCTTGATGATGTATCTCTACAAGTAGATTTGTTTGCGACACCCTACTATCGTATCCTCCTCAATCATCCTATATCTTGCTGCGGCGACACCTTCCATGATCTATCTCATCTTCCATACACCTTCCATACACCGTACGCGCATGGTGCATTCCCTGAAATCCTTCCACATTAGGTATCATATTGCATAGGTTACATAAATAACAATTCGCTCAATATTTTCACAGCTGCCTTGTGACTGCCTATCGACCCAGGCTGCAAGCGAGATCAGATCATGGGTCATGAGCTCAGCTGATGACAGGATACTCTGGCATAACTAGAGTAGATATAATGCTCATAGGGTTACCATACACGCACACACACTCTCTCGATCCACCTCTAGGATAGAAAGCGAAATGGTGACCCATGCTCTTCTCGATGCGTTCAAAGCCAGAATGCCAGCATTCGGGACCTGGTTAAGCGTGGGCGGCTATGTCCACGTCCGTTCGGTGGCCAGAGCTCTCGTCGGCACCCCGTATAAACAGTCGTGGGTGATGATTGACTGCGAGCACGGCTTGTTCCCTCTGAATACAGGACCAACAACTGAGCTCATTGCTGCGATTCATGGCGTGAAGAATGGGCCGAGTGCTCTTGTCCGTATCCCCGCAACGGGTCACGGCACTGGACGTGGCTCAGAAGGTATCAATTGGCAGATCAAATACGCTTTGGATGCCGGTGCTCGAGGTAAGTCGATCTATGTAGTAATAATCGGTGCTACTATCATCAAATTCTGAATGGATTTGAACTTTAAAGGAGTCTTAGTCCCTATGGTACATTTCTGCCTTCTCCTTTTCCAACACAACCTTCGATTCAATGATACCGCTAGGTTTCCACTGCGTCTCAAGCGCAAGAAGTCGTACTATCTAGCTACTTTCCACCTCAAGGTATAAGGGGATTCGGCTCACCCTATACACAAGAAAATTGGGATATTCCAACTGCAACAGAGTATCTCAAGGTGGCGAATCAGGGTGTTGTTGTCTTGGTCCAGATCGAAACCCGTGAAGGGGTAAACAATGTTCAAGAAATTGCACAGGTTGAGGGTATAGGCAAGTCGTTACTTGCTTGCCTATCCCCGTAGATCCCTTCTCACCAGTCGCTCAGATGGTCTGATGATTGGTCCATTCGACTTGTCCAATGCCTTGGGTTATCCTCCACCTTCTCCAGATCCCCATCCGGAGGTAGAAAAGATCATTCAAAGTATCCTGAAGGCTGCCCACGATGCTGGGAAAAAGTGGTATGTCTCTTTCCAACACAGTGCGTCATAAGAAACGTGGTTCGACCTTTAATTAGCGCAATGTTTTGCACCTCTGGGAGTCAAGCGGCACGACGAGCTGCTGAAGGTTTCGATATGGTGAAACAATCCCTTACATTTGGCTCCATTCAGATGTCTTATGACTCGTAAACCCAGATCAATGTAACTTCAGATGTCGGGGCAATGCAGGCCGGCCTTGCTGCAGAGTACAAGGTTGCTATGGGTGGTACTCAGCAATGACCAACCAGATAGCGGCAGGCGCACAGCAGATATCTCATTCCGTAATGTGTTTTGAAGGCAGTTCAACTATACATAACCTGACCTACTTATTTGTTGAGTATGATTGTGATGAACGGTTTGCGCCGAGGCAGCGCCGAAGTACAAATATGTTAAATTAGCGCTGAATCATGAAGGTTTCACTCGCGCTCTGAGCGCTTGAGCACTTGAGCACCCTGACGTCGGCTTTCCCCCTTCATAGATATTGAAACTAATCTCGATCCAAGGCACTATCGTTCTGCATAGACATTCCAATCTATTACAATCAATTTCACCATCCCCGTCTCTCGAAATCAGCTAGAGTGTCTCTTGTCGTTTCCTCCATCGTATGATACCGGAGTTCAGGCCCTAGAATCCTCGAAGCTTTGCTCGCATCATAGGCAATGTTGGGGACAAAGTCTTTTCCTGCGCCGGGGTTGCCTTTGGGCAAGTCGGTGTGCGAAGGGATGGGGGAGGGGGAGAGGGAGTTGGCTATGTCAACTGGAGAATGTATAACAGTTCACTAAAAATCGAGAGTGCAAGGGAAAAGGGCAGAAAGACGCACGAAAGTCCTGATACACAAATTCGCTGTTGCTTATGATCAGTCTCTGATCGGCTGCTTCTTCTTTCTGAAGCGCCAATGCATGGGCCAAGGCAATGTCGCGTACGTCAACCCAGCCGCCTCCGACCGTCCCGATTACTTCCAAAGATTTGCCACCCATGTCGGGCTTTACGACCGAGTTGTACCCTGTACGGAAGAGGAGAGATGAGCTACAAAATAAAAAGCTTATCAGGAATTACAAGATTTACAGTCTCCAGCCGAAGTTCCGAGGGCGGAAGGAGAGGAGATGTCGTGGATAATAGGACCGAAGACCTAATAACAGAACAGTCAAAACCAAACTGAGACCGCGGGAAGTCTTCTTTGAGCTAGACGCACGAAGGGTGGATTGAAAACAACCAGGTCCCAAGAGACAGACGCCTTGTGTTTTTCGTAAAAGTCCCATGCGGCTAGTGGAGGATTGCTCATTCGAATCTCTGTTCCAATTGTATATGACAGGGAGGCATACCTTTCTCTGCAAGCGACTTGCTAGCACGATATTTACTCGGCTGGCTCGCGTTCTTTCCTTGTTGATTTACCTCATCGATAGACAGTTGGTTCCAATCGAGCTCGGAGAAGACCTTGCGTTCGGGAAGGCCCACGGTTTGAATGGCTGCAGCTGACGAAGTTACGACAATACGTTTGATCGATGAGACTTTGAGAGCGCTCTTCAGGACACCAAGGGTTCCGTTAACGGCTGGGCCAATAAGGTCTATAGAGTGCGTCTAAGATCTCAACAATCATATATGTATGAACAAACAAAAGGCATGCCTTGGGGATCATCGGCTTTGAAATGGAAAGGCGAAGCAGTGTGCTCAACAGCGTCGATTCCTTTCAGAGCTTCGTCGAAAGCACCTTCTTTTGTAATATCTTCAACGACTACTGTCTCGAATGTGTCCTGGTATTCCGGAAAGATCTGCTTCAATCGCTCGCATTTCTCTTCAGTCCGAGCCGTTGCGCGGACAATATAACCTTTTTCAAGAAGAAGGCGAACGATCCATGCTGCGATATATCCATTTCCACCTGTAAAGCTACTCAGTGAAGCTAGAATTTGGCGTGCAGAGGAGAAAAAGTGCCTGTTACTAAAACTTTACTTCCAGCAGGAACTGTAGGCATTGTTTAGAATTCGAAGGGGATTGCAGAGGAACTCGGTACAATGAGCCTAACATATATATATATGAAAATAATAGCATGTGACCAAGGAGAAGATTGGATTCATCCGCCCAGAACCCGACACGATTCATCCGACCGGAACCCGAAGCGAGGTCAAGCACGCATCCAGTACATATATAATTCGTTTCGTCAGACTCAATGCGAAGCACTGACAGGATTATCCCCCAACTCGGCACCCTGCGACTGTTTATGGAACAGTAATCAGCTCGCGATACGCTTTGGATCCGTAAACCACTTACAAAGTGGTTCAAAAGACAAGTCGGCTTGGATTCCTCTATGGTCTGAAATTCCTGATCTACCTCAGCCATATCGGATCGAGGAAAGGCCTCTTCAATCTCCCGCACAGTATCCCTGTTGATCATCGTAGCCATAGAATCTGGTCCAAACGATCCATATCCACCAATGTCCAGAAATGCGGCAAGGTGAATCAATGTGCCGGCGGCAGAAGAATTCCCTCGGTCGAACAGCGATGTATGGAGCATAATACTCTGCGCGATCTGGGCAATTTGAACATCCTTGAGCTGCTGGCTTGCAGCATATCCAGCTCGAAGGTGCTCATACGCTATAATCCCGCCCGCGAATTCGAACGTCATGGTATGTGCAGGATGAGATGTAACATAATCGTTCGTGCTGAGGCCAAAATCATGAAGAAGAGACGTCAAGTAAATCTCTTTGACGAGCGCGTCGCGAGAGATTTGGGGTACGAAGGGGCTCTTGGACGGATATCCGCTGTGCAGGATGGCGAGAGCAAAGTAATAGCATCTTTGACAATGATTGAGCAAGGCCGGAGAGTAAACCTGCTCTGCGAGCTCCAATGAGCTCTTGAAGATGCCTACAGTGGAATCCAGCTCTTTCAGCTCTGCAAACCCAATGTACTTTGGTTGGAATTTGACTTGTGTGAGTAACTGGGAGAAATTAGTGGGTACAAATGTGTCGAAGGTGTCTGGAAGAGTCATGGTCGTCTGTGTTTGTTTCTGGGCATGCCTTCAAACAATTTATACCCTCCTGAGCCGAGTGTAGGCCGCACGACACGTAGACCTGGCTATTATGGGGTAAGGTTACTCAAGGAGCACACCAACGAAAAGGTGTTTGTAAGACGAAGGCATGACCCAGGCCGCGCGTAGAATCTGCTTTGCAGCAGTTGATTATTGTTCGACTGGAGTCTACCCCAAGGGTTGGTGTGCGGAGTGTAAGGGCGAATGACAATCGCAATCACGCGACTTGCTCTGCGCATTGCGCAAGCCTTCACTCTCGTTTTGGCTGGTCGCAGATTGTTATAGGTATTGCTCAGTCATGTCCTGGCCACCTTTCATCACCGTGACCTATCGATAGCCTTACCTCTAAAATCTCGAACGGAAGATTTATCGACAGCGAGATTTTGGAGTCGTCCTTTGCTCACACACACACTCTCTCCAAGCCCATTACCTGGAATTATGGCAATACAGCATCTACTACTGAATGTCTACTTCTATATGTATGTGTCCACGGATATCAATTCTTCAGAAGCTGAAGATATCGAAATCCTTGATCTTGTATCGAGGATGCAGGGCTTGGAAAACCACAAACCTCACGATCGTGCTCTTATAGCAGGAAACCAAACTACCTGACGGGTCAGAAAGTGACAGCACTTGAACTACTCGTTCGTGGCTAAGCTTCATGCTTTTTACAAGCTCTCCAAGCATGTCCGGCCCCGTCATGTTATGCATCTGTGCAGTTTGCTCCACGCGGTTAAACTCCCCTCCGATCGCTTCCTTATAATATGACATGATATCCCTGGAAAGTTGGGGTGAACGGAGGGTCTGTAAGTAAGGAATCTTCTTACGCGGTAGTGTCATGCACGCAGATTCCGTCCGGCAGCGTTTGCAAGTAGCTGGTGGAAGAAACATCGAGCGGGAAGGACATTAAGAACAATGCCGTCGCTGCTGAAGTAATGGTCTTCATGATTGTTAGGAATAGCGGCGCATTTTTGTTGACCTCCCACTGTCATCCGGATTCCGGCGGGTAAATGGTCGGCAGACTTAACCAGCAAGTTCAAAAATATCTTGGCCCACACATTTGACGTTCTAGGTGGTTTCCCATCATATACGCCTAGAGAGGTCGTTTTATAAGAGGCTGGAGATCTCAATGGAGGAACTAGCTTACTGTGTAGTCATCCTGATTGAATCCCGGTCAGTTCGAGTTCAGCGGACACCGACACTAGATCATCCAGTCCTTTCTCAAGCTGAGATTGTCCTGAGGCCAGTCGGGAGCCGTATCCTGCGACAGATTCTGCTTCAAAGCAATAATCGTCGACGCAGTAATAAAAAGCCATGAGAAGGGAGGAGAGTACTGCAAGATCATGACTGGGAGTGTTCTTATGATGGAGGTACGTGT
The DNA here is from genome assembly GCA_013368555.1 of Collybiopsis confluens. Classification (NCBI taxonomy): domain Eukaryota; kingdom Fungi; phylum Basidiomycota; class Agaricomycetes; order Agaricales; family Omphalotaceae; genus Collybiopsis; species Collybiopsis confluens. The sequence goes on from JAACJN010000011.1 coordinate 175,271, forward strand.
AGTGTCCGACGGCAGCCCCAATGTGAACATGTTTCTCTTTAAAAGCGTTATCGTTTCCTTCGCCCAAGTACCCCCGCTTACGAGCTTCTTCGACACACTCTGCCACAAACGGCTGGAATGTAGGAGTTGTTTCGAAAGGCAGAAGCTTCTTGGGGTCAATGTCTAATATTTTCATCGTGTCAAGTACAGCTGCCTTGATCTAGTTTTCAAGAAAATTAACAAAGTAAAATCCTGCAGTGTTGACTCGACAACTACCTACCTTCTTTATTCCTTGGGCATCGGGGATTGTGACTGGCGTTAGGGTGACCATGATGGTATAGCTGTAGCCAAGATCAATAACTTGAAGGAAAATTTCAGCTTATCCAGTGAGAGTCTCTTATACATACTACCTATGCTTACTACGGTCCAGGAGCTATCATGGCTTCCGCTCTTCGGTGAAAGACCGGCGAGTTTGCGCATGCAGTTTCATGTTTTCTGTCGATCTTTCAGTCTCTTCCATAGAGGTCCAGAAGCATACGCCGGTCGTCAAAGTTGCGGCCGTAGCTACTTAAATGAACTAAAATATACCTAGGCCCTATATGGGATGCAGTCTTTATATGAGCGATCATAAGCGTCTCATGCGTACTTAGGCATTTGGCCCTTACCCTTTTTCTCCGCGATTATTTACATACCGCGACTGACATTAGACCTGCATCTTCGAAAGTTTATCCTACACGTCTTCGTAAACTGAAAAAAAGATGAGGATTAAATATAGTCAGGAAGTGACTTCGGGACATAGGACATTTAAAATTGAAATGTATCTCGATACGTGAACCAAACAAAAAAAAAAAGAAGAGAGAGAGGTGGCATGGTAAGATTTGCTGAGGTATACTAGAGAAACGTAGGGCTCATAGACACTATCGGGCTCTATGTGAAATTTTTGAGAGAGTAGACTCAGGTTAGACTCATAGGTAGCGACAGCAGGGGGGCTATGACAAAGGATGGTTTATGCCGGTAAATCCTAAGTGGACTGCTCAGAAAATAGAAGAGGCCGCCGAGACCAAAGGCTGGGCTGAAGGAGGCCTTCACTGAGTCGCTGACAATTCCATTAAGACTCGATGTTTCCCTCCTCTGAAGATCAGGGCATACTATTCAATGCGTGTGACTACTCTATTCTTTTGAACAGTAAAAGTATTTTAAACATAACGATATTGGTCCCATGTATGATCAGGAAATGACTGCACTAATTGTCTTCATTGTAGTCTTCAATCCAAGACTTAGCTTGGGAGGAGCGCGGCACAATGACACAGTTAAAGAATGGTGGATAGCTACAGCAGAAAGGTGAGGTGAGCAATCGATAACGATTTTGATTCAAAATCATACTTCAAATTTCCAATAGGTCCGTAATCAACAGTGGGTTCAAGGGGAGTGCCATGTTCGTCCATGGGCAAGTAAATATCGAATGTTGCCAATATGGAGACGACGGAGATCCACATCAGTTCCTTCGCCATGACTACAGCGATAGATGAGTCGACTGAATAATAATATAAGGCAAGATGCACCTTTCCCTGGACATTGTCTTCGTCCATATCCAAAGGCAGCGTCGGAACTCAGATTTTTGTTGATTTCGCCATGATCGGTAAGAAATCGTTCCGGAAGAAATCTTTCAGTGTCAGAACCATAGATCGCTTCATCCTGTAAGATCGCGCATATATTGGCGACTAGCGGTGATGAGATAAAGCTTTGCCAAGAAACCATCTCCTAAATACCTAGCATAGTACCCTTGGGAATGAAAATTCCCTCGTAGTAGTCATCTTCCGTGGCGCTATGAGGAATGGAGATTGGGAGCGGAGGCCTCCATCGAAGAACTTCATTGACAATTGCATCGATGTAGGGAATCTTTCCGAAATCATTGAAGTCTGGAAGGCGACCACCAAGAACGGTATCAACTACTTGTTGACCTTTCTTTTGAACTTCAGGGTAAAGCGCCATTGCCAGTACAAATGTACGCATGGCTAGAACAGTCTATACAGTGCTCTAAGAACGGAAATCAAGCTCCAATGAGGATCATTAGCTTACCGTATCCGTGCCGGCTTTGAGAATAGGAATCAACGGAGGGAATAACAGCCTCTGAATACGAGAACACACCGATATACATGTTCCCAATGATATCCTGCACTTCACCAATTTCCTTGTGGGTTATATTTTCGGGCATCGACTGTAAAAATTTGGTAGCGAAAGATGGACGGGCGGTTCCTTTTGCCTGAAATGTTGTATTTCGGATTCAGGGTATGATTTACGAAGAGAAACAAACACACCATCTGGTCCTGTGTAAATGCGAATGGAAGAGTACGCGCTAAATCTGAGATTTTTGCAATCTGAGCAGCGAATCGCTTAAACTCGGCACCAGGAAAAGAACTCGGCCAGTGCTTCAAAATTGGGAATGAGTCCACTGTATGGCAGAGCATTAGCTGAAAAAACTCGGAGCGCAGACGGGGGGTATTTGCCTAAGAATGCGCCACGCTGCGTGGCATGAGAGACGGATCTGATAAAAGTCAGAGATTTCAATGTAGGGGTCGTCATGAGAGTCAACGTCGATGCCATATCCCGAATTCAAGATGAAACGTCCCGTCATAAGTCGAATAAGAGGGTCGTGGTGCTCAGAACCGAGTATAAGATCCTTGAGCAGTTTTCTGGCAGCTACGATGGCTTGAGGGCGAGCATAAGGAACGTCGATGTGCTTGTTGAAAAGTTTACGTGCAGCTGGAGTGTGTGAATGAGGGCGGAAGTACTTGACAAGGGAGATTTAGGCACACCTTTAAAGCGTTCTCCATAGGGCATGAGAGCCAGATTCCGGTCCGCATGAATACTGCATAATTATGAGTATGGATCGGGCGTAGAGAAACAACATTATCTTACAGATCGTTTAGCATCACCATCCTCGGCCTTAAGCATGATTAGAGTTCAAAGAGTTAAAGTTGATATGAAGCACACCTATCCGAGTAGATTGCAGAGCGCTTTACAAGAAGATCCTCTGCCGATTTCGCAGAGTTTAACACCAACAGAGGAGGACCAGGAAGCCTCAAAGTCACGATATCGGTTTCTGTTCCCAGCGTCAGCATTTCCTTCGATTATCAAGTGAAGTAGCTCACTGAAATCGCGCCCCCATTGCCGGTATACTTTCCATGGGTACTCGTTAGGGATGTCAAAAACTACAAGTGGGCACGGCAGTTAGATAGAATCATGACCGGCAATTATGAGCTCACTGTTCCCAATGATTGGCCATCCTCGAGGTCCAGGGGGAAGTGATCCTTTGGTCTGCTTGACGAGGAACCTGGTGACGAAGAGCAACGCGATTACGCTTGCTCCAACTGCTGGCCAAAGCTGGGTGGTGATTATTTGATACATGTGCCAAAGGAAGAGGAGAATGGGCGGTATTACCTTCCGCCATTGCTCATAAGGGGTTTCAACTTTCAAGTTGTAAAGACGGCCAATCTATCATTCGGCCGTTCCCTGAGTCATTACGGCCGCTGTCCCCTTTGAGAAAAGAAGGGCCCGGGCGTTGCGGCCGCTTTTTCACGACGACAGAGATGGGCACTATAGTGGAATGGAGGGCACTTATAACACTGCTGTGGTTTTTGGGCAAGGCAACCGAGGCCGATGATCCTGTACGCCATCAGCTACCTTTGGACTCACGTGACTGTGTCCGTCTTCCTTGCACTTCTTGCACTTTTTTCTCTTCGAGGGGTTTATCACCTTTATTTTTCTCCTCTCAGTTCGATTCCTGGCCCATGGTACGGTACAGAAAAGCAGTTCAACGATGCGGTTCTCACCTCAACTTTCTCCAGGTACGCAGCAGTTTCCGAACTCTGGATCCTCTTCCACACCTTCAAATGCCGAAAAGTCCGCGCAATCGATGAGCTGTTCAAGATCTACGGGCCTGTTGTAAGAATATCTTCCAACACCGTAGCTTTCCTGGATAGCGACCCAGAACAACGAACGACGTGTCTCGTCTATAACGCACTGAAACTTGACAAAGGGCCCTTGTACGACGCAGTTCACATGTGCGTTTCTGGATCCAACTGTTTGGAGACTTGTTAGTTAACCCTTGGTAGGAACGGCCACCTTCATTCGTAAGTATCAATGGGGCCCGCGATCTCTTGCCATTTCTCACTCTACTCTCACAGCGTAGCCATCATAGAGCACCATGTCCACGCAAAATACAGGAGGATTTTTTCCAGCCACTATTCCCCTGGAAATATCTCTCTGCTTCATCCCGAAGTGAAAGCTTCTGCGCAAGTCTTTGTCCGGGTAAGAGCACACATCTAAAACATTTTATGAATTTATTCGAGCATTGCCCAGAAAATCATGGAGTCCGTTAAACAAAATCAGATCTTGGACATCTTCCCATATTCCCATTTGGTCATTATCGACTTGATACTTCAAAGTATCTTGATTATGGAGCGCTCGAAGCCTGGTCAAAAGATGATATTATTTTGAAAGCAATTGAGGACTATGGAAGATTGATCCTGCTAGTAAGTAGCAACTCACCGGGCTGGAAAAGAGACTAACGGAAGCCCACAGAGCGGCATTCTACCCAAATGGCTAATGAGTATAGTATCCCACTTCCCCAACGAACGATGGCAAGTATTCTGCATAAGTGGTGATACCCTATTCACGGTAGGGTCCTTTGTATCTGCTGCCAGCGGCATACGGATGATTAAAGATACTTTCAGATCATAGGAAGAATGGTTCACAATATGCAAACTCAAAAGGATGCGGGTACTCTGGATGAGCGAGAAAAACCGACGTTGGTTCAAAGATTTTTTGCTCATAATGACTCTTGTGCGCTCGAAGACAAACTTTCGTTTGAAGACATGGCGTCTGAGTCTATGACCCATCTGTAGGTCCTCCTTTGCGCTCAATCGATATATCATATGTAGTCCTTTGAAGCCTTGCGGGAGTGGATGCGAGCGCCGTCGTGTTCTCGTACATTCTTTGGCAGTTCGCCAATCAACCTCCTGAAGTTCAGAAACGGATCCAAGCAGAATTGGACACCGCGATGCCCGATCCAATGGTCGTTCCGGACCTGAAGGTTCTTCAGGATGCGCTTTTCAAAGAAGGTAAGGACCCGAGCTACTTTCGAAATTAGCGGATGACATTCAATTTCGCTATTCAGGGATGCGTCTGCACGGTCCTATTCCAACATTCTTGGAACGTCGTTCCCCACGAGGTGGACCTTTAGATCTGCTTGGATTCAAGGTTCCGCCGAGGACAGTCATCGGAACACAGTCATGGTCTATGCATCGTAATGAGGCAATCTTCGAAAACCCAGAGGTTTTCGATGTTTTCAGATGGCTGGATCCGAATAAGCCACAAGATGCGATGCTGCAAGCATTGAATCCCTACGGGTAAATAAAATCACATTTTACCGCCATACCACCTCAAAACCTTATCCCTGTTTACAGCCTGGGCACCCGAATATGCATTGGTCAACATCTTTCTCGAGCAGCTAACAAGACAACGCTTGCCGCTGTCCTTCGAAACTTTGATATAGCACCTTGTGAAAAAACCGACTCGCAGTCGATGGAAATGATGGAACTCTTCGTGAGTACTTCTATGTTTCTCCCTATGTACCACGGAATGTTCAAACTGAATATTTTGATGCAGGGTATGTTCCCCGTGGGACTCAGTTGCCACCTGAACTTCAATCCTCGGGTATGAACTCGATGAACTCCCTGCTTGATGCTAATTATAAGATCCACTTCTGTCTCCGTAAATCTCTTAACCAATTGCTCGAATTTGGAATAATATGTAGAGTAGTAGTCGAATACAGTTTTCTTTCAAGAGTAATTCGCGTGAGAGGGCTTGAGTCCGAGGTAATTGCAAGCACATACAGTAGTGGTATGCTGTTTAGGATAGGAAAATGTGGAACATTGTCGCTCCAACTCCCCCATCTTGAACTCCGATTCGCTGCTGTTTCCCTTCGAAGCTTCGAACTTTTATCATGCAGGCTTTCTGAATCATTCACAGCAAATAGCTTTATATTCGTTGAACCTAGCCAGGCCATCAAAATACTACACACTCATCCATCCACGTCAAACAAGAGTCTTAACAGCCGGCGCGCACTGAGCTCGGGGTCCAACGTGTAACAAGAGCGTATGAACATTAAACTTCAGGGGTTAAAGTATACTTAATACATACTAATAACTAAATAACAAAACCAATCATATACTACCAAGAGCTCTTAATCAAGTCGGATGCTCGTTCTGCCATACAGTATGTAGGAAGCTGCGTCCCACCTCCAGGAATAAATGGCTGTTAAAACTCAACGTAAGTCGACGGCGTAAAAAGTGCCAACAATAAGCACTCACAAAGACAGACGCGTCGACAACACGCAACCTTTCAAGGCCTTTAACATGTAAATCTGGGTCGACCACGCCCCAATCTGCACCGTAAGGGGACATTGCCGCAGTTCCGACTAGATGGGCACCGTTCTGAATGCTGTTACGAACAAAGTTGTCCATCGCTGAAAAGTCGTTAGTTCCTACGGCAGCGATCACTTCTCCCAGTCCTTCGGTGGGGGTCCCGAGGTAAGACGTCCAAGGTTCGTGACTTGACAAAAATTCGAATCCGGTAAGGATTGCCTGGCGCATGACGAGCACGTCATATTCTGAACTCAGATAGTTGGGATTGATTAGTGGTGGTCCAGTGGGGTTAGATGGGTCGAGAGTGATGCTGCCACCTACATGAATCGAATGAGTGGAGGGATCAAATTGAGGGAAGAAAATGAACGAACGAGAAATTGGAGACAGGACACCAAATAGCATAGTAAAGTACGTTCCATTCGAGGGACTTCCTCGACCGTTCTATATAGGGAGATCTCTCGGCTCCTGTGGTTATGAGGGAACATTCGAAGAAATTACGCACAATGAACAGTAGCTCGAAATCAGCAGCAGTGTCACCTGCACCTGGATCTCCATATTTCTGGCGGATACTTTGTACTTCGGGAAGAGAATCATTCATCCTGAGCATCCCAGCCAAGTTGAACGTTCCATCCGCCATCCTTCCCGTCCTCGTTGCATTCCACTCTGCCAGTGCTTCCGCGCGGGCGGTTTTGTTGTTGATTAGAGCATCATGCGTATTGGGATCATTAACCTCCCAGCGGGCATACATTACCGCGGTGTCGGACATATTCTGTCCTACCGCAGGAAGATGATGCACTGGAGTGATGTTGAAAGATGACAGTGTGGCCTTGTCGCCGATTCCAGAGTTGAGGAGAAGATAAGGCGTGTTAACTGTACCGGCAGACATTATGATTTCTTCAGAAGGGCGAACGGTCCAGGTCGTAGCTTATTTGAAAAAATCATTGTAGCATATAGCGAGAGAGAATAATTCAAAAAAAAATCTCACCGTTCTCCGAAACAGCATGAAATTCGACTGCGTCGATAGTGCCTTTGGATACAATGACGCGTGTTACGACGGCGTTGTAAAAAACATCGAGATTGGGACGTCCAAGGTAAGAGTCAGCCAAGTAGGCTGTAGCGGCAGTAGTTCTGGTACCATTGTGAATGGTGGATACTTGCCATCCTGGATTAATTGACTAAGAACAAAATTACGCAGGTAATAAAAGGCAATTGACATACCAAAGCCTAGCTCTACTCCAGCATTAGGATCTTCGATGTAGTGAAAAGTCGTCTTGTTGTCCAGGGTTTGCAATACAAACTCGTCGATGTCCTGAGAAAAGCCGGGCAGACTGACACCCAAGGGACCAGAAAATCCATGGACGGAAGGGTCGAATTGACCGGTCGTATTATGATGGTCAGCGGGAGGACCCATAGACTCGAGCTGCGAGTGATTATTACTAAGCAAATTCAGCAGCCACATCTACCGACTCTGACCTTTTTGTAATATTTTAACGCACTCTCCCAGTTCCATCCTGGGTCTCCAGTCAGGTTAGCAAGCTTGTCCCAATCATCGATTGTGGCCCTATCGAAGACCAGCCCATCTAACCAGGATAATCAGTCTCGAAGAATATCCACAGAATCAGGTTTTTACGCACTGATTGCGCTGCAGTGGAGCCCCCCAAAATGTGCCCTCGGGGATAAGAGATCGTTCGGTTGTTGGCACGTGACTGTCTGGAATGACCGATTATTACTTTAGGAAAAAGAAAACCTTGGCTCATAAAACTCACTCGACCGTCGTGTAATTCCACGTATAAGTGCTCGGTATACCCAACCAGAACCAAAAAGGAACCTGGGTCTCAAGAACTGCTTTGTGGCTTGGGCCTGCCTCTAAAAGTAGAACGTTTACACCGCTATTTTCGCTGAGATGGTTCGCAACTACGCTTCCAGCTACACCACCTGGACAACAACATCAGAAACGATTGGACGATGCTGGACACAGAGAACGCACCTCCAACAATAACGTAGTCATATTTTGACTTGGCACCGAGAGGAGGCAGGGTATCGACAGCAGCATTGAACAGCGCCGCAGTAGATAGATGCGCTGCAGCGAGGAGGGTAAAGAGTCGAAGAATGGGTTAATCGCTGCGTTGCGAGTTGCGCATTATAACTGTTGGAGGCGGGGTAGGTCGCGCCTCAACGATAGTATACCGAGAAGTGGCGGAAAAAATGCAATGGTGCGGCCGCAGCTTCAAACGGGAGGTCTATCAAATCATACCTCTCGGTCTATCTTCGCCACAAGGAAACCAGCGGATCACATGACTGATGATAAAGGGTTTCTGCATCATCCCGCCCGCCGTTGGGCGCCAACTAACTTGGTTTCTCGTGGCAATGCGCAGGCTAGACACTGTAGAGCGTAATAGTTGATGTACATTTAATAACTAAGAGGCTTCAATGCCATTAATGACCAATACAAAGATGTCAGTGCTAGAGAGAACGCTCAGTTATGGCTTCCCCAATGTCCCCGCCCATACCTGGTACAAAAAAACTTCATTGGCAGATATCTGTGAGAGGTGCTGACACTCAGAGTAGATACCGAGAGTATCTGCAAGTGCTCATACTGCTCGTATGCCAGCAACGTCAATACATTCCCCAAGGGAAGAAGTTTTGCCCATCTGAAAAAATGTCAAACATGCAATGAACGAGATAAGGCCCGAGCAAAGAAAAAACGCGACAGCAACGCGTCTAACAGCCAGAAGAAGGTTACAAAAGGTCCAGAAGAGGAACACATACCTGAAATACGCATCGACTGGGACGCGTTCATCGAAAAGATCAGCCAGGCCAAAGCGAAAGATATTAACTGCAGCTACATTGTTAATCTTGAGCACCTGTGTTTTGAGCTGATGTTAGATGTAGAAGAGCAGATGGAAGAGAGTGAGCTTGACATGAATCCAGAGAAAGGGGCAGAAATGGAGAGACTTGAACTTGGGAAGGTGGCGGGTCGGATAGCGCGCACAATCTGGACTAAGACCAATTTCCGGTTCATCATTTATATTCAGAAATATCTACTCACAAATATCAGCTATAAAAAAAGCGAACAAGAGTCAGACCAACGACGCAATCAAGACCTTGCAATTCTTTTGTGCCCAATTTGATGCGGAACAGGCAAAATCAAAACTTCATGCCGATGTCAGTAAGCAACGCTCACGCGACAAAATGCAGCGCTACTCCTGTGGAGGTTGGCTGAATATCACCATGATGGAAGGTGCTCCAGAACAGGCACGAGTACGCCTGATTCACAGTGTTCATCCTGGATACGTCTGTATTTCTATCTCAGCCGCTGAACAGAAAATCATTGAGAATATGAAACATCACTCACCCTCGAAGGCATGTTATCTTTTTTCTATTGACCGTATGACCCTAGTAATAATTACTATTCAGATCTGGGACCACATTCTTGAGCGCAATCCTGATACAGAACTTACCGAGAAGCAAATTCAAGCCAAATGGACTCGCGTGAATAAGAAGAATTGGCTTCTAGATGACAATCAAGTCAAGTCTGCTTTACTTTTACTTCAGCGCGCCGAGAAGGAAAAGACCGAGGTCATACCTATCACACAGCGCAATGGGGCATCGAGTATCGCATTTGCTTTCACCGAGATTGTGGACTCTGTAGCAGATAAATTGAAGAAGTTTTGATGGACTCAACGTGTGAGTACAGTAACAAACAGCTGGACAACACAATGACTTACCCAGTATATACAAGGGAAAACCAATGCCCTTGGTTACGAGCTTCTTGCAATTGTTGGAGAGCTGAACGGGCAGGCAATCCCACTCGCGTTCCAACTAAATACCCTCACAGACACAGCAGATGAGGGAGTGAAGGAGTTGCTGCTTCGTGACTTCATTAGATGGCTGGCAAAGCGATGCCCAAATATCAAGTTCACCTTGAGCGACAAGGATGTAACCGAAATCAACACTTTCCGTCTAGAAATTCCGCACGCAAAGCATCGGCTATGTTACTGGCACGGCATCAGATACATCGAAAAACGACTTGGACCTCCCGCTGCCTTCAAAGATATGATGGATACCGCGAGAAGCTCGCAGGGTGCTCACCCTAAGCTTGCCAAAAATTTCAAGCGGATCTTGCACGATGTGGAGAAAGTTGGGGGCGCTATAGGGCGAGAAAAGCGTAGAAAAACCATGCCACTCACGTATAAAGATGGTGATTCTATAACTATGTACATGGACTAACTACATAGATTATCCATTTTGTTCTATCAATTGATGTTGCTTCGATAGATGGTGCTCAGACCTTAAGCTTCAGACCGAGCATCACGAAACCAAGTTCAAAGTTGGCGCCCAACGGCGGGCGGGATGACGCAGAAACCCTTTGTCATAAGTCATGTGATCCGCTGGTTCGACGGGTCCTTGTGGCGAAGATCTCGGTCTCCAGCGTCAGACTTGGTGATCGGGAGCATCCTGGCCATCCTTGCGCTCTTCTGCCTCGCCATCCAGCTGTTTAAACAATGTAATAGTGCCCTTCTACTGGACCCGGGATATCCTATCGTTGGAAACCTCTTCGACATTCCCGCTGATGATAAATGGAGCCTGCATTGCACTGGATGAGCCCTCGCAAGCTTTGGCCGACGCTAGTTCGTATGCTTACCTAGCTTGCCGCCATTTTCCTGTGCACTTTCTCATATTATCAACCTTCGTTTTTCCATTGCACCCTCGTTGGACAATTTAACCACGGCTGCGGCCGCAAATAATCTGTTTGTTAACCGCTCTGCAATGGGCACGTCCGAATTAGCTATGAAACACAAGTAGTGATCTTTTGCTGGGCCGTGTACAGGCTGGCTGGGCTCATACGAGGACCGGTTCAAATGTGCAAGGACGACTCACTGAGTTCCAAGCACGGCACCCTTACGACCCACCTGACAGCGGCACGGAAGGTATGGCACAAAGTCATCCACATGCAGCAATGGCCATCCGAAGACTGTTCAAGGAGCATGAAACTGGCGAGGTTGTTTCGTTTGCAGAATATATATAGTCTTAAAACAACTCCCTCAATCAGGTATGAAATTCAAGCAGAAATTCTGGAGGATTCTCATTGCTTTCGAAGCGATAATATCCCATGCGACACAACATGGAGGTTCTCTAGCATATTTCTAGTCGAATCTTCCCCAATACTCCAAGCTGGTGCCAAGTTTCAGAGGAAAGCCTTGGCAATGAAGGAGCTCACAGAAGTTGGTACATTCGCATTTAAGCTTAAGTACCCAGAAACAGGTTACGGAAGGCGCCGCCATTCGTTTTATGCATCTCGTTATCTCCAGCAACGAGAAGAAACACGTATCTCGCTGGAGCAGGTACGACAGCTGACGCTATAGACTTTCATCCTAGCTATCCCGAGATCCAAAAAAGGACAGGAAGCTATTGATCTCGCGCTTTAGGGTGAACGCATGCCCTAGTAATTTAAACATCTCGAGAATTAGCCTGGATGGACAGTAGCTTTGGAACTATCGATTGGACCTGCCATTGATTTAGGCAAGACACTCGACCCAAGAACCTTGGGATATATACCGTGAGATTGACCTTTCCCTTCGCCATGAATAGAGAGTTGAAACTGGTCTTTACTTGCCGTTATCCGCCTGCCTTCAACTGTTCATTCACGCTTAGATCATTGGCCGCGAAGCGGTGGATTGAAGAAGCCTCGGATAGTGTTGAATTTTGGGTCATAAGGGATAGTTTAGTCGTAGGGAGGAGGGGGCGTGCGTGTATATCACAGTCAGATTAATCGTGCTCCCGCGCGCAAAAACGAGTGTAAGTATACATCGAAATTCGTTTACCGATTAGGGTCCACAGATTTGAACGCGTAAACCCCACCCGGAGACCGGGGAAAATTTTCATTCCAACTTGCCTCCTCCCTTACAAAAAGAAAATCCCAGAGCAGAGTTGGTCGACATGCGCGTATCCCGTCTGTTCTCGTGAGCCTCCACACCCATTCTAGCTGGAATCACGGCCAATGCTGCTGCGCCGGTTGTCGCATTTTCGTTCGATTCGGCGTCTACGACGAATTCTTGGCCAAATTTACTGAGAAAAAAAAGGCCGTCGAAGTTGGAGGCCCTTTTGCGCGAGCAAGGACCGCAGTTCTCCCAAGTCCAGTACGATATGGTGTACAGAGGTTCGATAGCGTATCATGGACAATCCGGTAAGGTTGAGGGGCGGTCAGCGACACGGATCGGAGGGATACCTCATCCAGCCAACTATCTTTCCCAACGCCACGCCCTATATGAAGATCGTTCAAGAAAGAAATTTTCGGTCCCGTTGGCGTCGTAATGAAATTTAGGTGAGCTGTTTTTATTTCCCTTGTGACGCCTCTACTTTCCTTAGATGACATTCGACAAGCCAACGACACCGCGTACGGTCTATCTGCTGCCGTATTCAGTCAGAATGTGCCCTCAGGACGGAGCTGGTACAACATGGGTCCGTTTTCATTTTGTAGCAAAATATGCTTCTCACTTTCACCGCCGTTTCTTTAGGTGAACTGTTACAACATGCTTCATCCGAACGTGGCGTTCGGAGGATACACGGAATCTGGCATCGGTCGTGAGCTTGGGGAATATGAGTTGAAGAAGTCAGTGAAGCTTCTGATCGCCCTCCTTTTCACTAGTTACACCGCTGTGAAATCCGTACACGTCAATATTGGACATGTAATGTGAAGTTTGGAAGATTCGAGAAAGCTTTTTCATAGGTGGAAGCGAATGTATTCCAAGATCTATCCGTTATTATCCGCGACGTTTTTCGGCACCCAAACTGGTATTAAAACAAATGTCTGTTGACCTTTGTCTTTCACATTTTCTCATACGGGACATGACGAGGGAGATTAACAGGCTAGTCATCGGAAGGTCCGAAGGAGCGCAGGTGATCCCATGACTGAACTTGTGGATATGATGAGGTAAGTGGGTTCAGTCCGGAAAGACTTTAAAAGTTCGCCCGTATCCGATTATCGCTGTTTTATCAACAGCCATGTCCACCTTTACCTACGAATTCGACACTCCCTCCTTCAAGGGTAAGACCTCCTTCAACACCGGACTCTATATCAATGGAAAATGGGTCGAAGGCTCAGATCAAACCTACATCGAGTAAGCTTCTGTCTTGCTTCTTTTGTGTGGCTTCGTAGCTTAACCGGCTTACTCAGCGTCGTGAATCCTTGTTTGTACATTCAGTGTTCCAACCGTTTTTCGTGTCTGACGCTGTCCAGCTACTGGAAAGACGATCACAAAGGTCTCCGAGGCCACACCTAAAGATGTCGATATTGCCGTTGGCGCGGCCAAGACAGCGTTCGCCACAACTTGGGGCCTCAATACACCCGGAGCCGCTAGAGCTAAACTACTGGCGAAACTTGCTCAAATCATGGAAGATCACCAACAGGAGCTCGCGGCCCTGGAAGCTTTGGACAATGGTCTGTCTCTGCTGGCCCCCGAAGTCTTGGGAATAGGCCCGTTGACTCTACTCTCCTAGGCAAGACTTTCAATTGGGCCATGGACGTTGATACCACATTTGCGATCGACACCATCCGCTACTATTCTGGATGGGCAGACAAGATACACGGCCAAGTTCAAGAGGTTGGAGCTTATGTTCTCGGTTATCTAATCATTCCAATATTCTTTCTACCAGACCGACGAAAGAAAACTGACCTACACGCGTCATGAACCGCTTGGTGTTGTCGTGAGTTTAGAAACCTCGCAGCTCTGCCATAAGACTTACTTATTTGAATAGGGACAAATTATTCCTTGGAATTTCCCTCTGCTGGTCGATATCCTGTTTTTTCTTCTTTTTTTTTACTCTTGCTTATACTATTTATATAGATGATGTCCTGGAAAATTGGTCCGGGTAAGCAAGTTCTTTCCCCTCGATGAAGATTCTTCGTTGACTATCCATCAGCGCTTGCCACGGGCAACTGTGTGATCCTCAAGGTGCGTATCTATACTTCCAAAGAGAACGCCGATGCGACAATTGCGTAGCCTTCCGAGTTTACACCTTTGACTGCCATCCGGATGTGCGAATTTATTCATGAAGCGGGTTTCCCGCCTGGCTCGTTCAATCTCCTCACAGGCTACGGGCCAACCGTCGGAAATGCAATTTCATCCCACATGAAGATTGAAAAGGTTGCCTTCACCGGCTCAACTTTGGTGGGCCGCAAGATCATGGAGGCTGCAGCGAAGAGCAATCTCAAGGATGTGACGCTCGAGCTCGGAGGCAAAAGTCCAAATATCATTTTCGATGATGCCGATCTTGATCAAGCCGTAAACTGGGCTGCTCATGGAATTTAGTGCGTTTTATATTACTTCTTTGATCATTTCACATCTTATCTCACTGCATCTTTATACAGCTGGAACCACGGCCAAGCCTGCTGCGCCGGCTCTCGTATCTTTGTCCAGTCTGGAATCTACGATGAATTCTTGAAGAAGTTCACCGACAAAACTAGATCCTTGAAGGTCGGTGACCCATTCGCTACCGACTCCTACCAGGGACCGCAGGTGTCAGAAATCCAATACGACGTTCGTACCTATTGTTGATGTACACCTAGCTCATTGCTAATTGCGGCGTATTTACAGCGTATTATGGACTTTATTAAATCTGGAAAGGAGCAGGGAGCCACCGTTCACTTTGGTGGCGAACGTCACGGCACAGAGGGTTACTTCATTCAGCCCACGATTTTCACTGACACTACCCCTGACATGAAGATTGTCCAAGAGGAAATCTTCGGTCCTGTCGGTGTCGTGATCAAGTTCGAAGACGACGAAGGTGTGCATGACTAGATTTGCTTGTGCATGTCGCGCCACTCATCCGGTTGCCACCTAGATGTCATCCGACAAGCCAACGACACAACGTACGGCTTGGCCTCGGCCGTGTTCAGCCAGAATATCAACCGTGCGCTCAAGACGGCTCACAGGTTACAGGCTGGAACTGCATGGGTATGTTTTAGACCAAATGAAATACAGTACTTGGCTTACAATGTTCTTTATCTTCCTAGGTCAATTGCGTGAATCAGCTCCACTCTAATGTACCTTTCGGCGGATACAAGCAATCCGGTATCGGTCGTGAGCTCGGTGAATATGCTCTCAAGAAGTATGTCTTATCAGACCCTCCGAGTGCCGCGAACTAATTTTTTTTCCAGCTACACTGCCGTCAAAGCCGTGCACGTCAACCTTGGGCATATAATGGACTGAGTTGGATTAAGATTTTTTTTTTTTTTACTCAAGATCGCGTATATTGAAACTTGTAAATTCAATTGTGGGAACTGAAATGTACATTTTTATTCTTTAAGAGGGTTGAGGATGATGATTAACATGAACAATGAGGTTTGTGGCTCTCGTTTCATGGGAGATCATAACATAGAAGAAAAATACGACTATAGAGGGAAACCCGACGTCATGTTAAGCTCTCCGGCAGACCTACATAAGGTTCATACTTTTGATTTTCCTTTCTGCTGATCTCCGAATTTAGGATTCAAAATCTCCAACGCTCCTGATCCGGGCTCAAAATACTTTTACTTATTATTATTATTATTATTATCATTATTACTGAACATTCCGAAATTTTTCCAAGGACAGACACGAAGTCAATACCAGCTCAGATGTATATAAAGCCACTTCAATAGATCAGGACCAATATGATGTGGGTCGTTCGCATGTAGTGCTACTGCTGACTGTAAAAGGGTATTTGCGCACCGTGGACTGTCCACAATCAAAAGACTTTTCCAAGCCATCCCCTATAGTACCTATAATGTCCAAGCCAGAGACACCGAGGTCCGATGAAGCGGAGTAGTACTTATACTCCTGGGCGATTCGGCAGGCAAACTCCGGCTTGCAGTCTGTCTGTAATTGTGCGCGTCTCCGCTTTCAGCTGGCTCTTAATCTCTTCGAAACCGCCTCTCTCGATTTCCTGTCTCGTTTGGGGCTAGCGGGGTCAACCCCGAACAATCTCAGCCCATGGACGAAATAAACTACTCTTTAAATGATCAAATTAGTGTTGGCCAAAGTCAGGTCGTGACCCTCGACCCGACCCGACCCGACCTGACCCTACATGAGGGTCAAGGAGGGTCAAAAGTCGGGGTCAGGATCTTGCTGACCCTTGACCCTCGAGTCGACCCCAAGGTCATCCATGGTTTTGTAGCCCGCTCATTTCTGACGTCACTTCACCATTTTTGTCACGCGCGCACGACAGGATTTAATTCCGATATAGGCAGCTCAATGGGCAACAAGCACAATCAGCCAGACCCAAACCTCTTGATTCTCGTCGCACACACGGACCACCACACAGGTTTAGGGACAAAGATGAAGCTGCTTTTCATTGGGGGTCTTGTGATTACCAAACTCCGTAATCGGCTACAGGGCAATATCACTGAGGCTCTCCAGGTGATCAAGTCAACATTGTGGGATGAAGTACAGTTTAAAGAGGCCGGACTAAGCCTAGCAATGGAGACAGAGATTGAAGAAGAGGTAGAGGTAGAGGACAGTCTCATGGCAGATGTTAGGACAGGGTTGACGGAGGCTCAGGATTGGACAATAGAGCTTAACAATGATTGCTTTGACGACAAGGTTGTCTGATTTGTTCGTCGTTTCCTTTCTTTTAAATTGATATTAGATAAGATAAGATAATGAGATTAGATAATTTGACTCTGGAGTCGACCTCGACCCGACCCGACCTTGACCTGACTTTGTCTCAAGGGTCAGGGTCAGGATTTTGATTGACCTTGACCTCGCTGACCCTGACCTGACCTTGGAGGTCACGACCCGACCCGACCTTTCCCAACACTAGATCAAATTATCATAAATGCGACCACTGATACTCAGAATCTCCACCGTGACGCTTCCTCCTCAAGTCCTCGACTGTCAGACAGCACTTCGGTCCCTCGCAGTACATCCACCACGCGCACTCGACGATCTGCTCGTAAAGCTACCCGTCAGGACACGGACAGTCATTCGAAGAACTCTCTAACCTCCCAACGCCCGCAAGGAAAGAGCAAACAAAATGCCGACCAACCCATTTGTGCCCGCCAGGACTCTGACAACCAGAGCAAAAACTCTCGATCATCTGGTTGGAAGACGACTCCCAACAACCGGAAGGGAAAAAGTGAGCCGACTGCAAAGCAGTGGCTACTCGGGTGGCTAATTTTCGTAAAAATGTACAATTGCCATATCCTCGGCTTGTACCTGGATTCGTGCAGCTAGCTCATATACTTGCACCTAAATCTGAGATGGATAATGACCGTTCTTGGCTTAACTTCAACATCTAAGCAGCACCTAGCTTCTTTTATACGAATTCGTACTTGGAATGAGTCCACGCTCTCTCTCTCTCTCTGTCTACACAGTCGATTGTTCCTTATGCCCGGTAAGCTAAATCCCCCTGTCGGTGGTCATAGAAGCCAAAAACGCTGATCCCGCTCAAGTTTTGGCCCAACTTCACCTGCTCATCGACGGAGGCATTTTATGTCTCCTGCCATCTCTCGAACTTTTAAATCACACTCCTTCCTACCTTGACGCTGTAGAAAAGGTCAAGTATAGCCCACAGAACGCGCAAGTTTTGAAGTCCAAAGAATTCTGGACCTGGCTTCGGGAGGGTCGCTTTCCTAATCTTGGTCATTATTACATATTTCTGTATATATCTTACATTTTCTTTTGATAGCAAGCTGGCAATATCCACAAATATTACGTCCTCCTCCATCCATGCACACTCGATTCTGCTCGAGCGCTATGCTTTCCAGTGACTGGTACAGACGGCTTTTACTCCCATATCTCGCCTTTTGCTGCTCTTTTGAGCACTTTTCGAACGCTATATGGGTGGAAATCCTTGACACGGGGAGCCTTCAAAAAAACCTCAGCAGACATCACCTTGTGTTGTAGATTCGCTCAGTAAGCAAGTGCATAAACTAGAACTTTCTATTACTTTCTATTATCTTCGCTGCTATTCCTCTACTTACATCTCATAGTACA
Organism: Collybiopsis confluens; assembly: GCA_013368555.1. Taxonomy (NCBI): domain Eukaryota; kingdom Fungi; phylum Basidiomycota; class Agaricomycetes; order Agaricales; family Omphalotaceae; genus Collybiopsis; species Collybiopsis confluens. Next base: position 193,656 of record JAACJN010000011.1, read on the forward strand.
TAGTAGAACCTTCTAGATACATGTACTTAGGTATATAAGGCTTGTACTGAAGCCTACAGACAACAATACTATTATCTTAATCTCTTATTCTCACAATACCTTGTTCTCCACACTTTGCAAATCCCGGATTCTGACAGGCGATCGTGGAAGTGATGCGCGAGATAAACACTCTGCTGTATAGACTGATGCTCGAGTTCGCTATATAGAGTCATAAGTCTGGCAGCGAGTGGAAGCCGAAACGAGGCGGAAGTCAACTCGATCAGTTCTACAAGTATGGCTTCAGCAACGACTTTAACTGGGGGGCAGGGATACAGGTGGTGATACCCCGGAGAATGATGATGGTCTCAATGCTGCCATCTGTACAGGAGGGGCCTCAAGAGGGTGATGTGATGTCTTTCTCAGGGAGTCTGTCCTTGAGCTTGAGCTCCGGAGTAACAATGATTATGATGAGGGTGTTGTAGCTTCAGAACCTGGAGCTCATGATCCAACGACCGGACCATCGCCAGCGCAGCAAATTTGTTGTTGCATGGTGTCATGCACACCTCTCTTCTGCTGACTCTTTACTTCCCTTCTTCCAGTATATGATCTCTGTCCTCCACTTCATCTACTTCATCTGTATCGTGGGGACCGCTGATGTCCTTACCTTCCTCTTTCCTTTCTGTCCCCGACAGTCACCCCTCGCTGCTTCCACTTCATCCATCATCACTATCCTTAAATCAGGAGGTTACCAGATCAAGCTGCTATGAGATGTTGAGTTGTTTAATTGAGTTGTTTAATGGAGCTGGACGAGGATCGCAGTCAGATTCCTCCTCTTAGAAAATTTGCTGAAGTGGAAGCGATGTAGCCAATTTTTGAGTTTTAGGGATTAGTGTTCCACTGTTTTCCTGGGATCATAGAAGTATTGTTTTGATAATAAATTCAATCAAAGATTCTGAGATGAATGTTTATTGTACGTTATTATTGGATGAGTAACGCATCAGCATACCGTGTGAGTGAGATCATATTCTTCCTTTCATCTACACGTCTATATTCTGGCCTTCACAGTGTCAAGAATCTGGCTACGTTTTCGGATGGACCAACACCCACTCTCAAATTCGCACTATCGTCGTAGCAGGTGTCTTATTGGCTTCTGTACCACATGAACAACATCTTCAGCAAATCCAAACCGACATTATATATCTACCATAGGATCCTTGAAAATCTTGGGCAAATGTTTTATAGGGCCACACAAGAGAAAATGGCGACGGCGACGACGAGCTCCGGTATTGGATGAAATGGAGGAGAGGGTAAGAGCGCTCGCGTCGAGCTGTTTTTGTTTAGGCCATTCCTTGAATCCGATATCGTGTTTTACCATCGACACCAGCCTAACACGCAAAGGTTTTGGTCTATGAACGCACCAGATGGGCTCAGCTCCAGCCGTAAAAGTGGAAGCGGAATCAACCAAAGAGTCATAGATCAAGTACCCGCCCCTTCCTTCCGAATTTCTAACCCAAATGTCATTTCGCAGCTCAATATGGCTAGAGCCATCAACACTGCAGTCCAACACCAACAACCTTTTCAATCATCCACATCCAATCCGAATCCAAGAAACCGGCCGTTGATTACTTGAATCTCAGACACGTTCCTCAACATCCTTTCCATCTCGTTACTCCTCTTCTCCAAGCCAATTCAAACACTCTGCAACGCCCCACTCATGTCAAAACTCTTTCTGGAGGACATCTCAGGGTTGTGTTCGGCTGACCTCCGGCGGCAAAAGCTCTGGTGGCCTCACGGGGCTGAGAGTTTCGACGGGTATGGGGCGGTTCGTATCTTGGGCTGATCCCGCTTTCAGCCTGGGTCTGAGCTTGCTGACCTCCGCTGTGTATGACACTAAAAGCATATCTACGATGGCAGCTGTCCCCCGATTCGGGACGACAGACCAAGTTTGGAGTTTGAAAGCTGGATCACTTAGGATTTGTAAGTTGGTACTACCCCTGAAGAGACCCTCCGAGCCGAAGGAACAAACTCTAGACCCAGGACAGCGAGGACCTTGAAAGGAGTGGATCAGTAAAGTAGAGTATAAGAGTAATATGATATCCAAGTACAATACTATTACTAAGACCATGGGAATTCGTAAAAAAGTACTCCGAGAGGCAGCCCTTGAGCCGATGAGTGTCAGCAGTTGTATCCAGTGAGGGAACCTCCGGAGTACTGACTCCTTGTTATCAGATGATAATGATAATGATGATAGAATGAATTTCAGCTCATCGTCAAGGCCACGACGAGCAGGAGCATTGGGAAGGAGGCGCTCGTAAATATCACATTGAATACATAGGTTTGAATTGTCGGGGAAGCGAAGGAGCGAGGTCTGATCCCCAATGCGTCCAGAGCGAAAGATGGGGAGGTGCGTCTGCCATAGATGTGAACGTCCTAAAGCTGCGACTAGAGTAGTGCTGTGCAGTTTGTCGAGATGATCCGTCGCTGAACCTAACTTATAATTGTCCACAGCGAACGTAAAGAAGACACGAACTCATCAAAGTGTCTTGGAGTGCTTGGTTTCTCGTTTTCATCGATTCCCCGTATCTAAAACGGCGTCGAGATCTGAGCGATGAGAACCTCGACGCCTTTATAAATACAGATGATACCGGTTACATGCAAACATGAGAGAAAAGTAGAGAGAACAGTTTGTAGGCTTCTGAGCACTGTACGCTTCCAGGCCGCGTCTTTGCTATCAGTGTGTGTCCGCCACGGAACCATCTCCGAGCAATTGGCGTTCATGGAGCTGCGATGGCAGAGTCAGTGCGAAAAACTAACTGTAATCGCTTGACACGTACGAAGTGAGCAAAGAAGGAATCAGGTTTGCCCTTGAGCATCGTACCAAACGTGACAGTCATTTCATTCATATCAAGTCGAGGGAATGCCCGCTCGATTTCCCGGACAGTATCCCTATGAATGAGACTATCCATCGAGTCTGGACCCAAAGCACCATACCCATACACATCGAGAAATGCACCCAAGTGAGTGAGCATAGCCACGGGAGAGGACTGGCCCTGCTCAAACGCCACAGGGTGAAGCATGATGCTCTGCGTGATATTGGCGATTTGGAAATCAGTTAGCTGCTGATGGGGAGCATACTCGGTTCGAAGGTGCTCGTATGCCATGATGCCTCCCCGAACTCGAAACTCATGTCGTGAGCTGGGTGCGATACAGCACATTTGTGTGTGCTGAGACCAAAGTCGTGCATCACACTCGCTAGATAAAGCTGCTTGACAACCGCTTCACTAGGAGTTTGAGCAACAGAGGGCGTGTTGGATGGAAAGCCGTTATGGAGTATTGCAAGTCCAAAGTAATAAGTTCGCAAGCAATGGTTGAGCAGCCATGGCGAATAGAGCTTCTCTGCGAGCTGGAGAGAAGGTTTGAACACGCTCAAAGCGTTGTCCAACTTGCGAAGCTCTGACAGTCCAATCTGATTGGGCTGAAATTTGGCTGATAAAAAGAATTGCCCAAAATTCGAAGGGACGAAGGCATCGACTGTTACTGGAAGAGGCATGCTGGGCTGTTTTGAGCGAAATTGTCTTAGTTGCAAGGCTTTTATAGCTTCGAGAGGGCGGTATTTAACGTACGAATGCTATGCGGTTTTTTGAGATCGCGGAATGCTCTTCATCTGAACGATTGAATCGCGTCCGCTTTTCACGGGTAGATGGATTATCAAATGTATTGGGTGTAAGGGTACAGTGTACAAGTAGTCAACCCCAGGCGGCTGTTGTGCTAGTAGTGGGCAGTTCAAACGTATACCGACAGATAGCACCGATGCACCATACCTATAATTCACAATAAGATGGTTGTCGGTTTGAAAGGACTGGAATTGAAGAGCGGTGCTGAGAGTGACATTTTGGGCAGGATCAAAAGCGCAACGGACCTTGAACAAGTTTGCGACAGTGTCGTCCGGAGCCGGTGAAAATGCGAGATTTATGTATGTGTGCTGTAAGGGTTATTAGCCGGATCCGCTGCTTGGCTCGGCTCGAACGCTAGAGACTCGCCAGTGGTTCCGAGCCCTTGTAGCCCAATTCTTTCCGTAAAAACTGGATCACAGCCTGGAATCTATTTGAGGACGTTATTTTGAAGAAATTCTGTTTCATTATCGGGGCATTTCCAACAGCTTTGAAACGAACGATGACTGGACAGGGTTCAGACAAGCTACTGAAAATCGATGAACAGCTGCGCACCTTTTTCTGTGTCCTTCTTCTTGTAGGCCTGCAGAGCCTTCAAAGCTTCCTCGCTGGTTTCCTGGATATCTGGAGTAGCCCAGGAGGGCAACAAACGGTCTCCGCTATCGCTCATGACAATGGCATGAACAAGCGAGAGCTTTGGTCACGGGGTCAAGCATGTTACTGGCCTGCCTCAGCGCTCACCCGCGCTCCGCATCGTCCTCCGCTCAGCTTCCTGCTCGATCTGTATCATACAGTGTACTTATACGGTGAAGGCTGTTCAAGGTGCTGCTCTTAATATCTGTTACTTCCAAGTGGACACCACGAGCGAACCTACAGTCCGTAGGAAACCCCACCTGAATACGAGTATCTCTGCTTTCGTGTATGTCGGACCAGGTACAAATGTTGAATGGAACGTCCTTATCGACATCCCGTCCCATGTCAAACTATTCATATTTTGAATGAAAGTCTGGGAATCGTTATGTCCCAAATGATAAGGAAATTCTCATTTCTTATCGCGGGGGTATAGATAAGAAATACGACCTTGTAATCCTGACTGCTCCTCTGCCATGTCTTCGACAAGTCAAGTCCTGCCCGAGGGCGCTGGTTATGGTGTTGGTGAGCTATGATTTTTTTTTGCCGAGATTTCTTTGAGCTTGACTTTTCATTCAGTGGTCGGTACGATGATCTCCTCAACTTCGCGTTGAGTACATTAATGAGCTTCTCTGGCTAGGAATCGGCCTATTTTTCAGCGCGTTCATGTTGATTCTAACCGCCATCCAAACACGTTACACTCCATTCTCTTCCCAAAACTCTGAGGAGTTTAGCAGTGCGTCAAGAAGTGTAAAACCAGGTTTGATTGCTTCGGGCATTGTGTCTGCGGTACGTGATTTACCTCACTTTCTGAATATCACTCGCGCAATATTGATAGTTCCCTCCCAGTGGACTTGGGCAGCCACTTTGGTTTGTATCTTTGGTGCTATATAGAGAGAAGGACTATTCTGAAGGCCAATCCAGCTTCAAAGCAGTGCCGTTGCCTACAGATACGGTAAGGATCTTTCTCTTTTGCCTATACGATTCCGCTTCATACCTGTCAGGCATAAGCGGACCTTGGTGGTACGGTGCCGGTGCGACCATCCAGGCAAGTGTTATTCGCGATCTTGAGCCTTTTGATTGACATTCTTGACTTCAGGTGCTTCTATTCGCGATGGTGGGCCACCCTCCCCATGTTTTTTTCCTAAATCCCATATCCAACTGCACCATAGCTTGCCGCAAAACTCAAAATGAACGCACCGTATGCTCATACGTGGTTCGTACATCCTATCTGTTATGTCTTTTACGCTGCTCAAAGAAGCCGGGACATCTGCAATGACTTCCTAATGCAATAGGTTAGAAATAGTCGGGGCACGATGGGGCACTACTGCTCATCTCGTTTTCATGTTTTTTGGGTACGTATTCATACTACATTTAGTACATCGATAGCCGACGACCATCCAATTGCAGACTAGCCACGAATATCATCGTCAGCTCAATGCTAATCCTTGGGGCAGCGCCACAGTGACCTCCCTTACGGGCATGAATACGCTGGCTGTGAGTGTGCTATCCGTAACTTCTGAGTGGGACATATGGCTCACCGAACACTAGGCATGTTTCTTGATACCGTATGATCTCCCTCTCAGGCTCCGGGAAACAACTTCTGAACGAGCTGCAGTTTGGGCGTCGTTATATACGTGATCGTCGGAGGAATGAGATCTACTCTCTTGTGCGATTAGTGCGTTCTCCCAAGTTTTCGACTATGTACCTATCTAATATTCTTTCGCAGTACTCACACTACAGGTATTTTTTTTTTTACACGGAACTTGAAGGTGTCCACGCTCATGTCCAAACGCCTCAGTCTTGTTTGCCATCATCCTCGTCCGTCCGATTTGACAAGCCATTGGAACCACTGCTTATGCCCCTTCTCGTTAGACTTTTGTTTTCACGGTCTATGCGACAAGTCCAAAGATCGGTAGCACACAGCGGATGCATGAGCTGCTTGTACTGGCCGCAAGCTCTTCTCCGGTACCGGGGAACGCTCATGGATCGTATGTCACAATTAGGTCAAAAGACGGGCTCATTTTCGGGGTCATCAACATAATTGGTTGGTGGCTTTCTAGAGATACAGGTTATCATACACCCACGCGTGATTATTTTTACAGGAAATTTTGCAACCGTCTTTTTGGATCAGAGTTATTGGCAACGAGCAATTGCGAGTCGACCTGGTACGACGGTCAAGGCGTATTTGTTGGGAGGTTTGGCTTGGTGAGTCCAATCTACAAACTTCGTGTTACCCGAACCCCAATGCCTGACCCTACGATAGGTTCGCCATCCCATTTACATTTGCTACAACTTTGGGGTTAAGTGCGGTCGCGCTTCGTGGAGATCCAGATATGATATCACTTTCCGCAGACGACGTCTCAGCTGGTCTTCCGGCTGCTGCCGCGGCCTCGGCGCTCTTGGGATCGTCCGGAGCCGCGGCGCTGCTGGTGTTACTCTTTCTCGCTGTCACCTCTGCGACATCCGCTGAGCTCATTGCCGTCAGGTAGAAATTGTGTTAATTCTGCTATTGTCAGGATCTGACACTCTTTCATTATCGTAAATAGCAGCCTATTGACGTACGATGTGTACAAGGTACGATTATTTTTGCAAGTCAAAGCACGAGAAATTCTGACTGTTTGCAGAGATATATAAATCCAGGCGCCACGGACGATCAACTACTGCGAATGGGACATTACATGGCGAGTTTTGTTTTGAACGATATGAGCGTGCATGGCTGAAATTTCGCAGGTCGGGCTGTACGGACTTGTGATGGCTTTTGCAGGTTTGATCTTCTACTTCATCGGTGTCTCAATGGGCGAGTGTTTTCAATTGATTGATTTGATTGGGCGCTTCTGACTCGACTTCAGGTTGGTTATACGTAAGTTTCCTCAAAATAATTGACATCTTCTTTTCAATACGCCGTTGATGTTGTCAAGGTGGTCCCTGAAACTGACGCAGCTTCTCCTAGACTTTCATGGGCGTTATCCTCGGTTCTGGTGTCGTCCCAATCGCGCTGTGTATTACTTGGCGCAAGGCCAATAAGTGGGGATGTATCATTGGGGCGATTACCGGGTTTGCGGCGGGTTTGATTGCATGGCTGGTTACAACCAGTGCCCTCTACGAAGGCGTCATAAATGTCACTGTACGTCTTTATAGCACTCCGAGGATGTTTCGGCCGTCCTGATGGCCACCGTTCATCTCCCTCTTGTGCATGTCTCCAGAATACAGGCGGTGAGTTGTGCCCTCCCAACTAATTACTCTCGTTCTGCGGCATCCCTCGAAGAGCTTTATTTACCCTTCTTCTGCGTTTTATCCTCGGTGTCCTGGTCCCCGCTGACCCTCCCCTCGTTTCATAGAAAATTTCCCCATGCTCGCTGGCAATTTGGCAAGTATCGGTCTCAGTGGATTCATTGCTACTGCTGCCTCCGTGATCGTAAGTGTGCTGGTCCATATTTTATTTGTAATACTAGTGTCGGGGCTCTGATCTAGATCTCGCCAGTGGCCAGATCACCTTGGTAATTTCGCTGTTACGAGAGCTATCAATAACCCTTTCACGAATGCAGCTCCCCAAGATCAAGATAAGTACGAGAACGAGGACATTGAGAAGAAGGAGGGGCCTGAAGGGGCGGCGTCACCGTCTGTCATTAACTCGAAGGTTGCAGCGGAGGGACAAGAAGAACTGGACACTGTTAAACTCAATGCAGCATTTCGATTTGCGGCATGGTCTTCGCTGGCTTTGGTGAGCGCATTTGCTCTGACGTTGGTGCCTTGCCACTGAACGCAATTCTAAAGTTGCTGGTCCTGATCGTTCTCATCCCACTGCCGCTCTTCTTTGCGCAGACGATATTTGGAGTGGCAGGATATTCTGTGTGGGTCATTATCGGTATTATATGGACATTTTTCTCTACGTTTACGGTGGTACTCTATCCTCTTTGGGAGAGTCGAGAGGCCCTAAGTCAAATAGGAAAGGGTATTATAAAGGTACGAAGGCTCTAGGTTTGCTCTCTTGACTCTCGCCGACCGTTCGTCCGTAGGACATATTTGCGAATGGCAGTGGCAAATACGTACCCTCAAAAACATCACCTGCCTAGGAGTACCAGCAGAGTTGCCTCGGAGATTACTGTAACCAATTTCGATTATTATTATTTTTCTGTACGCGTTTTTGCCTTTGGGTGATAATTCGGATATAAGCCAGTTTGCAAGTTGACTTTGACTGACATCGATCAGCACTACCCGATTTGGAATGCGGATGTCCTCTTATAATCCTTCGACCTCGTAGCAGCTTACCTCTCACTCTGACGCGCTCTCTCTTTCCTTCACCGATGACCTTTTCTGTTTTACGGAGTCTCGTAAACATCATCGGCGACGCCCTCGACGAGATTGAGTCAATATATGCTCAATCTTCTCAGAATTCGAGGTCGTCCTCGCCTGGAACACCTTCAGCAAATCCGACAACGACCAGCACATCAGCCCAAGGACTTGCATACGCCTCTCCGCCTCCGTCGCCCTCAATTCCCACTTATTCTCAGACTTCGACTTTGCCTCAGGATCGGTCTACAACTCCGACTTTTCTCGATTTTCCCTCCCTTGACCAAGCTTTCGACGCAAATTCACCTTCAGAATCTCTTTCATCTCACCCAGATGTCGTCTCCGCCGTGAACAGAATCGTAGCAGCTGCAGGGCAAATGAGCGCCACAGTTCAGGTACCATTTTTAACGCTTTGTGACGCCGGCATGGGGGTACGTGTTTCCTTCAGCTTTTTTGTTCTTGGCCATCATCTGACCGTTCACCCGCAACCAGTTTCACTTGCCCTCTTGTTTGCGACTGCTCGAAGCGACGCATACTGTAGAGATTCTTCGTGAAGCAGGTCCCAATGGCTTACACGTAACTCTGATCGCCACAAAAATTAATGTCGAGAAAAATAAGCTTGGTGTGTAGTTTTGTTCCTGGTGGCGTATTTGCACGCTCTCCTTCCTTCTCAACGCGATACTGACGACAGCTCGTCTCGGATAGCTCATATTCTTCGCCTTCTTGCCACTCACCATATTCTTCGAGAAGTGAGTCCAAATGTCTTCGCCAACAATCGGATATCCTCCATCCTCGACACGGGAAAGCCATCTGAGGAGCTAATACGGAGGCAGGTTTTTATCTGGTCTTTCGCGTTACAGTAGCTAGCCTGACTGCGATCCTAATAGTCCGGAAACCAAATACAGTAACACCAATGGCATTGCGGCTTTCTTTGGAATGTGGCAAGTACTTCCAATCTTATCAGTGATTAATGCAAAGTTGTGACTTACGGGGCACCCGAAATAGTACCGACGAACTGTTTAAATCGGCCGGATTCCTCACTGAAGCCTATTTCCTCTCTCCGCAGCGGTACAAAAATGGACGGGAGCCAACTCGTGCACCTTTCAATCATGCATTCGGATGTGAAGGTTATTGGATCTCAATTTTTTATGGCTTCTCCGACCGGGAGCTTATCTTACCTCTGTTCAGGAGTCGGATTCTTTGGCTGGCTTGAGGGCGAAGGCATCGATGGAAAGCATGTCAACGGTCTTCACAGGAACGAGGGTTTTATCCCCGGAGTAGTGACGCCGACAGCTGGAACAACGAACCACAAACGAGGAAGCTCGAGCATCGGAAAGAAGGCTGACATGTATAGTGCAGGAAAAAACACCGACAAAACTCAAGTTCCCGATCCCCTTTTAAACCCGAATCGATTTAGGCTTGAAAGATTTGGGAAGGCGATGACCGGTACAAAGTCTTGGGAGGCTCCAGGCTCTGTTTTGAATGGTAAGAGTTGTCAATCGGAATCCTTCACCCCAAGTTGACGCTTCTAGGATTTGACTGGCAATCTCTTCCGAAAGGGAGTATTGTCGTGGATGTGGGCGGGGGAATTGGCTCCACTAGCATGCTTCTCGCTCATGCGTTCTCCTCGGATGGACATGGCTCATCAGAAGACGATGTCCTGGACCTCAAGTTTGTTATTCAGGATCGGGAAATCGTCGTCGAAATGGGCGAGAAGGCATGGAAAGAGAAATGCCCAAAATTGCTCGAATCTGGTATTGCTCGGTTTCAAGGTACATTAAACCTATCGCGAACTGATGGTGGGGAACCACTCATGAGTAAACTTCACAGTTCACGACTTTTTTACTCCGCAACCGGTAAAGAATGCTGCTGTATTCCTTCTTCGGGTAGTTCTCCACGATTGGCCGGATGCATTTGCGCAAAGAATTCTTCTTCGATTACGAGAAGCTGCTACCCCCGATACAAAGCTTCTCATCGCAGACTTTGTTCTTCCACTTGCTTGTGCAGACCATTTTGACGTCGAACAGGACGAAGGGCTAGCAGGGATAGAAGGAGCCGAGACAAAGTTAGCACCTGCCCCTCTACTTCCGAACCTGGGAAAAGCTAGCGCTAACGGTTATTGGATGGACATGACGGTGAGCTTATGGGTCGTTTAAGGCATAAGCTTGGCTTATATGCGTGCTCAGATGCAATGTATGTTCAATGGCCAAGAACGTACCCTCCGGGAAATTGTTTTACTTGCTCACTCTGCCGGATGGAAGGTGACCAGAGTCACCAAAGCTCCCGGTTCTCTATTTGGCCATATCGTGGCCATCCCCAGTGAAATTCCGATTCAGCGACGGGCAAGAGCTGGAAGCGGTTCTGCCTTTTTCGATGTTCCTAATTCGAACTATATGGGTGGCAGTAGTTTCGATCCGGACGAGGAAGTATTGAATGTGAGGGAGATGGGCCGAGCTAGCTCAAGATGCAGTACTCCGACTTTCGGTTCAAGGATGGACTTGCCTTCATACGAAGAAGCAAGAGCACGGTTCGGCGGTGGTATCAAAACACCTCTAAGGCGTTCAGGCATGAGTGTAGCTGCCAGGCCGCACTTGAAACTTTCAGTTTTACCAGCAAGTGGTCCGGCAAAGAAGAAAAAACCATCGCCGCTCTCCGTAGTCCCCCAGTCACCTTCTCCGGTGCCACGAAATTCGTTTTCGCCCCGTCCACAGCCTAGCCAGGCTCCACCGTCTCCTTTGAGACGTCGAACTTCCCAAGCTCAGTTACACCATACTTATTCAATTCAGCAGCTTCCGCCTTCTCCTGGCCAATCTACATCGAGCCAATTACCTTCAAATTCCCGGCCTTCGTTGAGCAGGCGTTCATCATTAGCTAATCTCTCCAATTATGCGACAACTCCGAAAGAGCCTCCGCCCCCCGTACCCATTCTCCCGAGTAGCCTGAAGGCAATTTACTCGTCTCGAAAATCCGAATGCGAATCTCCTGTTCCTCCCAGCAGACTTCCTCTTACACCAGCTTCACCCGTTTTCATTCGCTCTCAGTTGAATTCCCCTAATCTGTCGCTATCTCCGCAGCCCCGCCAGAGCCTTTCTCGCAGACAGTCTTACGCTACTCTATCGCCCAGTGCGATACCGAGGAAGCTCTCAGAGAGCAATGTCAGGGCTGGAAGTCCGCTGCCTTCCACGTCGAGCGGGAGAGGGAACACACTGATGCGAACGCTGGACATCAACAGTTTGTCAAGTAAGAATATTAAGGATGGTATTGGATCGGCTGGACGATTTGGTCCACTGGATTTCGGCGATAGCCTAAACACCGCTCGAAGTGGCGTAGGCGATGGCAGCAGTGATGGCAGAAAAAGCTTTGATTCTTTCGAAGATGAAGGCTATCGATTGTCACCGATAGGTAACACGACAGGCAGTATTCTTGCTGCACCTGCATGCATCGACAATTTGAAGAAGAGCGGCCCCAGTCGCAAAACGTCTCTCGCTTCATTGGCTCGCCAATATGCCGGATAGATCAGAACAGTATTTGTGTGTAGTGTACTAAATGTATTTTTTAATCTGCACCTATGGCCCTCTTTATATGGTCAGAGACGATCTCTTCTCGCTAGGAAAAAATTCTGCTCACCCAATGGTCACATCCTCCTCCAGACAATCATCGAAATCTCCAAATTTGCGGTGAAGGTGCTGAATGAAGGCTTGAATTTCCTGGACGATGAAGTATCGGTCGAAGATCACCGCGATGAGGAGGTTGACGGAGCAATGTAATAGTACAGTCAATGATTTGAACTCGACCAAGTCGTTTCGTGTAGAGCGAAAGAAATTTCTGAGTCCGGAACGAAGTGTAGGTTCGTCCTTGTGGCGACGATAGTTTCTCCGTATTTAGTAACACCTGCTAAATAGGGACAGGTGCTTCCATTGATATTCCGCTCCACTGGCTTCTTTTTATGCGGCACCTCTGCATGACCTCGCTGTTCTCTTTCCTTCATATCCGCTCACCCTCCGAGCATTCTTCAACTTGCTTCTCCAAACTTCCTGTATCCGCTCGTCCTCCGGGCGTTCTTTGGCTTGCTTCAGCTGTGTATCACATCCGAGGCTGTACTCTCTCGTTCTGTACATTTCATAAGCTAGGATATAGTAGTGTTAGTCTAACCCTAACAGTACCCACTGGGTACTCTCTGATCATGATGCGGACTCGTACATGCCGCGCGAGCTTCTCGCGACGGCCCACTCTCACAAGTGTAATGTTGTTGTGACGATACCAAAGTAATCAGTTCGATACCACAAGCAAGTAACTATTAAACTGACGCACCGATATATGTTCTGCCCATAAAGCTCCGAAACAAGGCTGTTAGTGCACTGGGTTGGTCCTTGGAATCGCACGAGCAGCTGGGACTAGAGATACACTAAACTAGAGTGTTTCCCTGTCGAACAGACGCATGTTAAAGTATAGAGCACGATGGTCCGGTCCCTAGGCGTTCAACGCGGTCAGGTGACTCTTATCTTCCGTTCTCCGACTCACGCGTCATAACTCATTCAATTTTTTGCCACTAGCTTTGCGTATGTAAGCGGGCACATATTCATGGTACGCTGGATGGTCAATTACAGTGATTTGCATACAGTTTGCATCTATTTACGTGTCTGAATAAATCTTCTTCATCTTACCCATCAAAACCGAGTCATCCCATGCAGGCTCATCGATTTCTGTTCGCCTCTGACGAGTAAATAGCTAACCGCCGTAAGGTTGGGATCATATCGGCCAAGTCTTTGCCAACGATCTAGCTAGTTTTACGAGCCCATCGTGACCCTTCTGATTGACCTGTACACTTTACTTGATGTTTTTCCAGCGACGCTTGCAGCGAAAAAAAATTTCCGCATTGATCACACGAGTATTGGCACTTGCGACCATGTTTCGATACTTCGTGTCGCAGCCGATCATGTCGACGGGAAAATAATTCGGAGCAGCCCATTGTACAATGATAGTAGACTCGAGGTTGTTTATCATGGGTCTTCCTGCGCTTCGTTCGCTCAGGCTGATGGTTGTTGTCAAATATTATCGTAGAGCCAGACTTGAAGTTGGAGTGCAGGCCACCCTGGTTCTCCTTCTTTCGTTTGAAGGAGGATTCCGCGGTATTCTGCTCGCCCGTGTTATCCGACTGAGGAGACAGACCTGACCACAGGTCTAATGAGAGGCCACCAGTGCCAGTTGCACCGTAATGTATACCGGAAGCGTTTTCGGGTGATTGCATAGCGCGCGCTGGTCAGTTCGGCCGAACCTAAACCGTATTGAGAGTCAGCCATCCCGAAGCAATCGGTTGACCATGACGGAGAACTAGAGAGCGACATTGTCACGGTGGGATCTTCGAAACCTGAAATCGTTGGCCTTTCATGAGTAGAATTTGCCGAGGCCCGTTGGTCTGTAAATCATTAAGCTATCATCAGACTCAAAGTTCTGACTTTAAAAGACGAAACAGTGCAAGAAGGACAAGGAGACCTACTGCATTCATCCTCATCATCCAGTGACAGATTGATGAATGAATCACTTTCCCAGAGATATCCAGGCTCCGGCTGCGATGGAGTGGAATTGAGTATATGCGTGCCAGTGACTACGTTATTGCCAGTGTACTGTGGTGTTTCGCTCGGAAGCGTTGGGTCTGGGAACAACAGCATTTGACTGCCCAGTGCTCCACCTTTACAGTCGACGCCTTTGCTGGTAGAATGATTTTGATTCATAACGACTGAGTTCAATGGAACGCATTGAGTTTATTTCTTCAGAACCCAAAAGAACATCGACTCACGATCCTCCGAATCTGTCCGGTCTTCAATGCTAGGCCATTGGGCCGTCAAAGCCGCTGATATTGCTGATTCGACCTTTATTGAGTCGACCAGTAAGCTTGACTCCGAGTCTGGGGTTGTAAAATGATAAGGAATGGCTTCCAGAAATTAGATTGCCCGGTAAAAATATCACGTACTAGTTGTGCCAGGAGTGTTACTACCCTCGACCGTTCGAGATGCATAGACCAACAGTGTGTGGTTGCCATCCAAATCGTCCTTGCCAAATTCGATATGAATCGCAAATGTTCTGGAGTCTGAGTTCATCGGTGAACTTTGCCACGTGGTCGATCCATTCTGCGGTTTGAAGTTGATTGCTTCCAAATTTTGACTAAATTCAGCTGATACGGCCAAGTGCAGGAGTTGTTCCAGTGGAAAGGTGAGCTTCATAACTATGATCAATGTGATTGGATGGTATGGCCTGGGGCTAGCAGTTAAGTCGAGCAAGTATAAGTTCTGAAAAACGAACTCGGAGATCACGAGCTGACTGTACTCTGGAGAAAGGCAGAGATAGTGCTGGGTAGTATTATACTAGAAAATCCGCTGGTATGATAACAAGGGTCTCCCCTGCTCGTCCCGCAGGTTTAAATATCAATAACGTATAAAGGCTACCGACATCAGGTGAGTGCGAAAAAAATCTTCAGGGGGACAGAAGACTTTTCCTTCGCAGATTCTTGTTTTCCAGCAGTCGACTTCCGAGATGCTCTATATCAATCCGGACTGTTGTCTTCGTCGTCCCGACTCCTCTCGGGGATCTACTGAGAAGATCGTTCAAGTGAGCTTTAGCGGAGAAGCCGTATCGCCAGAATGCCGCTCAATCAAAGTTGCGCTTTGCAGATTACATAGACCGGGATCTAAGGATAGTAAGGAAACCACTGCTTGATTGGGGGAAAAGAATGCTCGGGTAGATTGGGGCTAATCGGAAACATCTTGAGTTTCTGACTACCAGGATGGTCAGAATAGTGTTTTATATGGTACAATCTGTACTAGTATCCCGGCCGCCCTACCGCTGGTACCCTGATTGCCTCACACATCCCGTCCGCCGCTTGCATCGCTCGCTCGCATCCTAACCACCTAGCTTGCTCACTATTCTCTAGGGACCCTCTTGATGTTCGCTTGTTTATTGCGCGCCCATATCGTTTATTGGACATCATTAGTAATGAGTCAAATGCGAATAATCACCATACCCGTTGATTATCCCTTCATTCGGTCAGAATAACATTATTTTGCGCTTCGTACTATAGTCCGACCACGGCCGAAGAAGCAGGATTGATGTGGCGATGATGGTAGGGATTTCGGCTCCGTTGAAGATGCCGGGAGTGCCGATCTCGAAAAAATAGTCAGTCGTATCCCAAGGTCATCCCGAAATTTTGCCGAAATTTACCGGCTTTTGACTGGAGCCCAGTGACGCTTAAAAGTATCGAATTTACTCAATTAGCCGTCGAGAGGTTTCAAAACGAAGATGTCCGAGAAAACTGGATCAAATAGAATTAGGGTTCATTGGCCCCGAGGTACTTGAATATCATTAGTACGACACATTGATCATTCCCAAAATTTGTGGCTCTCATTCTACTCACCATCCATAGATATTACATAGACTGGGGCTAACCAAATACCTGAGTAATACCCATACAGTGCTTTCATTGTGCAAACTTCGGTGTGGCTGTGCATGGTAAATAAACTCCAAAACCTTTGAGCTCGTCTTCTTCAGTTTCTTTACCTTTCACCATTTATATCTGTAATTGTTGTCTGAGAGCAGGCAAGGATTTATTCAAACGTAGCTGGTATACATAGAATGGAAAGAAAGCGTCAAACATGTTACTCGGGCACATGCTGCAGGTCTGAGGGCATGGCGGCTCGGTTGCGCAACCAATCTGACATTTATATGGTCAGAGACGATTTCTTCTCCTTAAGGAAAACGGTCTACTCAACCAATGGTCACATCCTCCAGATGATCATCGAAATCTCCAAATTTGCGATGAAGTTGCTGATCGCGAACAAGAGCAATAGCATGAGAGGGAAGGTCTGGGTTGGACAGCGAGAATTTTGAGCCTGGCGTGAAAGGTGAAGGATCGGCCGAAGGTCGCCACGATGAGGAGCTCGACAGAGCAATGTAAGGCTGTGAATAATAGTTAGTAATTAGAGAATATCGACTGCTGCACAGACGCACAATCAAGGCTGCTTCCTCTGTGCCAATCTTCTCTCCGTTAATCTTAATTGCACAAGTTGCGTTGATTGAGGAGGGGTACGACATGAAAAACAGACGCACCACGAAAGCCACGGCGTCTCCAAACCCTTCTTTGATTCTACTGGCGACCTTCTCCCCGACCGGTGCCAGTGCAGTGTCATCCAATCGTTCGCAAGCCTGATAGTATCCTACCAACTGAAGTTGTAAGCTCTCAGCGTGTTTACCAGCCTGTCGAGATAGGTCAGTGTGTGTTCAGTAGCTTCCTAGCTGGATGTTTTACAAGGTCCAAGCCAATCTCCATCATGGGACTCAGGCTGGTCCAATGGTGTAGTAGAGGTATTGCATCGATAATTTCAACTGTATTCGCGGTTTTTCTGCCCAAAAGAACGCCATTCACCTGGGTATGTGGATGTTTAGCAGCATGAAAGAAAATTTTGAGGTAGACAGCAGGGCCTAGAGTGTAATCGGCCATGATGGAAGTTCGACAACGCGGTCGCGTGACTGTGATCATTGTGACTTGTGACCATAATGGCGAGCCGTTTCGGCCACCCCCGCATCCCAAGTCCGACTCGGCCAGCGGGACATTGATTTTTGTGCAGCTAGCCGGAACTATGAAGACAGTTTTCATCAGAAATTTGTACATCATAATCATACTTGTTCTCCTCGCTTACATTAATCCAATAAGAAGAGCTTCCATTGCTGTACATACAAGTCTGTTTAGATCGGCCGCTTAATTGTGTACTTTTGACTTCCTTTGACTTCTGACTTTTTTAAAGTGAACGTGATGGAGAATATATGATAACGGCAGTATTCCGCCGCCGTTTAGCGATATCCCAAGCCGTTCGGCTGACTCGGGCTATGCCACCTTTGCAACTCCCAGTGTCCTGACTATACAGTTAAGTGCGGAAGCAGTGATAGTGTAGCCTCCCACCCGGCTCGCTCAACCAAATGGAACAAGAAAAAGTTTAGTTTCCGGGCGACAGAGTGAGTGAATGCCGGGGACTAGCCGAAATGCATGCCGAATCTTATGTAATATTGCATATAGACTGGCTTCGTTAATGATCGTCATTACACAGTAAAACAAGTAAAAGTACACCATGGTTACTGTGGCGCTCGAAGTACACACACATGGACGAAAGTACACAATTGAAGTTACAATTTACGTGCTTGAAGTACATCGCATATTCAATGGTGAAAAACGACTTCATACGGAACCCTTCTCCGAAGACCAACCTGACTGCCGCGAGTAGTATACTTATGCACGTACTACTTTATCTGCTTTTTTCGGTATCTTCTACACCCCATGTCGACTCTGTCTGACATTTAACATCAGCGCCATTCAATAACGAGTCTCCCGGCCCTTGCCCGAGTGCTCAAAATTAAGACTAAGACTAATGGCTCTATAACATATAGGGGATGCTATTTGACCGATTCTACCTCGAAGAACGGAGTCTGAGCTGTGCGTCACGGCCCGGATATTCTGCTGATCCACAATATCGACAAGTGTGGGGCTAGTCGCACCACAGTACGTGGAAACCCAGTCTCACCAACCCTGTCCAAACGCCTCCCTCGGCTGATTACATAGTAAGCATCCCGGAATGGCGTCAACTGCGGGAACTTCGAAACTCGAAGTTAAAGCTGCAAATTACCATCGAATCGATGTTCTGCCTTCAAACCGAGGTTGAACCTAAGGAAACGAAAACCTTTACTACATTCAACATCCTCATCGACAGGACAGATTCATTGCGTAAGTAAAATATTACATTAGTGCGAGTCGCCGAAACAGTCCCCAAATCCTCCTTCTGGCTTGGGTTATTCCACATAGACATGGAGGCGGGAGGTGCAGATGGGGCCATCCTTCGCGCCCTCCAACAACAACTTTCTCCTTCCCATTTTTATGCTACTTGTCACTGTCTTTAATTCAGTGTCTCTCGAAACCCTCGCGTTTATGGCGCAGGTATTTTCATGCTCGACAAACTGGCTATTATGAGTCCGGAACAAAGCTCGTCCTTGTCGGGTTGTTGGTCGTTACAACGCGTGATTTCTTTCCTATATTTGGAAATAATGTTCCATATATGGTGTGTTCTCGCGGCATGGCTGCCGCGGTAACTGCTCTCCTTGCTCCATACGATCCGGCTAGTATGAAGTAGCAGTGTTAGGGGACTTAGTCTGAATCTGGCATTCAAGTTGACCCTCCAGAAGTCCAGACAGTCATCAGCGGCAAGCTCAAGACTTGTATGGTATCTGAACCAATAGCTGGGTACACAGGTGAAACAGATACTCAGGCTGAAGCACGGTGTGCCAGTAGCCAGACTTTATTACAGTGACTATTGGAGCTACAGGGCAATAGTACAGAGCCCTCCATAGACTTGTGAAAGTGGGCCGTCGCGAGAAGCTCGCGCGGCAGGTAGAGTCCGCCTTAGAGAGTTGGGTACTGTAAGGGTATGGTCTTCGGATCATGGTCACTCTACGTACATTCACGGTCACTCGTAGTGTAGTCTCACATTATTTCCAATTCATTACGATTAGTTTCACAAAGTCTTGTCTTAGACAGATTACCCCTTCTCTATGTCTTACATTCATCTAGTATATATATGTAGTTCACTCCTTTGTAGTCTTTCGTCGAATCAACGCCATTCCTCTGGCTTTTCTTCCTCTTTTTCCCAGTTCTTCCGCCAGTTGCTCGAGGGCTTGGCAGCTCCCTCACAGTTTGATTCGACCTCAAATCAAATTAAATTCATTTCAAACTCTATTCGGCACTACATTACTCGCTCCCGCCGTAACCCCCTGACAACGTTTCACCCGCTTGTGATATCAACGAACTTTTTCTTTCCCAAACGCCTTCGACGCCTTCGTTCCCCTCCTTACTCTACGCCGCCAACAATATATTCTATTTTATTCTTCTACTATGTCTGAAGATCCGAACGCCGCCACAGCCTCCATCGACCCGAACGCTCCCCTCAGTCATAATGCCCCTGTTCAGCTCACAGTACTCGACTACATCACTCTGTTGCAAAATTTCCAACAGTTGAACAATATCATGCAGCAGCAACAGCAAGCGTTTAATAACGCTCAACAGTCCCATGAAGCCGCATTCGACCTCATTAATACCCGACTCTCCAATCTACCCACTGCATATACTTCGGCACCTGCTCCTTACGCTCCCGCTCCCGCAACTTCTTCCGTCGCGTCGAAACCTACCTTCAATCCACCCAAGGAATTCAAGGGTAAGGTTTCAGAAGTTGACGCGTTCATTTCCTCGATCGACACTGCCGTTCGCTTGCAGCGTGCCGCGCTCATCACTGAGGAGGATAAGTGTCTATATATGACCACTTTTCTCGGTGAAGGCACCCCTGCGCAATGGTATCGTGGCGTTCTTGTGTCCAAACCGAATATTCTTAACGACTTTGCCGACTTCAAAACTGCTTTTCGTCGTCACTTCGGCGATTCTAACGTTGCATTTTCCTCTCGAGCGAAACTCGTTACCCTTGTACAGACTGGATCGACTGCGTCTTACGCTGCTCGTTTCGGTGACCTCGTTGCGCATCTCGACTGGAACGATCAAGCAAAAATAGATAAGTTCTATGACGGTCTGAAGGAGCAGACTCAGAACTACATCTCCGTGATCAAACGAGAGGATCGTCCAAAAAAGTATTTGGACTATGTTTCCTTTGCTATTGACTGCGATGATCGCGCTCACGAAAGGGATATTGAACGAGGACAAAAGAAGAAGGGTAAAACCTTTTTCTCTTCAAACGGAAATGGTAACGGTAATGTTGCTTTTTCTTCTTCATCTTCTTATATTCCTCCGGCAAAGCAACCGCTGCCCGCTGGTGAGCCAATGCAAATTGACTCTTCTTTTACTTCTCGTCCCCGTGGTCCTCTTACTGATGCCGAAAGGCAAAGGAGAAAGACTCTCGGACTTTGCTTATATTGTGGTATCGGTGGTCACACTGTTGATTCGCCGTGCCCTAACCTTTCTCCTTCTGCTCTCAAACGTATACAAGAGCAGAAGAAATCCCCGGGTAAGAAGGCTTCTCCTTCGGGAAAAGCTTGACCGGCGACTCCTATTTTGCCCCTGGGTCTCCGGTTAGTGTTGGGGCGCTCTCTGCTTCGGTTATTAGCCAAGAGCCGGAGCCCCGAGCTGTTCGAAATGTCGACGGCTCTTATACCTTGATTCGTCTTCACGCTCCGTCTTTTATTTTTGCTTCGAATACTTTTCTTCATTCGCCTTCTCATTTTATTATTTCTATTTCTCTTTGTTTCCCGAATCGTTCTCCCATTCACGCTCATGCACTGGTCGATTCCGGTGCTTCTTCCTCTTGTATCTCGGACAAGTTTGCTTCTCGTTATAACCTCTCACGTCGGACTAAACCCATTCCGTCCCCAATCATTGCGGTTGACGGTCGCCCTATAGCTTCTGGATTGATCACCCAAGAAGTCATTTCTAACGTATCTATTTCTTCTCATGCTGAGACACTAACGCTCTCCGTCGTATCTGTCGGTTATCCTGTTATCCTAGGTCTCGATTGGCTTCGCCGTCACAACCCGAAGATTGACTGGCGATCGAGTTCCGTCGAACTCGACTGTTGTAATTTGGACAGAGTCAACCCCGTCAAGGTGTATGGTAAAGGCTCCGGTCTCTCCCTACAGCCTTCTCTCAACAACGCGAGTGTTGGTTTAGGCTTCGGTCTATCTAGCTCTCTTCTACGACCCATGTATTCATCCGCTGTTGCCACTGACATTCCTTCTCGTCTTAATACAGGAATTAATGTGGATTCAACGCCTTCGACTACCCCAATTCCGAAACGATCTTTCCTCTCCGCTTTTATTCATCATAGCGGTTTTGGGAATTCCATGAAATCTCCAATTTATGTGGTTCCTCCACCACCTGCTACGCTGCAATCCTCAATTGACAAACCTCCTGATATAAAGGTTTTAAGTCCTCGTAAGTTCTTAAATTCTTCGAAATCATGTTCCATATCCTATCTTCGCTTCTTTGATACACATTCTTCTGTTTATGTCCGTTCCGTTGCTACTGACCCTCTTCCGTCTGATGAGCCAAGTACGGAGTTTCCTCCTGAAAGCTCTGATGAAGTCGAGGATACTTTGCCTTTTGTTCCAGAACATTATCGACCCTGGGCCGACACAGTATTCAACCCTCAGGAGTTCGAAAAGCTTCCCGAACATCGGCCTTTCGACATCGAAATTGAAATTGAAGAAGGCAAATCACCTCCCTTTAGTCGCATGTACCGCCTTACGGAAGTCGAACGAGAAGCCGTTGCTGAATATGTCCATTCAAATTTGCGACGTCGACACATTCGTTCATCAACATCTTCCGCTGGCGCTCCCGTTCTCTTCACTCGCAAGAAGACCGGCGAAATTCGACTCTGTGTTGATTTTCGTGGACTCAATGCTATCACCCGAAAAAATCGCTTCCCGCTTCCTTTAGTGGATGATCTCCTGGATCGCGTTCAAGGTTGCAAGTATTTCTCCATTGTTGACCTCAAGTCCGCTTACTCCCATCTCCGCATTCGCGAAAGCGATGAGTGGAAGACTGCGTTTAGAACACATCTTGGTCTTTTTGAACATCTCATTGTTCCGTATGGTCTTACTAACGCTCCAGCCGCTTGGCAAGCTTTTATCCAGGACGTTTTACGAGATTTATTAGATGTTGTTTGTGTCGTCTATCTTGATGACATACTCATATTCTCGAAAACTCTTGAAGAACACCACCGCCACGTCGGCATGGT
Organism: Collybiopsis confluens; assembly: GCA_013368555.1. Classification (NCBI taxonomy): domain Eukaryota; kingdom Fungi; phylum Basidiomycota; class Agaricomycetes; order Agaricales; family Omphalotaceae; genus Collybiopsis; species Collybiopsis confluens. Next base: position 216,001 of record JAACJN010000011.1, read on the forward strand.
TCTCGACCGTCTACGCGATGCTTCACTCTGTGCAAATCCGAAAAAGTGCAAATTTGACGAATCCGAAGTTGAATTTCTTGGCTATGTTGTCGGCGCTGAAGGTATCAAAATGAACCCAAATAAACTTTCTACCATCCTTCAGTGGCCCGAACCAAGCAATGTACGTCATCTCCAATCTTTTCTTGGTTTTTGCAATTTCTACCGTCGTTTTGTTGATGGTTATTCGCGTATTACACTTCCGTTAACGCGCCTCACTTGTAAGGATGTCGAGTGGAATTTTTCCAATGAAGCTCGTACAGCCTTTGACTCTCTTAAACAACTTTTTGCTTCTGCTCCCGTTCTTTCTCATTTCAATCCGCGCGCTCCTTCTACTTGTTTTACGGACGCGTCGGACTTTGCTATTTCTTGTATTCTTCATCAACCCGATGAGAACGGTGACCTTCATCCTGTTTCTTTTTACTCGCGAAAATTGTCTCCGGCCGAGATTAACTATGATGTTCATGATAAGGAGCTCCTCGCTATCATTGAGGGCTTCCGTGAACACCGTGCTTGGCTTTTGGGTTCGCCATTTTCTATTTCGGTTATTTGCGACCACAAAAATCTTGAATATTTTATGACTTCTCAGGTTCTCAACCGACGCCAAGCGCGTTGGGCGATGTTCCTTTCTGAATTTGATTTTAAATTACTTTGGACTCCTGGAAATTCTAATGTGGCTGATGCGCCGTCACGCCGTCCTGACTTTGTTCCCAAAATGGGGGATGAACGTCTCGACGTGCAGAAACGTGTACTACTGACAAATCATCACATAGAATTACTCCTTTCAGATTCCCTTTCGAAATTACGACCTCATGTTAACCTTTCGACCAACGCACCTTCCGATTCCATTTCCTCACTAACTACCATCTCTCTCGACAACTCGGACCTACTCGCCAAATTCTTGGATGCATTCCAGAACGACACCGAGTGGCGTCGCGCCATCATCAATGGCGATACCAATTTTCAAGTACAACAAAACATTGTTTTCCACAATGATCGATTATACGTTCCTGCTTCTCTTCGTCGTGAAATACTCGAATCGCGCCATGATCGAGTAATTTCTGGTCACCCTGGTCGCAACCGCACGACTGCGTTTGTGTTACGTGACTACTCCTGGCCTGGTGCTACAACGTACATTCGCCGTTATGTGGCCGCTTGCGATACTTGTCCCCGTACCAAGGATCCACGTCACAAACCATTCGGTCTCCTCCAACCCCTTTCCATTCCAAATCGCCCGTGGCAAGCGATTACCATGGACTTTATCGTTAAACTTCCGCAATCCCATGGTTACGACTCCATTTGGGTCATATGTGATAGGCTCACGCGCGCCGCTCATTTCGTCCCTTGTAGAGAATCTATAACCGCTTCCGAACTCGCTTGGATGTTTTTGGACCGAATTTTCCGACTTCACGGTTTACCCGACTCGATTCTCTCCGATCGAGGCTCCCTTTTTATTTCTAACTTTTGGAAAGCTTTACTAGCTCGTCTAGATGTCCAATCGAAGACCTCGACCGCATACCACGCTCAAACTGATGGACTCACTGAACGAACAAATCAGACACTCGAAGCTTATCTTCGCGCCTACGTATCCTATCAGCAAGATGATTGGGTCGATTATCTTCCTCTCGCCGAGTTCACTTTCAATAACCATGAAAACGCATCAACGAAAACGACCCCTTTCTTTGCAAATCTTGGTTTCCATCCAACTTTCGAGCCACGTATTACTGAACGAAGTTCTGTTCCTGCCGCAGATGAATTATCGCAACGCCTTGCTATTATTCATGAAGAGCTTCGAGCGGAATTACATTACGCTCAACAACAACAATCCTTTTATTACAATCAACATCACTCCCCGTCCCCTTCCTTCCAACCTGGTCAGCTTGTCTGGCTCCTTCGTCGAAATATCAAGACTTTGCGCCAATCCGATAAACTTGACCATCGACGACTTGGTCCTTTTCCAGTTATTTCTTCTATTGGTTCCCGCGCTTATCATTTACAACTTCCTTCTTATCTTTCTCGCCTTCACCCTGTTTTTCACGTATCATTGCTTGAACCTTACGAAGATCCTTCTGAATTTCATCCTCATTCTGTTCCTACACCTTTCGATATTTCGGACAATTTACCTACTATCACTTCCATTTTGGATTCTCGCAAAATCGGACAACGTTACGAATACCTTGTTTCTTGGCACAATCTTCCTTCTGAAGAAAATTCTTGGACTTCACTTTACGATTTACCTTCCACTTCTGATGAACTTATAGACCGATTTCATCGTCGTCATCCACGCGCTCCACGTCCTCACGATATTATTTTACAAAAACATTTCAATCCTCTACCTGACCCATTACCTTATATACCGATGGACGAAACTAACGTTCCTTATTCTTTTTCAGATCTTTCAAACTCCAACGCCTCTGCCTCCGAACCCGTCGTCGCTCCCGCAATTCCTGCTGCCGCTCCTCGCCCTGCCTCTCCTCCTCCCGTACGTCAGAGATTGAGATCTGAGTACGAAATTCCGGCTCAGACTACGACTCGCACCGGTCGTGTCTCGAGACCCGCGAAGCGTTATACCCCTGAGTCTTAGGAAGGACTTCGCGCTTAATGGCACTTCAGTCCTCTTTTGAGGGAGGATAGTGTAAGGGTATGGTCTTCGGATCATGGTCACTCTACGTACATTCACGGTCACTCGTAGTGTAGTCTCACATTATTTCCAATTCATTACGATTAGTTTCACAAAGTCTTGTCTTAGACAGATTACCCCTTCTCTATGTCTTACATTCATCTAGTATATATATGTAGTTCACTCCTTTGTAGTCTTTCGTCGAATCAACGCCATTCCTCTGGCTTTTCTTCCTCTTTTTCCCAGTTCTTCCGCCAGTTGCTCGAGGGCTTGGCAGCTCCCTCACAGGTACTGCTAGAGCTAACCCTTGGCCTAGCCTTAAGTTCTAACGCTACTATATCCTAGCTTACAGTGGACGTGTACAGAGCCAGAGAGTAAAGGGGAAGCAAGTTGAAGAACACTCCGAGGATGAGCGGATATGGGAAGTGAGAAGAACCTAGCAAAGCAGTTGCCAGTCGGGTGTCATATGGAGTTGTGCATGAAAAGAAGTGAAATTGAGAACGGAATTGTGCATTAAAAGAAGTGAGAAGCACGCTGGAGCGGAATATCAATGGAAGCGCGTGTCCCCATTTGGCAACTATTACTTAATATGGAGAAACTATCGTCGCCACAAGGACGAACCCGGACTCGTAAAACTTAAAATTTTCCTGATGCAATGTTGACGTTCAAATACCCACAGTCCACCCAGGACGATTCCTGGATCAGCTGTATTTACAATTTGGCCTTGAGATTAGAGTCTGATCAGCTTCTTGTCCAACGTCATTGAAAGCAGTGAGGATACCACACCCTGCGCGAACTAGCGCCGGGCACTGTGCAATGCAAATGAGTTTCTAACACATACTGTACACTAGTACGTGCTGATGGAGAAGATATATATAGTACCCTGAGTACATAAGGGCAAAACGGACTGAGAATGTCTCTTTTCTCTAATATGGCATCATTTTGAGTGTTTTCGCTTTCACATTACCAGTAAGCTTTTTTACCAAATCAAGCACCGAGTTCAGGCGTGTCAGCGTAAGCTAGGGCCATGCCCCATTCTGGGTATCTAGGACCCTTTGTCGCATTGGATTTTTCGACGTAAGTCACGAATAAGGGAAAGGTCCTCATTTGTCAAGTTGACGTTCACAGCGCCGATATTTTCTTCGAGGTATTTAACCTCCAATATGCCATATAAGTCATGCTTTCAGGTAAGCTAGAGTCGTGGAACAGACCTTTTTTGTACCAGGAATGGGAATGATATCGTTGCCCTGCGCAAGGAGCCACGCTAACGCAACTTGACCAGGAGTGGCGTTACGCTTTGCAGCAATCTCTTTTAATCCATCCACAAGCTTGAGAATATTTGGGAAATTTGACTCGCTGTATTTGGGGAACATCCTCCGGAAGTCGCCTTCAGGGAAGTCTGCGGCAGATTTCTGGTTAAAGGCCATTTAAGTAGAATGATTGAAATCTGGCAGGCTAAGATGAAACTTCACCACTGATCCAGTCAAAAGGCCGCGTCCGAGTGGGCTGTACGCCTGTTTGAAATGCATTAGCGTCAAACTTGAAGCTACCGGGGAGATCTGGCACGTACAACAATGGTAATACCAAGCTCTCTGCAGACCTTCAGGACATCAATCTGTGCGTCTTCGATTTCGAGATTGAAGGGGGAATATTCAACCTGAACAGCTGCGATAGGATGAACTAGATTGGCGCGACGAATAGTTGCCGCAGACACCTCAGAGAGGCCGATGTACTTGACCTTTCCCTCCCTGGTGTCTTGATCAGGATAGTTCTCGCAACTAAAAAGCTGCTACTCACTTGACCAACCGCGCCATTGCTCCCACAGTGACCTGAATCATAATGAGTGGAATGTAAATTGAACACGGCTCTGGAGATATGCTTGCCTCAATCGGAACCTTGGTGTCCACACGCTAATTGAGAGTATTGATTAGTCCTCGCTAAAGGAAGAATGAAAGAAAAAAAATGTACATGAAGGTAGAGAAGATCAATGCACGAGATGTCTAGTTTCTGCAAAGATCGATTTGCAGCCTCGATGATATATTCAGGATCTCCGTTGACGAGGCGGACCTCTGGCTTATGGTAGTATCCGATCTTGGTTGCGATGAAGACTATCGCGATTTCCAGTGCGTTTGAGCCGCTTGCCAATCAGCTCTTCGTTGTCGTCTAGATTGAAGCATTTATAAATTCGCCGACGATTTTAAGATCTGCGAGCACCCACTATACACATCAGCTGTATCAATCATTGTACATCCATTGCCTAAGGCAGCATCGAGAACCTTTGATGAACATGGATAGGAATTTGGAAGAAAATAAAGGTCAAAATCGAGAACATACCTTAAATCGTTCTTCGTCCGAGAGAACAGCTTCACCGTAGAATCCTAGGTTGTAGGCGAAAGTATTCCATACATTAGCACATTCGACAATATACTCTGTCTGGCCACGAACCAGATAATCCCATCGCGCCAAAGTCTATGGCGGAAACTTTGGAATCACGAATCCTTCGAAGAGGCAGTGTAGCAGGCAGGGCGTTAGTATGAGCAAGAGAGCAAGAGAGCCTAAAGAATGACTTCAATGGCCGAATTTGTGCTGCTATATAGTTCGACATTTCGGTATGGATTACCGTTTTTGATGTAGCCTGCCAGTGACTGCGGCCGCACGTCCATCATGGCGTGATGATCCATTCCAGCAGTTTGATACCGTTGAAATTTCGGGAGCATGGAAGCACCGAACGGCCGCAGATGTGCAAGATGTGTAGTAAGGTGAGGAGCAACAGTATAAAGCAGCGATGTGTGATCTGCCAGCGGTGTGACCTGCGAGCGTTGGTCCAAGGATGACGCCACATCACGTGGCCTGGTGGCTTTCAACTTTTGCTCTTTTCTCTCTTTCTGTCATGCACGTCTCTTCAACGATCCGAGCAAAGTCACCGACTGGGACAGATATGACTACGTTATTGTAGGAGGTGAAGACCTTCATGTAAATATTCCAAGGGACCGCTCGTACTAAAGACTTTACCTTACTCAGGTGGGCTGTCGGGATGTGTTGTGGCCAACACGGTAGGATGGCTCAGGATGAACACGTCTGAGCCTGCAGTCGCGGCTCTCTTTGACGAATATGGAGATCCAGCCCCAGGACCCTTTTCTCCTCACATTGAGCTTCTGCCGACCGTCGTAAGGATCAAGTTGCTCGTTATTTCCATTCGTTGACCTATCCACATCTAGAATAGCTTTAATGCTGTCCAGAATTTCGCAAATGCTCAATTCACACTGAACTCTGTCGTTCTCACACCGCACTCCCGTAAGTACAAATCAATCGATACGCCTCAGTAGCTCATTCAGTTGTACCTACTTATCAAAGGCGGAAGTGTGACGCTCAACGAGTCGGATCCATTGGCCTCACCGATGGTAGACTACAACTTTTATGCTGAGCCATTGGACCTTGAAATAATGCGTCAAAGTGTTCGAACCGCGCTGGATTTCATCTCCACACCCGAATGGCAAGAATTTCTGACTGCGCCAGTTTCACCGCTCTTGGCAGCAGTCATCAAAGATTCTAGAAACGATACAGAAATGGATGCCTACATACGGGCTTCTACCTCGATCAGCTTTCATCCTGTCGGTACGTGTGGAATGTCGGCGGTAGACTCCAACTGGGGCGTCGTGGACCCCGATTTCACTGTGAAAGGACTAAAGGGTTTGCGAGTCATTGATGCTTCGATTATGGTAACTCGCCTTTCCTGCCCATAATAAAAATGTTCCAATTTGCTGACAATTAAATACAGCCTTTCATTCCTGCGGCTCACACCCAAGCAGCAGTTTATGTTATTGCCGAACGTGCAGCTGATATCATAAAGTCTACTGCGAGCTGAGATCCTCACGATACTTCTGTGCGGTCTCACATTCAGAGTGTGTCGTGGGTGAGGGTTTTCGCTCACCGAAGGTTCCGAGTCGTTGAAGAGGTTTTTCCCTATTGGATAGGATAGGATAGGATATAAATTACGATTCTCCGGTAATACAATCAGATTCGGGCAAACATTTGGACGTAGCTCTAGACTCTATCAGGGTGTTATTTGAATTTTGAGAAGACTGAGTAATGAGTCGCATACCACAATCATGGCAGATAATACTCTAGAGTCATCCCTTCTCCCTCCGGCGGTTACCCTAGTAAAACAAATAACTATCATAAAGCTTGCAACGATAATATGTCCAAGTAGTACAGCAACAGTACTGATTGATTGTTTTCCAGAAAATGCAAAACGTCCTTGTGGTACAGCAGAAGGAAAATCCCTTGGCGGTTGCCATATTATGTACTTTTAAATGCCAAAACAATTCTATCCGTTCGACCAAAGCTTCAAACTTCGAGTCCTACAGTCTAGATCATATCATAAGCGCATGTTGCATCTGCGCATACCCCCGGTTGATCCACTCCTGAGGAGATACTCGCTCATCATTCTGGTAATCCGAAGCAAACAGCAGATCATTTTCAGGCACGAAAGCCCAGCGTGCAATGTCAGGTGGAGGTGTCGAAGTTATGGCACGGAGCTCATTACCTGGGCAAGAAAAAGAGTAAAACTTTAGTCAAGAGACATACACAGATAAGAGCCATTGTCGAGACAAATTCGTTAGGGAAAAAGACCAATTACAATCAACCCAACATCCTTTCGAGTTTTCCCCGCAAAAAGTCCGATCTCATATACAGGCGTATAGGCCGATCACGCCCCTTTGGTTGGAACAAGAAGAGGGAAAAGAAAGAAAGAGATAATCAAAAATGAACGCAAAACGATAACACTTACGAATGATATTTTGTGTGAAATGGTCCAAATTCTGCAATGACAAAGAAAAGAGAGGGAAACAAAAAGTTTTTTTCTCGGTCAGATCGGATCGACATGCGCAGAGGAGCGAGAGATGAACATGAAGAAAGAAAAAAGAATAGCACGGACATCTCCGAAGCGATAGATTAAGCAACGGGAGATGGTGGAGTCGTCGATGTAGTAATATTGGGTGGCTTTATTGTGGGAGGCGTTTCAGCAGCTCGCCTCGGGGTAAATGGCCCCATGGGGTGCCACACCGAGTCACCCGGAACAGCCCGAAAAAAGACCGAGTTGTCGGATAGACCGAAGCCCCCCAGGAACCCGCAAGACAAACAAAAAAGGCAAGTGGCACAACTTACAAGGTCGTTCTTGTCATAACCAAACGGATCTGTCATTCAAAAGGACACAGGCAGTCAGCAGTTGTATGAGGGAGTCAGAGTGAGTGAGCAACCGAAATTGAGCTCTTTTTGTGACACTCACTTTCGATTTCCTCCCCCGCAACCAAAAACCCGAAGAAAAAGAAGGCGAGGATGACTGTAGCAGGAATAGTAGCCCACTTCAGAGTAGACCATATTTGCAGAGGCTACATTGGGCCCCAACCCATCAGCGTTATCCCAAAATGAGGACATGAAGTGCCGAATGCGGGTATCACCACATCGAGTACCATCACCAGCATGGCAGGTGCAGCAGGGCCGGAGTGATAGGCAGCGAGATGAGATGCATCGGAAGAGATCGTTAGTTTGTAGAACGGATGGGGTAGGATGCAATTTACGATCAGAGAGTCATATTTGATGAAGATCATTTGTGGATGTAGGATGTGAGAAAATGCGAAAAAGAAACAACATCAGCCAAAAATCGCACTTCACAAGAGGAAGAAAAAGAAGGCTTACGAGAGCCAAGATGTAGATAAGGGCGACGGCCCAGAGATGGAAAGAGTACCTAACGAATTCTTGGGTTAGTAAGTGTTAGGGGATGCACGTTGTTTATATCAAACAGGGGGCAAGCTAAAACAATATGCAGGCGAGCGAGACAAGGATGGGGAATTCCCGATTTGAATCGGTGAAGACCGTCATTGTAGACAGACGGATAGAACGGATCAACCACCGTTGTCGTTGAAAGTGTTTACCAGTTTTAAACACTGGTCGGTAGTAGTGAGCTATCCCTGTCAGGCCTCTTCGCTAACGGCGGGGAACCTGAGGAGAGGAGTGGTGAAATAACTCGCTTTGAGAACAGACACGAACTCGGGGGTCACCAATGGCTCGGGAACTGTGAGCGCAGAAAGCCAAGATGCGGTAATGAATACATCCGAAAGCAATGGACCAACGTGAAAGAAGGATCAAATAAAGACAAGTTAGGAAAGAGAAGGAGAAAGAGAGCACAGAGATGAGAGATAACAAAGAGAGTAGAAACATACGAGAAGGGGATAGGCGTTGTCAAGATCCGTTCTAAACCGGTGAGTCTAAGAAACGATGAGACAAATTTCATGGCTCAGATCGGCTGGATCCTTACGAATCGACCAGCTGGTTGAGAGCGGCGAGCAACGTGTCTGAAGGAAGAACGATTCAGTACAAACGCGTCAATCGATTGGCGAATGAAGCGAAAAGGGAGAATGGCATCACGCACTAGTAGTTGGGACTTCGTTAACCTTTCGAACTTGAAGGGCCGCAATGTAGGAGCTCTGCACTAGAAGTATCAAGTCTTGCCCGCTATCTTGGATGTTAGATAAGACTTACCAGATAGAGCGAAATCTCCAACGGCAGGTTATGCGAAACTGCCTTGTTTCTCATTTTTGCCCTCAACTTTGCAGCCTTCTTTCCCTTGAGCTCTTTTCCTCGCTTTGTCAATATCCGGACGAGTAAAGAGAACGGGAACAGATCGAAAAGATGGTACTTTGGTGGCATTTTGGCGGGGAAGAGGAAGCTTTCATCTGCCTTGTGCAGTATGACCCTTTCAGAAGGGTCAGCGTCTGACATCGTGGACTTTGCATCAGAGACGATCTTTTCGGCAGAACGCTGAGGACGAGGAGGCTCGCGAAAGGTAGGCTTGATAGGAGGATGGCTAGTCGCAGGAAGGGGAAGGTGGGAATCAGAGAAAGAGGTTGCGTTGACACGTTGAGCCAAGAAGGACTGAGCGCGTGAGGCGTCAGAGGGCTGCCTTTGGTGACGATGAGAGGTCGCTGAAATTGGAGAACCTGGAGGGGAGACGGTAGCGTCATCGATCAAGTCCGCGTTGGAAGGTATGCCAGTGGGGAGGGTATAAGCGGGTAGGAATTTTACAAGGTAATACAGATCTCGATAGTATATCCCATCCTCCCCTCGCAAATAGTGCTTTACAGCTGCATATGGGGGGAAGATTTAGATGTACAGTGTGCGGAAGCAAAGTTTATACTTGCCGACGCTAAAAGCTTCAACCAAGTTTATCGCCGTCTTCTTCTCTATCATTGCCTTTGCTTTCAGCTGCTCCGCGGTCTCAGTAGCAGTTGCTGGCGGATCTGAGAAGTCGTGAGTGAAAGGACAGGGATATATTATAGTTTAGGCCAGCAATACCAGGGATATGGAACCAAACGGTTCGGGCAAAAGTTCTGCTGGCCAGAACAATCTGACTCCAAAGCCTTCTACCTTCAGTGTATCTCTCGAAAGCAGACGTGGTACGATAGGATATCACAAAACCCAATACAGTACCGACACTGCAGAGAAAGAAGTGTATTAGGAGGATTCTTTGGCAGCAGACAAAATGAGACGCACACAGTCAACAGAGTACTCGCAAACTGAACTTTATGGCCTTGCTCGTTCAAGACGGAAACCAGGAGGGCCCAGGCAGCAAAGAATATTAGGAGATGCCAGCATCTGAAGAGCGCTGTTGCGAGAATTGCGCTGAGAAAAGATGCACCGGTCCTCTGTCTGCCCGCATACGGGTCTGGTGTCGTTTTGAAGCCCTTGTGAGAAAGGGTGCCCGTCCTGTGCAGCCTGAAGCCGTCCTCAAAAGCCATGCAGCGATAAGTTGAAAGCAGAAAGGACGAAAAGAAAATTTGATATTGCACCTTTTGTACGGAGGCCGAAGGGGAGGATATTGCGATGTTGGGTTGGTTCGTCATGATGGGGGGCGCGGTACCTCGCCCAGCTTGGCTCGGATTTCGCCCTGAGGTGAGTGGCCGCATTAAACTTGGAAACCGGGCCGTATCAATTGCTCATCATCAACGGTCATCCATCGTTCACACAGAGTCCACTGAAAACCTTGGATTCTTTGTGTAAAATATCAAGGGGGATCCTGAACCAGGTAAGACTCGCAACTTTGGCGAAATCATCCAACGGAAAGTAGAGAAAAAAGGTCAACATCACATTCTGAGGAGCCGGGCCGGCTATCCGGTGTTGATTTGCCTTTTTGGTCAGTTCGACATTTCTCCAGTCTACTCCCATGGCTTCAAAAGCTGCAGTCGTAAAGCCCTCTGCTTTCACCCAGGTTTTCAACCACTTTCGTCCACACCGTGGAGAGGCCGTTATACGGCTACGATCCAACACTTTTGGCTTGATATCCATCTTCATCTCAACCTGGCTTCTTCCCATACCCTCCGTCATATCAGCCTTTCGACTCTTTTCTTCAAAAAAAGCACTGCCCTATTTGGGAGTCGAGGACCAGAATGCGTGGAACTTTGATAGGATTGTCTGTACATTAGGTGCGCAGTTTTGCCTCCCATTTTCTTTTCGCCCTCCCTCTCAACCGCTTCGCCACGTATAGAACTCGCAATAGTGATTATCCTGGCGTACAACGTCCTCGAAGCTTTTTACGCGCTCAAGTATCCAAGAAAATCATTCCCGCCTCCTTCACATTCGCCAGTGAAGAAACCAAGCCCTGTAGGCGTATTCTCACCAAGTCCAGCGAAGAAACCGTTCAGGATAATCTCTCCCAGTGTATGTTTTGTATCCATATTCCCAACTCCCCACCTACTCTATCTTGCAACAGTCCACACCGACATCCAAATCAAAGCTTTTCGCTTATTCCCCAGGTCAATCGCTTTCTTCTTCTCAAGCAAGATCACCTCAATATCCACCTTCACCTGTCACCTTACCATCCCATGTAATCCGCTATTCGATGCCTCCAAAACCTAGCGCTGCTGAGGCTGGCGGTATTGGCTCTTCAATTTCCTCTTCAGCGTCGACTATGCCGCCCACGCCATCCCCCACTTCCCCAGTAGCATCAGCCTATCGAGGGCAGCACGCGTCCAGTTTTGGTGGTGGACGTAAGCGCAATTTCACTGTCTTTTTTTCTCATTTAATCAGAAAGATGTTGTAGGTCCAATAGACGGTCTCTTCCTAAGTCAAATAGCATCAAGGGAAGAAGAGGATGAGGAGTAGCGTTATACCACATCTGATTATTATAAAAAGATTAAATCAAAATACTGTAAGCGGTACACGACCCTCCCGTATTTGCGGCAATACAGTACTCTCGTCCACTGTAGGCGATGTACCTTCCAATGTACTCAAGATCCCTTGCCAAACAAAGGCTCTAGGTCTCCCAGCCGATTCGGTGTATTTCGAGAGAAATAGCTCATCATTGGCGGCTGGTAATATTCAATCAGTTAAAACCCGACCTCCACAACTCTATTCAGGAAGATCACGTACGCCCCGTCAATGCATTATCGGACATCCACATTTCAAACACAGCCGCCGCTTCCTTGACGCTGAACTCCTCTGGAACGGGCAGATTCTGCAATCCTTGAGCATACTCCTGCAGGGTTTTTGATCGTTTACTGTACGCCGTTCGAGGTCGAAGTCCCGGCAGATTTAGCTGGTCCATAAGCTCAATCGGAACAGGGAAAGCGGGATCATGTGCGGTCAGTGCTCCGAGAACAGCTCCCTTCTGGAAGAATCGTTTTCCCGAAGCAAACTCGAGAAGGTACCGAGGAATCGAAAGATGAAACGGCCGGATAGCAGCGAAATGAGGATCGCGATACGCTGTTTTGAGGTTGTAGACGGCTTGGAAATCATCTACGGCGAGAAGAACAGGGATTCTAACCACAATTTTGAGTTGCGCTCGTGCACTGAGTGAGACACCTACTGCGTTTGTTGGCTGAGCTCGTTAAGAAATGCCTCCAATACCACAGAAGAGATAGTAGCATCTTTTCCACCCGCAGATGCGATCTCTGCCAACGTCGTGCCACTCGAAAAAGAGCGACGGTCAAGATTAAGAGTGTCTTTTATCGTTAATGTTTGGAGGACTGCACCGTTAACCTCGTGAATTCTTCGAAGGAGTTCTTGAGCGTAGTTTGGCTGAAGGTAAGTTTGAGTGCGGAGATCATAGGTATGTGTGGTCGTCGAGTTGACAAGTGATTTAGCTTGGAGTAGATTATTAAAGGGAAGCACTACAAAATCTTCAGCGAAACGCACCTCTAGGAACGTATATCACAATCCATCCCTTGGCTAAGCAATACCGGACAGCTTGAAGCAATAAAAAGCTCTTGCCACTTCCCTCCGCCCCGGTAAGAACGAATCGGGTCTTATGGCTGGGTGCTTCTGCAGCAGAGTCCAGTTCTTGGGCTGTTAAAACAGTGATGTTCCGGATAACTGAACATTTTTTGGAGAGGAGTCGAAACTAGATGGGGTTTAATATTCCACGAAAAATAACAAAACCACAGACGCTGGAACAGTACCTCGAGTAGCATCTGTTTTGGTGTCCCAAAGTATTTGATTGGGTCGTTGGGGATTTCGTCAAATGCAGTGACTGAACCAATCATGTTTTCCGTTAGAATGTCCTAGAATCCCCCCCGTCTCAAGACGCGTTCAAAGGACGAGAATAAGGAAGCGTACTGGAGTAAAGCTTGGTGGATTCAGACTGGATTCAGCCTTGAATATAGGCTCAGTTAATTGCGACGGTGGCAATGAACGAAAGGCCTGTGAATTTCAGTCAGTATCTCCGCGCATATGCCCAAACGACGGCAATGCTTACTCCCAGCCTATTCTTTCTACTAAAAGCCTTCTTGTTCTTGGTTTCTAAACTCTTGCTTTTGAAGGTAGCAGCCTCTACAACACAATTAGCTTCTGTCTCCGTAGCACCGGAATCATTAGGATGGCGAATACTGACGACCGGGCTGGGCCTGTGCATAGTGTCGGGTATGCGGTATACAGATGAATGTTGTTTGTACAGCAGCACGACGAGAAGAACCTCTAGCTAGCGCAAGGGCCATTGGGGTACGATGCAATTGCCAAATGCCAATGGCCAAGAAAATGACTAGTCACGTGCCGGACTCCGGATGAGTCCGGCCCGAAATTTGCGACTCGCACTTCGACCTGATACCTGCTGGTTCCTTGAAATCTTTGATCTGTTCTCTGTGTTCCTCTGAATTTAAATTTGGACCGATACTGCCGACGGTCGATGCTCCTCATGCTGATGAATACGATCGCCAGCCACCAGGCGAAGGATTGTACCAGTGGGTGTATATGGGTCCCCATTTTCCTCAATGCGCTCAACAGAAGTAGGTCTCTAGCTCAAGTCCAACTGCCGCTCTTTCGCGACGATTCTGACTCTGGCAGCTCGTAAAAATTAGACTCGCTTCTTATCAAACATCCGCCTTACCCATCCGCAATGAAATCTACAACAGTCCAACTCGAAATGACTTTTCTTGAGCAACGAGCCGCATTCTGAACGACAGCTGACCCCCCATTGGATAGGACCTTCAGGGCCGTACGCGTCAACATCCATTGGACAGGCGACCACTAATGTACTGCCTTACATGTCCATTTCTAGCCCACGATCTTTACTTATGCTTTCCTATCAATATACCTCTATTTCCATCCAGCCAACAATGCTGATTCAATGAGGACCAGTGGACGGGGACCTTGCCTTTTTTTTTCCTTTCTAATTTTGCCGAAAGCTTGGAAAGAAATGTCTGTTAAAGGTACTTTGAACGCATTCGAAGGCATCTAACTTGTAGATGAGTCAGGATGAGATTCGAACCTCTCTTCTCCGAAACTTTACGAACGGGTGATGCCGATCAAGAATCGCTTTATCACTTGCTTTATTTTTACCATTTTGTCTTTCTCAGACGAGCTAAAGCTAAAGCTTAAGCTTGTTATTGGGGGTTGAAAGTATAACTGCGCCGCTGTGGAAGATTGCCATCGGCTGTCCTGCGAAAAGCCATAGAAGGTCGTTTACCGTTTTGAAAGCAATCTCAATCTCAGAACAAAATCGGGGTGAAGATGCTTCTCAATGAACCAGTACTCACGCCTCGCGTTCTTGCACCCTCGATATTCGGCCTGCCTTTGATACGAGTAAGTATCTCGCGCGAATGAATGACACATAGCGTCTGTTATGATAGCCTGAGTGTATCAAGTCCGCCTAAAGGTCAGAGTCCCTGTTCCATTACTTGCTGGAATATGCCGTAGCCCTACTAAGGACGTTTTACCACCCAGCTGACCAAAATGATCCCGATTGATGGATATTACGCAGAATTTCAGAAGAAAAGAAACTCAAAAGGCAATCGCCCCAGGCCTTATCCGCTAATAATCCAGTCCTATCTAGCCTTGCCACCATCGCTTGACCGTAGGCCCATTTTCCACAACCAAAACACGATTGAAAAGAAGATGTACACAAATGTACATTAGCCGGCCGGGTATTTCTAACTGCGTATCCCTTCCTTGGATACGTTCCTTGGATTTGCCACGGGACATGCGCCCGTCTGCAAGTTCCAACCCAGCGGCGAACCCCAGAAATGATCATACAAAAAGATAGGCTGTGTGGTCCATGCGAAATCAAAGAACTCGTGCTTTCAACAAGGCTTCTCAATTTGTACAAGTTCCAGGATTCATCGCATCTCGATGTCATTTCAGACAGAAATTGAATAGATCTGTCCTTCGCAAGCAATAGTAGAATGGGAAAAAAAAGGATATTTTACGTGTCGACCTGAGTAAGTGGAATAAGGCGATGAAAAAGTAGAGCCAACGAGGCTCGATGATTTGATTATTTCATTCATAATTCGACACAAGGTATCCGGCGTACATGATGAGTGGCGATAAAGTGGATTATTGGGTGTATTTTTCGTAATAATGGACTACTGCAGATTGAAGCGTCCTCGGATGTCAAAGTACCTACTAGTCCATGTTACATGCGATCGAATTGCAAGGGATCTGCCCCGATTCTGTCTGAGACTTGCCTTGAGCCTGATATGAAATCGCCTCGGCCTAATTTTGAAACCATTGAATTCTGGACTCTGTATAGCTGTTACAGTAATTACATCAGTAATTATCGCGACGACGTTGTGTGGGCCTGGCATGGACAGATATATTATTGATATTGATACTGGTCATGCATGGGAAATGTAAAGCATTATCCGCAAATTGAAACTTGAAAAAGAATCAAACCGCCACCACCACCACAGCGCTGGGATTTTCGAATGAATATCATGATATCGACCTCAGGACAAGAGTGTTGATCATAATAGGAACTTGATGAATATGTAAAGACCAAGGGCGGAGGATGACACCTTGAATGTTGAACCTCGGATGGATGAACTTTAACATAGGTCGTCAAGTTATGCAATTCGGCAGCTTCTTGGAACGAAGGTTGTGCTTCTCCTCGGTGAATTTTTACCAAACGCAAACCATGCTTTCAGATTGTGAAGGGTGTACGGCTAAGGGAAGAGCGATTGGATATCGCAACAAGTGGACCGGTTCAAGACCGCGGGCGAAAATCTGTGGAAGGGTCGCGCAAAAACGAGGATGGGCGGTGGGCATTATCTTGATAAGTACATGCGTTTCGCACACGAGTAATTGACAGACCAAGGTGAGATGCGGGGAGGTGGGTATATGCTAATGCGAGAACTGTCCCAGCGGTAGGCATAAAAAGCCAAGGACGGAAGGCAGAATGGATACATCGGCGGACATTTGCGGGCAGGAATGATGATGTCGGGTCGTTTCAACAGGGAGGTTTGAGACGGAGGACAGATACCATAAAAGAACATACGAGCGGTCCGGGCGGCAAAAACATTGATCGGCGTACAGAGCACCAGCCCTACCCGATGTTACTCACATTCTCGTCTTGAAGTGGATAATCTCGACACGAGGCTGTTGATGTTAGAAACTATGTCAACCGTACGTATACGGAGACAGGCCCTGAGACGTATCCATGTTATGTATATCTGTTCGCGTCCCGATTGAACATTATCGAACGGGGAACCTTCAAAGTAAACGCAAAACAGGGCTCGATGCTCACGATATCGGTAATATTGGGTGAGGGTATACGACAGGACCCGGTTTATCTTTGGAAGCGAAAAATTCGAGGGTGCCCCAAATGGCACGGGCCGAACTATGGCCAAAGTCAAAAGTCTGGGAGGGGATGAAGGAGGACAAAAAAGAAGATATAGCGTAGATTCATGTGGGAGATGATATAATATGTAGGATGCATGCGAGACTCTCTATGTGTTGTAATGATATGCTAGGAACCCAAAACCCGGAATATAAGATGGTATGCAGAAAGATCAACGGTGATAGTAACGACGAAAGCAAGATGATAGCACATGAAATATCACGAAGCGCCTAGACTTGGCTAGCGATATGACAGGCAATGCAGGGGGTTCTACAAAGTCCCGCAGAGAGGAGAGACAAGTCTATGAATGAGGTTGCACCCGGAAACGAAGAGGCAAGGTTGAACGTGAAACCGTTCATTTTTTTGACTGGACATGACTGTTAGACATTGCTCTCGGGCGCTGTCAGACAACAAAATCACTCACTGGCTTTCCGCGCATCATGATTGAGTGAGGATCACCGCCTGAAGGAGGCTAAACAGAACAGGGTAAGTGGCTAGGTTACAAAGAGAACGGAAGTGGGCGTACAGGCATCATGTACGAGGCGGTTGGATACGGAGGAGCTGCCCCGCTCTTTGAATTGAGAGCTCTCTGAAGCTGGCAAGCGGAAGCTGTCAGATTTGAAACAAAGAGAAATCGGAAACAGCGATGACACACCTTTGCCTGGCTCTCCTGCCCATAATTTGAATACAGATTGGAGTGCAAAGGAATGTTAGACATGCTGGTCGCGTTGGGGAGCGTGTTCAGAGAGTTGGAGAGACTGGGATAGGAAGTGATTTTGTTGTGGGAGGTCATGGCGACGAATGGGCTGGACTGCTCGAGCTGGGGCGATATAAAAAAAGAAGGATGATAGGCCAAACAGTGAGGAGCAGTGAGCAGACAGTGACAGTACCCGCGGTCGGTTCTGCAAGGGGTGAGGAAACCAAGTAGGCGAAAAAAGCGCGATTTAAATATGCGGTTCAAGTATGTATCAGGCCTGCAACGTGACTTGGCCGTCTCACATGAGCTGAGTAGCCGTAATAATATTTTGTATACCCCGGCTACCGATAAGGCTTTTGCAGATTCACCAACACATGGCTAATAATTTCAGATCCTTTTCTAGATTCGCTTTTCTCCGGCCAGCCCCAGGCACTCTCAATTTTAGGGTGCTCATTTCTCATTATTGTTTAATACTGCATTGCCCACTCTTTATCGCCCTTTACCTTTGCTCGCCTTGCTGGTGCGACCTCTGAATTTTTTTTGGATTCTAACTCGCTGGGAGGGCCTGGGAGGACGCCGACAGATTTGATGAGATGTAATTGGTGGACTTGTTTTGAAATGTAATTCAGCGGCAAATCTTGTTAGTGTCGCCACGCATTCGAGTCTCTTCTCAACCGGATTATCTATACTCATTGCTCAGCTATTCGCACCTGAGCAGTCTTACCTTGGCACGTATAGAGAATGCTACGGTCAATTTTTTATTTCCAGCAAGCAGCCTAACTGTTTCCAGTGGTGGGAAGCTGTCATGTCGCCTGCGCCGCCTACCCTATCCAAGTAAATGTCCACTTTGTTGATCCCTTGGGTCTCAGGATCTCAGGCCTCAGGACTCGGACTCTTTAAAAAAAACCAGACTTAATACGTTCTGTTCCGATCAGACCTTTCTTGGCCCTCAACTTATGACTTCTCCTATGCTTCGCTGTTGTCAATGTTTCCTCGATCTCTACTGCATGAGCGATGTCTCAAATGTCCACTTGACCATAACCTAGGAACCCAGTTTCAAAATAATGCCACCCGTCTTCTCAGCCTTCCCTTTCTCGCCCCGTTCAAGTGTCCACTCCGCATGCACCCCCGGATATAGAAAGGTCATTCTTCTAGGAGAAGAGCTCTAATTTCCGAAAGCTTTAGTGTAAACAAAAAAAACGGCGAGGTTCTGCACGAGGTCATGTATCCTCTTACTCTTCCTCCCCCGAGGTATTTCTCAATATACAAACCGTCCGCATTACCTCGATGCACCTCCTTTATGGTGTAAGTTGCGTAAGATCCGGCCGCAAATTTCGAGAGCATGAAGCATGTCGATATCGGCCATCCCATGAACATTGTCGAACTGGAGGTAGATGGACTGGCCGCGGTACTCACGCCAATGCAATTTCGGAATCAAGGTTTCTGGCACTTTACGGCAAATTTTTTCAGTGACATTTGGATGGAAAAAGACACTGACTGTTCGCGCAATACGCAAAGTTCATACGATTTTGCCGGATGAGGTCATATCCTCGGGAATAAGGGCGTTTAGGCCTCCCCGGATGTCTGAATAGGCAAACGAATCTAAATCTTCCAGCAGGACTAAAGCAGTGCCACGGCAAGACATTTGCGTGATATTGTGCCGCTCAGGTGGCAGATACGTAAGATATTTTTCCCGTCGCTCACTACGAGTGTACATGGTGAATGCAGTCGCTGTCGAGTCCCGAGTCCCGCGTATGATCGCTCAGTGAAAAAGCTCCTAATGGGAATCAGTCTTGTGAGCTGAGAAATGTCGATGAAGCTACAACATTTGAGTCGCTCACCTGTTGCGATGGGCTCTCTAATCAATTGCTTGCACGCCATCGTAAACAGGCAATCTCCGACAGGCCTCCGCCCAATCTATGCTACCCTCCACCAGATCCGTTACGGTCGCAATGACATCGTCTATTGGGCCGATGCGTTGGTCCATAGTATCACGTTCCCTAATAGAGAAAATAAGGGCGGTCAGTTCAGCGTTCTCAGAGCTATCTACCTCTATGAATAGAAACAGCTCACCTGAGGGTCATGGTGCTGTTCTGGAGCGCTGTTTTACTCAAGGTCAGAATGGTATCGCCAAAAATGAGGGTAAAAACGAAAATTTGATTCTCAGCAGTAAAATCGACCAAAAGGCACCGTACGAATGTGAACATGTCTCTATACTCACAAGCAAAGTCAATCGTGACACCGTAAGGAGTACCGAGCTCGTCGTTGCGAGCATATCGTTTACCAATTGATGTATTGGAATCGTCTACGCGGGAGAAGACACCTGCTTTGCGAAACTTGGAAGCTAATATGCCATCAATTGACAGGCATGGAGTGTTAGCCTGCATTCATAATCAACGAAAGAGATGAAATGAAAGGGGATGCAATGCGTTCTGCGCATAGAAGAAGGTCATGTAGGTCCATATGGAGAAAGTAACGTACAGACTTCTTGCACCAAGGGATCGAACTCCTCTTTAGAGCTCAATGGAACAATAAGGACTTTTGTTGGTGCAACCACTGGTGGAAGAGATAGCACCTAAGTTCCGAGAAGTCGGGAACGTTTCAGAGAGCACGAAGGGAAGAGTGGACGAGGTTAACTTGAGAATGATGATCGACTGGAGATGAACGTACGCCTCGCTCGATATCTTGCTCTCTACTCCAATAAGTATGCTCCAAGAGCGAATAAAGAATTCGGCCGAGACCAAACGACGGTTCGACGACATTTGGAGTATACTCTCGTACTAGATAGGGTAGAAAAACCTCGAAATCAGCAGAGTAAAATCAAGAAACACGCAGTTTATCAGCGTACTTGACTGCTTGAAAGTTCGGCGTTCTATTCGTAGCAGATCAGGAGTTATCTCGAACCCCTTACCGTTGATAAAGATCGAGGTGGATCTGTGCGTGGAAAAGGTTGGCATCAGAAACCATACAGCGACAGCTTGGTACGAACCCCTCGGAAAGTTGCTCCTTCAGGCTAAGCAGTGCCTCCTCCTCGAGGCTTTCTATATGCTTTTGCAGGATCCCAGCGTCCTGCTTGAATGTCCGACCCAATGTCTTTTTGTCTAATTCTGCAACCTCTTTCTCGGTTACGATTGGCTGTTTTAAAGCTTCGCGGACTACGAGAGGATGCCCAGTCTTTGCCGAATGCACAGTCAGGTCATAGGCAGCCCGGTCAGCACAACCAACGCATTCCACCCATCCACTAGAGGTTTGGATCTCGGCATCCCAGCAGTCAGTAGCGTAATGCGCCATTTCATTGGCCATATGCTGCCTGAACCGGAGGCGGTCAGGGTCGATTCCAATTTTTAGGAGGTAGAGGTAAATTCGGGCCATGAAATAAGCGAGAGTTTGATTAGCAATGACGCCCTTCGAAACGGCCTCCCCGATGCTCATTTTTATGGTCGAAGTGTTGCCGGACGACTGTACGTGTCTATCGAGTAGAACTAAGACCACATCCTGCATGTCCTTAAATCTCGGATGTGACTTGTCCTCGGGATCGACAAAGTGTTCGATTTCGGCCATAGTAAATTCACGAACGCGAAGAAGACCCGCCCGAGGGGAAATCTCATTCCGGAAAGAACGACCAATTTGCGCAGACGCAAAAGGTATACGCCCATTATTGTACTCGAGGAGACGCGAAAAGTTGAGGAAGTGCCCTTGTGCGGTTTCGGGACGAAGATAACTAGACAGCAACAACGTTTGAAATTTAGACATTGAAGCAAACCGACCGAAGAGCTTACCCAGGATGCTGACCAGTAGGGCCAATGCTGCTTGCAAACATGAGATTGAACTCTTGAGGATCCGTGACCTCATTACCAGTATCCGGATTCCGAACGTCGAATTTCCGGCAGAGCTCTCCCAATTCTGGACCAGAAAAATTATCTAGCTGTGCTCGATTGAATATGTGAAAAATGCAGAATAGTAGGACGCGTACCTGAGCTAAGGTCGTCTCGTAGCTCTTCACAACTTCATCCTCCAATTTTACCGCCGCGGACTTGGTTGCCTTCTTCTTCTTTTTTTTATCCTTCTCGTCTTCCTTGGCAGGTGTAGCGACCTGACCTCTTGCTTCCTTATCCCCAACAAGTCTGGATTCCAAAACGTTCTTGACAAGGTGATCTGCGCGGATAACATCGCCGGTCTTTGCATCCTTGACCATCCAATCGGCAAAACGCGCAACGTGGCCCGAGGTTTCGAAAACTGAAGCAGGAGTCATGATAGTTGTGTCGAGTTCCAACATGCCCTCTTCGACAATGAAATGTTTTCGCCATTCGGCGATGATGTTTGCTTGAAGAGCTGAGCCGGAAGGACCGTAGTCGTATAAACCAGCGACGCCTATACAGCGTTAGCGTTGAGATGATATTAGACTATGTTATCTTAGCTTACCGCCGTAGATCTCGAAAGCAGGAGCATAGAAAAATCTGCGGTTCAAGAGGGCATCAAGACGAGTTTTGTCGAAGGGATGGGCCGATTTGTTTATTGAAGACATTGCTGGTTTTGTAGAGGCGAATCTAACGACTGGTGAAAATATCGATGGTGGCCGTTTAGGATTGAGAGAGAGCCAACGCATTTGCCAAATTCGGAAATCCAAATCTCCCGATTTTTTTCCTGACTCGAGTATCGCACAAAGGGATCAGGTGGCTGTGTGATTCGCCGAACCGGCACGCAATCACCCGCCGGCAAAGGAACACACCGTTTCAACATGTCCGATAATCAACACACGAGGCGGTCTCCAAGTTCTTTTATACTGCCTGAACACCCTTTGAGGTGCCCTTACGTCCCCTCTCAAGCTGCCAAGGTATGCAAGCACCTATCATTTGGCTTTTATATTCAGTCCTTTGCGTTCCTTGCGTTCTTGGACATGGATATCTCGCAGCAATCATCATCAATGGCAAGACTTATTCTGGCAATGTCCCCGGTGCTCAACCGACGAACAGTGTCATCCGTCAGGTTGGTCCAACTGAACTCGTATCTGATGCAGACTTTGATGGCGCCACCAGGTCTCGGACATTGGCCCGGTCAAAGGAGCGGACAATCCAGTAGGACAGTTGAAACTAATCTTTCGGATGAGAATATAAAAGCCACGTTCAACAGGATATTAACTGTGGCTTAAGTGCTCAGTTTGCCGCCGAAGTTGCAGATGCGCAGCCAGGGGATTCCCTCCAATTTTTGTGGAAAGGAGGAGGAGGCATAAATGTGAAGTCTGGTAACTTCAACGACGTCCCCATTGTCTAACGCGAAATCTAGTGGATTCATAATGTAAGCGTGAAAATGGAAAAAATTAAAAAAAACCTCGATTTGAACAGAGCACAGACCGGCCCGATGCTCACATACATGACCAGCTGTGGTAATGTTGCTTTCTTTTGTTTTTTTTTCTGGAGAAATACAACTAGCCTATAGGTACCTCTGACTGCACACAATACAACTCATCCTCAAGCGAATGGTTCAAAATTGAACAAATTGCCCGCGTAAACCCAGGTGGTGCATGGGCACAATTGGCTGTAAGTGAAGGGGAGCCGGCAAACGCAACACTTCCATCCCAGATCTCGCCGGGGAATTATCTCATCCGCCATGAAATTCTGGGATTGCAGGGCGCTGTGTCAGTCGGAGGAGCAGAGTTTTACGTTAGTTGTTCTCAAGTGAAAGTCGACGGGAGTGAAATGGGAGGGCCAACGGCGAGTGAGCTGGTGACATTTCCAGGCGCATATAGCGACACAGATCCCGGCATCTACGACCCCAATGCGAGTTACCCTCATTTTTTCTGGTTTGGACGGGAACCTTATGCTCATTCCTGTTGTCATTCAGGTATACGACCCTTCATCGACCTACATCTTCCCAGGACCTCCGGTTGCAGCGTTTGCAGGGGGAGATGCTGCAAATACTTCCGTCTCTGGAAATTCTGGGTCCGGGTCGACGGGTCGACGGGTACATCTTCAGGAGGTAGCGGCGCGAGCTCCTCAAGTTCTTCCTCTCCATCCAGTCCGCAGAGCACCTGCAAATTACAGCGACGGACGGCCCTGGCAAGTGCTACTAGCATGTTTGCGGTTAGGGCCAGCGTTCACAACCGACGGAAGCTCTTCGTTGGTCTATTTCGAGATCTAAGGTTGCTCTACAAAGGATCCGACTGATACGCTGATTTTTCTTTTGGGAGTATTCGCGTGCCCTTCCGGACTATATTTGGTTTTTCTAAAAGTATTGAGCAAAGTGTATCTACTATGAACTGTATCTTCATTATTTTACTAGTGCGGATTTTGGCGCCGATTATTTCTCGGGCACTACGTATGTACAGTTTCAGGCTAAGCCCAAGTGGTCGAAGGATAGCTAGTATCTTCCAAGCTCATTATTTTGGAAAACGTGGTTAGGCGAGGATCGGTGCCGATGTGAGCACACCAATGTGGTGGTATACGTTTTGATGAAAAAGATGCCAACCGGCGATTACTAGGACGCCGTTTTCTTTTATAGCTTGAAAATTTCCTTCAGCAATGGGAGACCATTCTCAACAACATCATGGCTAGTACACGCCCGCAGATATCCATGCCCAGAACCAAACAAGTACTGGCACGGATTTAACCCACCGTGAGAACTCAGAACTGCGGCAAGCGGCACGAGCAGTTTTCTCAAAGCCTGCAGCAACGTCGGAAATCGGAACGCAGCTAACATGAGTACGTGTAGATTTCTCGAGGATTAAATTACTTATATATGTGGTATGTATGTACTCTAAGAAAAAGCTATATTTTAATGCATTAATTCGCTAAATATTTACAAGGGCAAGACGCGTCGGATGTTCAGACTAGCCTCGGAACCTTGGTAGAAAATAAGTACGCGAGTCATCCTCGCAACTTTATTGCTATGTCGAAGGCTTAATATGACTGCAAGACTCATGATAGGTCAACGTCAGGTTTCGCTTGACACAGAGAAACACGTACCTCGTTATTCCTGGCGTAAACTCTACCTCCGGAGCATCCGTTCCGACAGGAAGTGATACATTGAATCTTGAAAGAACTCGCGACATCACAAGCAATGACGAAGTTTCTGCGAATTGGAGACCTAACCCCGAAAGGTATCTGGAATGAGAATGGCGATCTACGGATTGAAAACCCTATGAATGAAGAAACTACCTGGACACGTCCGTCGACCGTAACCAAAGCAGTAAGCTCTTGGATCTGGGTTAAATTCAGGTTGTTCATTCCCAGTACCGGCACCGATCAAAGCGTCATCGATGAAACGGCTTGGGTTGAATCGGAAAGGCTCAGGATATAGGGCGGGATCATGTAAGACAGCCCTAGACAAAGAAAAATACGGTCGGAATGCTAAACAAAGAGAAGGGAGGTCAATTTTACCAGGTATTCGCAATAACCGTGCTGTCTTTCGGGATTTTGTAACACTCATATACATCGTCCTGAATGACTCGGTGAGGTAGAGCTTGAGTACGACTTGTTAGCATGGCACATGTATGATCAAAAGAAGTCATTCACCTATGTTTGAGACCGGTGCGTACCGGAGAACTTCTCTGTAGACTGCATTTAGGTAATGTAGTTTGTGCAAATCAGAGGGAGACGGCTGTTTTCCGGGTCCACATAAGCCTTCAATCTCGCGCTGAGCTTGTTGCTGAACTTGTGGGTAAAGAGCCATCAAGAGAATGAATGAAGTTAGCGCTGACACTGTCTAAAGAATTTGGCGTATGAGTCAGTAGAAGATCTCGATAAAACTGTGCCCACTGTGTCGGATGCACCAGCGTACAATCCACCCGCTGCCCATTTCACTATTTCATCTGGATTCTCGTCTCCAATGCTATTGGACTGGATGAATCGAGATGTAAACGACTCCACATAGTCGCCCTGCTCCTACAATAATTCAAAACTAGTCAGTTGCGTGGCAGAAATGGAACTCTCATACTAATTACCATCTGAGCTTTGACCCACTTGTGAGGTACGTCCGATAGCGAGTCAAGTTGCCGTCTCCATTCTTCACCCTGGCGCCTAAACCCAGCGAACGGAACCCAGCGCGGAATGAAACGCACTGCAGGCAAAAATTGCAACAATAATCAGTTACTGAGTAGCAAAGATATCAGATGGCTGCTACAGCCTTACGGGAGGGATAGTAGTCTACCAGCCAACGGCCAGGTGCAAGAGCCCAACCTGAGATTTTGGCAGACTCTTCAGCCACGCTGATGAATGGATCATCATTCTCGGTAAGTGTATAGCCATAGGCAACTCTCATAATGACTGCAGCGGCATTCCTATTATGAGGAAGGGAATGTCATATATGCCACTCGACCGGTAACCAGATAGAGAATAATAACATACCGTCGTAAGTGGTGTTGGAAAGATTCAGGCTCTTGAGCCAGACCATCTACAAGTACATCTGCTTCGTTCTCTAGTAAACCGTGATATTCTCGAATGGCTCGACCACTCAGTCCATGTTTCAAGAGTCTTCGATACATCGCATGCCGATTATCGAGTGAGGAAATGTTGAAAACGGTATTTCCTCGACCGCAAAGGTCATGGTACATCCATGATTTGGGACGATCTGAATAGCTATTCGCTCGCATGTCGAGAAGGTCTCGTATTGATTTATGGTCATTGAGCACGATTGTTCGACGATTGTACACCCAGAACGAGATGACTGGGCCTAATAATCCATCAGTATATGCCTTGCGATGAGGAAATGGTCCGTACTTTTATAGTGTTCAGCCCATTGCGCATACTTGAGCCAAGGGGATGGGGATAGTTGATTTTTCACTCCAGAGAAGATATTTCCTGGGGGACCAGGAGGGATGGATAAACGGTCGTACTTGGAAACAACGCGACGAT
This sequence comes from Collybiopsis confluens, assembly GCA_013368555.1. NCBI lineage: Eukaryota > Fungi > Basidiomycota > Agaricomycetes > Agaricales > Omphalotaceae > Collybiopsis > Collybiopsis confluens. The sequence goes on from JAACJN010000011.1 coordinate 242,307, forward strand.
GATACAGCAAGAAAAGGACAGAAATCAGTGCAGACGTCAAGATGAGTATCAGTGGCGACATGGAGGAGGAGGAAGAGATTTGTGGCTGGTAAAGATATCTTTTATAGGACCTGGATGGCTGTACTTTGCACTTAGTGACCAGAATCTGGGGAAAGAACAATTCATAGTTTCGAATTCGGATTTAGTAAGTGTATGTGCATTTTGAATTCCGGTGTTTCAACACCTTTTAAGATAAACGGTGAAGCGGATATATTTGATTTCCTCTCCGCCTTTTATTCCCGAGTTTCCACTGTTCTTCTTACCGATCTCCTTGGATCCGAGCCCGTAAGATACCACACCGAGGGCGGGAATGTATGGGACTTGATAATTTTGCGTTTGGAAAAATTTCTCCGCGATGACTTTTTTGCTAGATAGCTACGTTAGATCTCAAATAGGAGAGAGAAACCAAAGGCACTCATCTACGGCAGGGCTGAATTGCAGTCTATTGCGGTGTTGAAATTTTGCTCAGGGCAGGGTTACTCCCGTAAAAAATGGGCGCCTTGTATGTATGTCCACGGTTTCTAAAAGGAGAGAGTTCGGCGTCTGACTCATTCCTGAGTTCAAGGTACCGTTCTGAGGTCACCTTCTGGCACGACTCCCGGGAGATACGGACACTACAATGAACGAGGTGATTTTGGGTCCGGAACGTGGGGCGGTTTGCAGGAGTTAAACCGAGTCAACCGCGGTGCTTTTCGATGGGCATCTGCATCAGTCACTGAGTCAGGATTAAGGAAACAAAAAATACCTGCTTGGACCGGAGTCGCGATCTGTCACACACGTGATGTTGTGACGTTACTTAACGTTTCGATTGTAAATTACACTCTCTGAGTCGTGCAGACTTCACTGCAAAGTACTATGGGTTTTCAACCATGGATGGGACCCTCGCCCAGCCCAGGGGAATCGTCCATGCATTAGGAAGGCGGGTAGAACTCAATGTACTTTCGAAACCATCCTGTCCACTGCTCGATTGTTTGACGTGCGGCGCTAGGTGCTGACGATGTAGAGCAGCATGTTCCAGGCCCCTTTGCCAATATAGACGGGCGTCCATCTGGAATTCAATTCGGGTGGGAGCGCCCATCCTGGGGCGCCTTCGAAAACATCATAGAAGGTAACCTGAGGTTTTAAAATAATGGGCGGGAACGCCAGAATGTGCGAGAAAGTTTGAGAACCTGAGTGGCTTCGCTGCGCGCAGGGAGCAAGACAAACTTGACATTCTATTTGAGCTGGGGCTATGTTGGTTGATGTGATACTGAGAGAGAGAGAAAGATGGCTTGTTGGACAGCGACGCCTTACATAATGGCCTGGCACACGCAGACGTTATCAGCGGCTCGTTTGGAGATCATAGAAGGAAGAATGGGAAGAATGTAGCCTCGGGGAACGTTCCGCAGACTGACTGAGGACCTGGTGGTCGTCAAGTCAAAAACTTGTATGTTCTCACGAGGGTGTTACGAAGTGTGATATGCCTGCCGGTCACACCGGGTCACATCTCTCAACTTCTTCCTCTCCGCCACTACCACCTTTCCTCTCGGACCACATTCTTTTTCTTTTGGCCTCGGCAGCCTCCAGCTTTCTTTTTTGACCAACCCTTTACCCACGCCCAAATCCAAACAGTCCCGTTCCACTTGTGATGTTTACCCCTTTACCTTTGCTAGTCCTATGGCTGGCCACTTCATCTTCGCCTGTCACTGCAGCAAGCAAAGCTGGCTCTTTTGCGGACGGTGGCAACACACAAGTCAGTGCCATGATGGTGTGTATCTCTGGATTCGTGATTTTCTTGTTCCTCTGACGCTGAGCTCGCCCAACAGATGTTCGTTGGTAACAAAGACAAGGTTTATATAATAGACAAGGCGGAGGGAAATTCTGCTAAGATAAATGGTCATTCTGCTTGGGGCTCAGTTTGGTGCGTTGGGGCTTTTTCATGCCCTGGGGTATCTTATCAATGCAGTACACAGGGACTTCAATACACACCAAACACAGGTGATGGATATCCGGACCAATGTCTTCTGTGCTTCCGGTATGCATTTACCGAATGGATCCTATGTCACTTTTGGTGGCAACGGTGCCATTGGGCCTGGGGGCAATATCGGCTCAGTTCCCAATAACCAAGGCTCGGCCTCATTCGATGCTACATATCAGGACTATGACGGCGCCAAATCGATCCGTATCTTAAATCCTTGTACAGACGAAGACGATTTTTCTTCATCAGATTGTCAGTGGTTCGATAATCCTGCTGTCCTCTCCATGCAAAAGAAGCGCTGGTACTCTGCTGCAGAACCTCTGGGCGATGGATCCATTGTGCTCATTGGTGGATTTGTCAATGGAGGCTATATCAACCGTAATACTCCTAACAACGATCCCAAGACAGAGGGTCTTGCAGCAGAGCCTACGTACGAGTTCTATCCGGCCAACGGACGCATAGCGACTGATATGGACTTCATGACCAAAACTTCTGGTTTGAATGCATATGCTCATACCTATCTTGTGTCTTCCGGGAAAATGCTTGTTCAAGCAAATATCTCAACTAGTATGGTCGTTTTCCCGAATTGTGTTTATTTTTTCGGCTCATTTTCCTTCAGTGTTATGGGATCCTGACACCAACGAAGAGCAAGACCTTCCCGACATGCCTGGCAATGTTGCCCGTGTCTATCCCGCCTCAGGTGCCGTAGCCATGCTCCCCCTTACTCCCGCCAATAATTACACTCCGACTGTGATCTTCTGTGGAGGCTCTGACATGCCTGATGAACTATGGGGTAACTACTCCTTCCCGAATACCGACACTTGGTTGTATCCTGCGTCTAAAGACTGTCAACGTATAACACCTGAGCCTCTGGACGGCTCAGCGCCGGCTTATGTTCAAGATGATGACATGATCGAAGGTCGCACTATGGGTCAATTCATTACCCTTCCTGATGGTAAAATGCTTGTCGTCAATGGGGGACTAAACGGAACGGCCGGGTATGCCACGAACACTGGGACGACACTGTCGTACAGCCAGATGCCCTTTGGAATGTCCTTGGCATCTGGTCCTGTCGGTACTCCTGCTTTATACGATCCCAACGCACCCACCGGCCAGCGATGGTCTAACGCTGGATTCGATACCTCCCGATTGCCCGCCTCTATCACTCCTCCGCCATACTTCTCCCAGATGCATCTGTCCTGATCGCCGGTTCCAATCCCAACGTAGATGTCAACCTCACTACTTACTTCCCTACTACCTACCAAGCTGAGATTTTCTATCCACCATATTTTTCGGCTAGTACACGTCCTATCCCGTCTGGTATACCTTCAACCTTGACCTACGGTGGAAGTCCGTTCGATATCGCCGTTCCAGCATCCTCTTACTCTGGTTCAGGCAATGATGCTGCCGATAACACCACGATTGTCGTTCTTCGGCCTGGATGGACCACTCACGGAATGAACATGGGCCAGAGATATTTACAGCTCAATAACACCTACACGGTGAACAAGGACGGTTCCCTCACCATCCATACCGCTCAGATGCCTCCCAACCCAAACATCTTCCAGCCTGGGCCAGCTATGGTGTTTGTTGTCGTGAATGGTATACCATCTAACGGCACGTTCGTTATCGTTGGGAGTGGCAAAGTTGAAACTCAAGTGACACAAGCGGCAAGTGTTCTCCCCACAAGTGTGCGATTGGATTCCGCGTCTGGCTCAGCTGCTGGAACAACCACCGGCAACAGCGACTCTCCGTCCAGTGGCGGGACCTCGCATACAGCAACAATCATAGCCTCCATAGTAGCGGGAATAGTTGTGTTGGGCATCATCGGTGCTATTATCGGAATTTGTATGTCTCGCCGGCGACGAGCTGCTGCTGCTCGCCAGAACGCAGAGTCATCGTATGCAATGAGCAATGCATCTGGCGTAGGAGCGTCTGGTGGTTACGGTGGCTACAAAAATGCTGCCGCTGCGGAATCTTCGAAAGCATTGCGTGGCTCCGACTCGAGTGCGTTCTCCATGCACGAAGGTTATAACCATAGCCAGCAATGGTCTTCGAGTACCGCGAACCTCACATCCTCACCATACCACGACGCTCCATTTCTAGATGAAGCTAGAGGGCCTCATGGAATCAGTATGGAGCTGGATCCCTACGCTTCCCAGTCAAGGATGAGTACGAGTTCTCGTCCCAACGAAGGACGGTATCGCTAATTTACAATTACAATTCTTTTCTCGCCTTGGAACACTCTTCCCTCTGAATGGACAGTTTACTTATATGGTTTCCCGTGGCAAATGGATTGGTTTATTTTTCCCGTTGCTTTGCGTATGAATATGTGTATCTAGTAATCCCCCCTCTCGCTTTCTGAGATGCAAATATCCTTTTGTTTAGGGCTTGAGCTGGATCCCCAGCCCTTTTTCGTGGCGCGCAGTTTACAGTATCATAGAAATGTAATTGCATACCCAATTCGGCCCGGGATTTTATTACTGGATTTTTTTCTTCTCTTCTCTGACAATCTTGTCTTAAAAAATGGACGCGCTCATCGCCAAAGGCGACTCGATACAAGCTCTCAACAAAAAACGAAAACGGGTATATGCCTCACAGTCAAAACCTGGCCAGTCTTCCAAGCCAGATAAAAGTAACAAGACATCCGCGTCGATAGCCAAAAACACATCGCTCCCAAAATCTCTTCGATCCCAAACCGACGAGTCCACAAATGCTACCCAGTATAAACACATCGCCAATGCGAAGCTTCGGCGGAACCTTGTAAAGACCTCCGCACATATTGCTCAATCTCAGGCCCTTCTTTCCGATGCGGTTGACCTACTTCCGTCAGAAGATGTTGGGTTCATCCAGACCGATGGGCCTTTAGAGAAGACTTGGCGGATTTCGCAGACGGATGTTGTCAGGGCAGCTGGTGGAGAAGCAGCACGAGCCCGACTGGAGATGAAGCTGGAAGGGGGGCCTTACAGAATCCGGTACACAAAAAACGGAAGGCATATGGCGATTGCAGGTCGAATGGGCCATGTTGCCTCGTTTGATACCCTCACCGGTACAGTGCACAACGAACTGCAGCTTGGCGAGGCTTGTAAAGACATTGTCTACCTCCAAGACCAATCGTTTTATGCTGTTGCGCAGGAAAAATATGCTTTCATCTATGACCGAGATGGCGTCGAGGTTCACAAACTCAAGGCTCACGTCAGTCCGAATCGGCTAGAGTTTCTACCCTATCATTGGCTTCTGGCTAGTGTTGGGTCTGCGGGTTATCTCAAATACCAGGACACTTCCACCGGCCAGCTTGTTGCAGAGCATCGGACGGCCCTCGGAGCATGTTCTGTTCTCACACAAGATCCTCACAATGCAGTACTCTATCTAGGCCACCAAAATGGTTGTGTAACATTGTGGACACCCAATTTACCGCACCCAGCTGTCAAAGTCCTTTCACATCTCGGTCCTGTCGCGAGCGTCTCGATTGACCCGAGCGAAGGTGGAAGATATATGGCCACCACTGGCAAGGATGGTACTGTCAAAGTATGGGACTGTAGAAATTGGAAAGGTGCTGTCCGAGAATGGCACCTTAGAAGCGGGGGAAAGGGACATGCCGAAGTGGAATGGAGCCAGAAAGGTGTGCTTGCTGTAGGAAGCGGTGGAAGCGTCAACGTCTACACATCTCCTTCAATAAAGACGCCACATAATGCTGCTTCCCAACCGCCTCTCTACTTAACACATCCTCTGCCATCCACCTCCCATCGACCCATAACATCGCTGCGTTTCGCCCCATTACAGGACGTCTTGACGATCGGGCATGCTCATGGAACAAGTAGTATTCTTGTCCCAGGATCAGGAGAAGGTGGTATGGATACAGGTGAAGGACTAGATTTGTATGAAGGGGTCAAGGGTCGTAGGGAACGAGAGGTCCGAGGTTTATTGGACAAGGTTCGAATTTATCTTACTCCCAACGGATGACATTTGACCTATATTCCGAAACAGATTCAACCAGATATGATTACTCTGGAGTCGGATATCGTCGGAAATCTTGCTCCGCCGTCAAAACTATCTTTTACACCCACCACAACTGGTAAGAACCATTCATTATATCATGCCATCTATACTATGCTCAAACTGGGTCACACCTAAGGCGGCTCTGGTTCCTCTCGCGCAGCAGAAATCCCATATGCTCGGCTCTCTCGCGCGGAGCGTTTACGTGTCTCAGGCAAAGCTGATATAACAGAAGAAATACCCTCCGATGGTGAATCTGTTGACGAGATCAGTGGTAAAAATGGAAAGGAAGATAAGGAGGCTCGAGAGAAGCGGAAAATGCGCGGAAAGGGAAAGAGTTTGAAGAGATATCTGAGAAAACAGAGGAAAAATGTTGTCGATCCTGCTGCGGTACGTGCCTTTCGGTTTCTATTATCGCTTTTGGGGGTGTTTCTTCTTTGGTCCCATGCTTCCTGTGAAAGTTCGCGAAGGAGAGTTCCATGTCGCCTTCTGTGTTCTTTTTCTTTCTCTTCTCCGCGGTGAACGATCTCGCATCTTCCTTTTGCTTTGTTCATCTATATCTGATCTGTCATATGCTCATTTTTTTCAAATCTCTAGCTCGCCATCCGCGCTAAAATAGAAAGACAAAAGGCTGAGCGCAAGGCGGAGATCAGAAGGGTCAAGTATGGGGACGAACCCCAGGAAAGAAGTGCCGCCCTAGATCGGTTCAAGAAGACCTCGAAAGAATAGCAATAGCACAATATGATATGACAGACGCCCTACTTTGGGTACTATGACTCGTGTGCGATAATATCTCCGGTCTATTATCACACACCAGTCCGTCGGCTCTTTGAAACTCAGCTACAGAGAACTCGGTATCGCACAGTATGGGTCACATACTGGTCCCTTTCCAGTGGAGCACTCAAATGATAAACTTCCAGGTCGAGGGCCCTTCTATGATTGACTTCTATCTTCATCACCCTTGAGTTTTTTAAGCAAGGGGGTCAGGGAAAAAAGAGGAATAGTTAAATATGTACATCCATCTACATCCGTGTCAAGAGAAAGCTAACGGTTACGTGAGAATGACTGGAATCGTGGATGATATTCCGAGACCTGTTCAACCGAAGTATGCACTAGGATATTGAGCGGAGGGGTCGGAGACCTCGTCACATCAATTCCATTGTCGATTGACCTCCGGGTCGGAGACCGCGCACCGCGCGGTACGGCTCTGGATGGTCTTCGAGGCACTCGTTTTCCACCACTATTAGGGCTGGCAGAAATCTGAGCGGAATGGCTACTCTGATCAGATTCAGCTTGGGCCTGAGTCGGAAATTGCTTCGAGACTGGTATCTCGAGGGGAGAGCGCATCGGGGCTGTTTGGGAAGAAACGACGAATCTGTTGCCGAATGAACTACGACGAGATGTCATAGTGGTGGTGTACAGTCCAGCTTTCTCGCCATCAATAGTACTTGGGTAAGTGTCCAGCACCGTTGAATGGTTGTTGTCATGCTCGTGGCTTTGTTCGACACTGAGGCCTAGGACGGTACGGACTATGATGAGCGTCGGTGCAATACCCTACAAATGAGACCAATAAGTCCTTCCATAGATCCACGCAAGACCAATTACACATACGACTATCTGCACAAGGAAAGGATACATGCTGGGTGAAGTTGGACGATGGACTGTGACCGCAACCGAAATTATCAGGGCAACAGGATACAGAACACCTGACTCTAGGCTGGGTTGAAAGTCAGACTATTCAGACTATGATGCAAAGAGAATCATAGTCCTCACGTTATGGCGACCGCAGAGTCATACTTTCTTCTCAGTTTCTGGGTCGTCCTCGAAGATCTTCCCAGCCACCATATTCTACCCGCTGAGCACAAAGTCAATGGTAGCTGTCAAACTGGTATGTCATAACTGACCAAGGCATCCTGTCAAGCCAAAGTTCAGACAGGCGTTCAAGACGAGGTAGGTAAGAATGAGTTTATCCCCGTTGGTGTATTGGTTAATGGGGACAGAAAGGGTTGGGAAACGGGAGGTGTTTCTGGCATCAAAACTAACACCAATGATTGCGAGGGCTATGAAACAAAACAGATGAGTGCCAGTTGCTGATAAGAGTCTTCCTTCCGCACCGTTGTTCAGAATGGACACACATAGCGGAACCCATATCATGAGTCGTTGCCCGCTCCAGATAACAAAGTTCCGATGGATCTACGCATCGTCAGGATAGAAAGGAGAACGACGGCAGCCTGGAGGACTCACTAAAATCAAATCTGCGAGGAAGCTGGTGGAATACATTTTATTTAATCGCAGATAAAATGCTGAAACGAGACTGAACGCACTTGGTCAAGACATAGAGTAAAAAAATTATGGATCTGAGCAGAGTAACTTTATGAACAAAACATGCCTGGAAACAACTATCGCACGCACTTACCCGCAGATAATGTCCATTTCTACATTCATTCTGTTGATTGTGTTGTTATCTAAAGAGTTGTTACCTCTCCAGTTCGAGCCGAAGCTAAGCCACAACTGCTTCAGAGTAGCGACAGTGTCCAGTACGGTAGTCGAAGTAGCGAGAAAGAACATTCCGATCAAAGCAGCCCGCTGGAAAGGCTTTCGCATCGAGGACCCATGGCGATTGTGGAAGAACATGCAGATACAAAACAGAACAAAGAAGATTCCTGCGGAAGCAGGTCAGTCTTCTTCTCGAGTAAGAGTATCGCAGCTCTGGTGAAGTACCGTAGAAAAGATAGATAAGCTGTGTTCGTCGGAATGAGTCCATGGTCATTTTGCCTTTGCCTGAGCAAGAGAGTCACGTACGATAGTTTTGATGACCAAAGGAGATATGTTCCGTGCAAAAAACTGCGAAAAATTCGAGGTATCTTCGGTGCTAGCCATCGCTGCCCCCAATGCTGTCCTATTCAGGACCTCACGAAAAACGGTGTGCGGAGCAGCAGGAAGGAGGGAGGGAAGATCTGGACGCTCTTGATTGATGTATATAAGGCTGATACTCCCGGCGTTCGGGGCTGATCCAAATCAAATCCAAATAATATTGCCGCGCAGGCCGACGGCAAGCGATGCCTTTACGAGAGATTCCAATACAAAAGACCCTGGACACAGGAATAAAAACCGAGTTTCGGTGCAAAGCATCTGTTGCTGATTTCTGAATGGTGTAGACATGAAACGGCAAGCTGGTCGAAAAATACGAAGAATACGAAGGCCTGAGAATAGTCCGAAATAATATCAATCCATCTGCCAAATCCCAGATATCCCAAAGAAAGGACGCATGTCTTCGGAATATTGCATCGCCATCCACTGAGCACATATGGAAATTGAATATTTATTACACAATGGGCAAAACTGTTGAACATAGGTAAATTGATGTAGCAATCCTCAAACAATAGACAGACAGGATAAGTAAAAATCAGACCGAAAGACTGAAAGAGTACTACACCGCGTCTATAGCAGTCTTCGGACGAGAATCTCTACAGCTCGACCAAGACCTCCTCCGCCTTGTTCACACTTGCAGGGGCAGCGTAGGATTCCATCTTTTCATACATGATATCCATGCCATCCGAAAGATCGACAAGTTTCCCCTCGAGAACGTGGGTAGTGGTCTGTTGCACCTGCACTTCAATCTCGACCATCTCTCCCGGAGCCAAGCGACCTTCTTCGTCAGCAGTGGCACGAGCAGCGGCACGGCGCTGGCGGTAACGACGAACGCCAGTTCGTACAAGGGAGAATATGAGGCTGAGGAATACCATGATATAGAGGAACGAGAGCTGGGTTCGAACAATGATTCGATTGATCTCCACCAGATACTCAATACGCTGCTGAATACCCTCTTTGAATGAAGCAGCGTCTTCTGGACGATTGAAGATGATATCGTTACCAATAGTGGCAACGCTGAAAGCCGTATTTAGAAGAAGGTATCCCCACATAGCACGTTTGGAAGGCGTCTTCTTGTCCTGGGTTTCTTTCTTGGCCCTCCTTTCGGCCATGCGTTTTTCGACGGATTCTCTGAAGGAAGGCCGGATGCGCATGGCAAAAGCAACGATGGACCGTACGAAGATAAACCAGACCGACAGGATGAAAATGATGGAAAGGAAGGACATAGAGACCACAGCAGACCAGTATGCCAACTGGTGCGCTTGGTATTTCAGCGATTCCTTGGCTCCGTCGCTGATAGTGATAGCGAAAGGCAAGGTATCGAAAGGATAAAAGGCCTGAAGTACAAGCCCATAAGCTGCAGCTCCGTAGCGAAAGAGAGTAACGATCATCGAATGTTGTGGTAGGAGAGAAAGATGCAAGATGCACAGCAGCGCTGACCAACTCAGATATAGGACAATTGATGCCGAGCACCTAAGCATGATTACGATGAGGTTTACGTCTGCCTTGAGTCCCAACAGGAAAGTGATATACAGATCAGTTGGCTACCATCAAGTTTTCTTCCGTATTTTCACCCAATATGGCCCTAGCCCATGCTGCATCTCCTTCCACCTTCTCTGAAAAAAAATCACCCAGCAGTTCATGCAGCCGTGTAGACACCTGAAGGTCAACACTCTTGGATAAGTCTAGAGAATCTGTCATCTCCGAGTCGGAGGGCGGATGTAGCACTCGTAAGGCATCCGTGACTGCCTTGATCAACACCTCATTCTCTGTCCATTCCATCCCATTCTCGACCTCGCTCCCAACCACTTTCGCACCTCCACTATCGACGAGACCCTTCCGCACAGCTTCCTTTCCGACGCCTATTAATCCACGAATAGCACCTTCCCGTGTTCCTTTGCTTTTCCCAGGAGAAATCAGTGCAAGAAGCAGTGTTTTCATTATTCGCGGGGATAATGAAGGGTACGTAGTCGAGTGTTTCGTAAGAAGACCAGATAATGTTTGCGAAGAGATGGTCCGCAGCTGGGTTGAATGGGATCGCGGAAGGGAAGAATGTAAGAGGGTCGACAGAAGGGGAGGAAGTAATTGGTGTAGCTGCGGGACAGAGAGATCGGCATTGAACATCATGTTGGTGCATCTTGAAATAAACAACACTCACGTATGGTTCTACAAACAAGTTTTTGTTGTCTAATATCGACCCAATTACTTCCATCAGCACTTCTAGAATTTTGCCGTCCGTTTCAGACTGGCCACCTTCTTTTAGCGCGCCAACGACACCTTCTGCGACCCACCGGATTAGGTACGGTAGTAACGCCTGTAGACCCGCATCGCTTCGTAAACTTGCCAAAGCCGCTGTACGTTTTGCAAGGTCTGAAGAGGGCGGTAGTAGGGATGATGTAAGGCGGGTATAATATAGTTGTAGCTCTCTTGAAAGAACCTGTTTGACAAGAGGCTGTTGTGCTTGTTGCTGCTGCTGCGCAGGTTTCTTTGCATTTCCGGCCACTCCAACACCGTTCAGGATGGCTAAAGGAGGGGCGCTCGGGGCAGCCACTATCCCGTTCGGCTTGGGTGTCTCTGTGACGGCGCTCGTTTCAACATCTCGAGGGACTGGAGGGGGATTCTCCGGAATCAGAGGTTGGACACCTTCCACCGCCAACCAATGCGCTGTCCAACTAACACCCCTGGGCATAACAATCTTTTCCTCCCTCAACACCCTATCAAAATCAATCTCCTCATCCTCTACAAAGTAGACTGCCCCGGTATTATTGGTCGATGACGAAGCGCTATTACCAGAGTAAACAGGTGCAGCGCGACGGAATATTGGTGGATTGTGAGGGGTGTGGCCATATAAGGGCTCAATGTTGAGAACTCGAAGAGCCTGTTCAATGTCGGAGGTAGTCATTGTTGTTCTACGGCCGTGACGCATGAATTTCGCGGCTTCCTATACAGCTCATTGAGTAATCTTGTTCGAGGTTTAGTTCGATCAGTATACCTCGACGACCTGATGAACCCTATACTCCACGTCGCTGGCCAACGCCGTCGCCACAACATCTGAAATATTGATGTTGAGTAACTCTGCCACATCCTGCAAAGACCGACGCGTTGATCTATATCAGTGTGCAGCCTGAAACCGGAACAAGCGCACTTTAATTGAGTCGATCTTGAATACGCCTGCCTGCTGTGGCGAGGTCGTCCCTGTTTTTGATGGTTTGGCAGACATTCCAAACGAAAGCGTTAACAAAGACACAATAGTCACGTGGACGTTTGAAAACTCTTGCTTTGACCGGTTGCATTGAATAAGTAGTGATTTACAGATCTAGAGTACCGAAGATTCGAAAACTGTCTGGGAGATGACAGTAAAATTGGCTATCATAGAGTATAGGCAGAATATGAGGAAGAAAAAAAAAAAAAAACCGAAAAAAAAAAACCATTCAGTCATCATTCAACTGCGAAAGCGCCTCTCGCAACGAATCCTCCACCGTGGTAGTCCAGCACCATTCCCATTCGTCGTGTATAAGATCAGCCATTTCCCGAAGCTTCTTAGCAGAAGCCTCGGTCTCCGCATTCGCAAAGTCAAAGTTATCATAGTGCAATGTGAAATATTGGCCGTTCGCATTGGCCCTATCGCTCATTCGCTGTGTCCATTGGCGTCGAAAGTTATCATAAACCCGGAGAGCCCTTGGCAGGGTTTTTAACGTAGTGCGATAGTCACCGAGCAGCTCGGCTAAGAAATATGCATCCTACCAGAAAGTTTATTTGCAAGGTGAGAAGTTATTCAGCGGAACGACCGACTCACTTCGATAGCTTGTTGTCCACCGGTCCCTTGATGAGGACTAGAAGCGTGAGCCTGAAAAGAAAGAAAAAAAAAATGCTAATAGCATCAGAAAGCCAAAACAGTCGCACGAGGGCGCGAAAACACGGACAGCGTCCCCAAAAGGGCCACATTCCCCGAAATGTACGAAGGTAAAGGTTTGACCCGATGTACGGCCCATCGAGTGGGTCTTCGAACGTACTGGACCAAAAGATGCATATGTTAGTATTGTTTCTTCGCAGTTGTCGGGGAAAGATGATGTGTGCTCACCTTGAGCCAATTTCGAACTTCGGGTTCCCAATTTTCAAAGTGGGCAATATTCAACAACTCCTGTTCGTCAACTTCCTTGCTCCAGGGACCCTGATACGGTGTGTCTTGCCATTCTGGCCGGCAATGAAAGACGACCAGATTCACCATTGAGGCTTTCGATACCGGATAGACTATCATATGCTACACTTCATCAGCCGCCAAGCTAGTGTGTTTCCAAGAAGGGAAGACCAACCACATTCGTTCCAACGTACTGTAGAATATAGTTAGACTCGTATGATTCACCACCAACAGAAAGCTTCTTACCATAGTAGGAGTAGTCGAAAGCACCAATAGTCCCTTGTCGCAATCTTCTTTTAGTCTCTCCACGGGTATAAGAGCCCGATAAGCAATCGATCCGAGCCAAGACACGTAGTCTCTGCAAGCTAGTAAGTTCTGTTCGTCTTTTAATCGACCATCGCTGCGGGCGATATCGGCCTGTTCGCGAAGAAGACAATTTCGAACGACCGACTTGATACCATCCGCGCCCAATAGGACATCGCAAGTGGCAACCGTACCATCTTCGAATGAAAGATGTACGGGACCTCCCTGCCGGTTTTGCGAATATGACACGAGTCGCTTAGAGAAGTGAATCTGACAAGATGGAGATAGATGTTTAACCAAGACTTGTTGAAATTGAGCTCGATGGAAAGTTAACAAAGGCCCTGCCGTATGTGAAAAAACTTGAGTGAACTGGGAAAAAAATCTGACCAGCTCTGAGCACACACCACGACTAAAGAGATTGCCGAACGTGAATCCATTCGGTTGATCACTCTTCCTGAAGGAGAAGCTATGTACTGATGAGGGCCGTCGAAGAATCAGAGTACACTAATCAGAGTCAAAATAGTGATCAAGAAGGGGAGAACTCACCTCGACCGTTCGTGGATGGAACTGTCGTAAGCTTTGCCATATCGTCATCCACTCCGATACGTTCCAATACTCTCCAGGCTCTGGGCCACATCCCCAGGCCGGCTCCCAAGGGGGCAAACTTGGCTGCAGATTCGTAAATGTTGACAGAAATATCTGGATATCTGGCCAAAGCACAAGCATTGCTTAGCCCCCCGATACCTCCTCCGCTTGCGAAGGAAAAGGCAGAAAAGAGGTGAGTTTTAGGACACAAACTCAGCGGAACAAATCGTCATGACGCACCATATGGCGACCCTGAGCTTTATGGCTCCCATAAGAGGGCGAGGGGGTAAAGAACTCGTAAAAAGCTCTGTGCAGCGTCCAAAGTCTATGAAGGACGACGGAAGGGATTCCTCAGTAGATCCACATAAAGTAAGAGGTTATAATCAAGAAAAGATCAAGATTGTGGCGCGCGAGCTCGAGTCGGAAATGGGATCAAGTTGGGAATGATGATTTGAGCGTCAAGAAATTCTCTTGTTCTATCGAAGATGAAATGAGCCCGTACACAGCAAAGCTCCGAAAGCCGATACGATAGCATCCCACAAACAATATTTTTCAGAATCCGAATCGGACTATGAAACTCAAAATCCGCGGGATTACGTGCCTAGAGAGCAACGTGGTCGAACGACCCGTCCAGAGAGCTCTACTTGCCGATATTGAGAGAAGCAGAAGATCATCGGAACGAGGGTTTAGAGAACAGACGTGCGCTTATACTAGGTTATTAGTTGATAGATAATTGGATATAAAACCGTTACCAAAAGCGCTAGAGCGTTCGAGCCCCAGAGACTGGTCTCCAAGGTGGACTTGGGAAATAGATCAAAGGGGCATGGAAGGTAAACAGGCAACGCCGCGCGAGCAGAAGGGAGAAGAAATCCGTCCGCGGATTTGTGAGCCATCCAAAGGCGTTGGAAGCGGATTTCCTCCATTGAAGTTCATTCACAAGGTGCCCTGAGAGCAGCCCAGCAGAAGAAGGTTCTAATGCGGCCCATCAGCCATTGCGATGATGAACTCGCCGGCAAGAGGTCTTGCGGATTGTGGAGGAACTTCTAGGCTTGCTCAATCGGGAATTTCGGTTCCAGGAGGTCCTGAGGCGAGCGATAACGTGATTTGCACGATTATGGCGGGCCGGTTCAATGGAATGACTCATCCGATGACTCATCTTAGTATATGTACTTGGACGACGTCATTTGTTATTTGTTTCCGAACTATGTATGTAGTCTTTTCAGAGCTAGCGGACATGACGTGCTGAATTCAAGCCAGTCAACATGAGGTCATTTTTCTCTCCTTCCCTCCCCACGTTACACAAGTCCTTATTGTTTGCTCTTATTTTGCCATCCCAGTAGGTATGCATACACGGTCCATACCCCATCCCGATGGTCCTTCCAACGATTTGAACGTCGACGATATCTGGACTACCCTTGTCCGAGAGACGAGGCAAATCTCTCGCGAGTCTACAAACTCAACGTCTGATTCCGAAGCTCTAAGTCTTTATCATGGCTCGGCAGGTCTCTCAGCTTTCTTTTCTTCTTCTTTTTCACACAAGCAGTAATCTCTTACCTCTAGGGTTCGCCGTGCTCGCAAGGGCCGTCTCGTCTTTTTCTGAACTTGGTCCTCCCATGGATCGAGTCGGTCGAGCCAATCTTGCAGAAAATTTAAACCAGATCAGCCAAAATACCCTACCCAACACTGTTAAAATTCTCCAGTCAGCCAGGTGGCGGCCTAAATCCTCCTCAAAGACTTCTTACCTTGAAACTCCAGTTGGAATAGCTACTGAAGTTTTAATAGATATATTGGAGCATCCCGAGACCTCTTCGAGTCTGTACACCGAAGAGGACGTTTCGACTTGTACAGACGTCCTCCGAAGAGCTTTGGATATCCAAGCGCAGGCACAGACACACGATGAAGATGAAGATGACAGTTGTGAAGTCTTATACGGCCAAGCTGGGTTGCTCTACGCAATCTGCCGGTTACGCAGCTGTTTTTACAGAGCAGAGCCGGCGGCAGCGGCACGTTTGGCATCGTTTGTGGCCGATACTACCATTGCAAACATCGTCCATTCCATTATCACTCGGGGTCGTTTTGGAGCATCTCTATATGCCTCTAACGTGTCCAGTAGGTCAAAGGTACCGTCTTTGATCTGGTCGTGGCATCATAAACGATATCTGGGTGCAGCCCATGGAGTCGGTAAGCCTGAGCGAAGACAGCCAAAATAGAGAGGGCTGACCATTCTTAGCGGGCATTTTGCATGTCATACTCCTGTGCCCACTCAACATCATTGAATCATATGTACCCGATATTCTACAAACCATCGAGTGGTTGACACATGTCAGCGACGATGACGGGAACTGGCCTTCAAGTATGAAGCAGGGATATCCACGTTCGAATAACCTAGTGCAGTACGTTTCGATCTAACCCCCACCTGTCAGCTTTTTGTTTTTTTTTCGTGCCCCATTACAGATGGTGTCACGGTGCTCCTGGAATACTCCTGCTTTTAGCAACACTCGTTCGACGGAGCAATAGCCATCCAAACATCTTTCGACTGTCAGAACCCTTCTCAATTATGCTTGCAGCGGCCATTCAAAAAAGCGCTGCGGTAGTATACGAACGTGGTCTCCTTCGCAAAGGTGTAGGACTTTGTCACGGTGTTGCTGGATCTGTCTATGCACTTTTGGCCGCATGCGACGCGATGGGTCTCTGGAAACGCCACGAACATTCAAAGGTGAGCGAGCGCCGTCTCCCCCCCAAATTGTCATTTTTGAAAGTTACCGTTTCTTCATCTCTCTTACAGGTGTATTTTTTAAGTGGAATCCATTTGGCGCATTTGGCTACGACATATGGTCAGTTGACGTCGTCTGGGGAGATGACTACTCCGGATAAACCATGGAGCTTGTATGGCGGGACAGCTGGTATGTGCGCGGCATGGGCAGAAGTATACGACAGACTTGGAACGGCTGGAAGAAATCTCGATCGATTGGAGTATTCTTGGTGTAGGTCACGAAGCGGAATGCCAGGCTTTGATGATATCAATTTCAGAGTGTAACATATAAATTGTAAATTACCGTCCTACCAATTCCTCAAGCACAGGCAAATATTCGGGGGATAGAAGACTATAACAACGAAGTTCCCTTGTCCGTCCTACGTATATACTTCTGTGCCTCTGGGGCGACCGTAGCGGAGGCTCTTTTACCACTTTCAGAATATACCCGTTTTCATTGTGGTCCAGTTCCGCCATCGTAATACCTGGCAAAAAGAAGTACATCTAGGCACTTGAAGACACTGCTTGGCAAAAGGATGCGCACCTAGGTGGTTTGTTTGTCGTGGCCTTGGATAACCCAACCAGGCAGAACCAATATTCAAATCGAGCACTCTCTCCTCGCCCACAACCCAAAGCGTCGTCTTGTTCCGACATGTGTGAACGGGAAAAGGTTGCCGAAGGCCATATATAACGCGATTGGGAGGAACGGTGGCAAACTCTGCTGGAAAAACACGTTCGCAGCGTTCGATATATTCTGGTGTAACGATAGAGTCTTTAATCAACAAGTCCTTAATAGGAGCAAGTTCAGGATTTTTGACGATACGCCATATAGGTAGTGACCAGGGTATCTTGTTTGGCATGTGGTAGTCTTCGCCATCCTCTGTCCGAAATCTGAGTTCGGATACAAGAGACGGACGTTCGGCTGGAATGTGGTGGTAGATGTGACCCTCAGTAGAGGGCAGTCTGTCAAGCGCGAATCTTGGAAGGAGGTTTATGGGGGGATGGTCATTGTGTATCCGTAGGTCCGCGATGGCAGTAAAGGGAATTTTTCCTATTGAAAGGTCCTGCGCTTGAGAATGAAACTGAACCAATGGTGCAAGAGACAAGACGTCAACGACTCACTGTTAAATTCACCGCACTCGTCGTAAACCGTCGTAAACCAGAGGCAGCCCTTGACCAGCTACACAGGGTTGAGAGCATAGGCCGGGTACGAGCAGAAAAAAAGAAGATTAAATAAGCGCCTCACGGCCCGGAGAGTAGCGCTTCAATTTAGATGTACCAGTCACGAGGTCCACAACGCCTTGTGCTTACCTTTCACTCTTTCACCCTGAGGATGTCGTCTCCTGCCGTTCAAATCTCCAACCTCTCGTTCAGCCACAATACCCCCGGAAGTCTACCAAGGGAATCAGTTGTCGCTCTCAAGGACGTGACCCTTTCACTTCCAGCTGGCTCTCGGACGTTACTGATAGGTGGCAACGGTGCCGGAAAGAGCACCCTATTGTACATTCTGGCCGGAAAGCGTCTGATCCAGCATGGACAGGTCTCTGTGTTTGGGAAGGACGTATTCAAGGACTTTCCAGACAACTTGACGTATCTGGGGACTGAGTGGTATGTTTTCTACATACTTTTTTCAGTCTACATCATTTCTTAATTCCGATTAGGGCCATGAACGCGGGAGTCAAGCGAGATATCGTTGTCTCCGACTTTCTTAATAGTGTGGGAGGGTATAGGTGAGCTTTCACAATAGAATGGCATAATGTAAACCTCCTGTTGACCGTCAAGTTGCAGACATAAAGATCGTCGTGACCGGCTGTTGGATATCCTGGATATTGATCTCGACTGGCACATGCACGCCATCTCAGATGGAGAGAGGAGAAGGGTCCAGTTGTGTATGGGGTCAGAATAACTGTTTCTGACCGCCCAGACTGGTAACTGATCATATTTCCTCTAGACTTATGCGCGAATGGGACCTACTTCTCCTCGATGAAGTGACTGTTGACCTCGACGTCCTCGTCCGAGATAGCCTGCTCAAATTCCTCAAAGAGGAGACTATCACTAGAAACGCCACCATCGTATACGCCACACATATATTCGACGGCCTCAACGATTTCCCTACTCATGTCGCTCATATGAATGACGGCCAATTCGTGCTCAACCCCACTCCGTGGCCTTTTGATCCGACCACTTACCCAGCTTTGGATGCTGGACTTATCAAAGCTGGCTCATCGTTACATTCGATCGCATTGTATTGGCTTGCAGCTGACAGGGAGCTTCGTATCAGAGAGGAGAGGGAGGGCAAGCGGGTCAAAACTAGGGGACCAAGGGTTTTGGTAAGCTTTAGATTCCAATGCCAAACTTTCGCATCGCTCACCTCGTCCCATAGGCTACCCTGAGCGACATCGATAGAGAGAAGTTTTACAGAAAGTATGTTCTACTGTGTTTCTCAACCGGCGGTTCCGGATTTCTCAATTCTTGTTGGCAGCTACGACTACAGCCATTAACCACATGGACCTTCCTCGAACCTTCTCCTCCGTTCACTGTTTCAACGTCATCATCATCACTTTGTACATCTAGTTCAACACTTGCATTTTAGCTTCTCCAGCATATTACATTGGAATCAACTTCCAAAGTCCGCATTTCGATAATGATAATTGTACATGTACCAGTCTTCAACCACCTCAAGTGTATTTTTTCGTGTCGAAATCAACTTTCGACAAATGTTTTTGGGTTTTCTGAATCGGTACATTATAAATATTATATGTTGTGTTATTCGACCAGCGAAGACTTTCTTTGTGAAAAAACGAATCGAGAAAGTCGAGTATAAATTATTGCAAAAGCAAGCAAAAAGACAAAAAAGACAAAAAAAGAAAAAAAAAAAAGTCCAGGAAAATACACGAGAAAAGTTCAAAAAAAAAGTTCGAAAAAAAGTTCAAAAAAAGTCACCAACTTGGGAGCGGTAGAAGAAAGTATGTACGAGAAAATGCGCATACAAAAGGTATAGGGATGACCATTACTATAATCGGTCAGCGAGGTAGCTGAACAGAGCGCCAGAGAGTCACTACGAGTTTACAAGAAGAAATGGGGTGAGGAAGAGATGGTGCGAGGTGGAGGAAAGACATGTGGTGAAAGTAAACTTGAGATTTATGAGAAACGTCGTCGAGGATATGAGTGATCATCCGTACAAAGCGATGGCGTCAGACAAAAAAAGAAAAGGCTCAGAGGGTGGGGATGGTCAATCTCGAGGGGAGTGGATAACCACTGAGCGTAGTAAAAGCTCAGCAGTATGCAGTGAGAGAAAAAGATATTCGGTTTGGGTTTTTGGATATTTCTTGTTGGTGAAAGAAACGTTTAGTCGTGGAAATCCGGGCAAGGCAGGTTGTGGCTCCTCAAAAGTTGACGAAGAGTCAGTGCTCGGGTGCGCCACATTTCCACCTCGGCAGATAGATGCTCGACAGTGACTTCAAGCTGTTGAGTATACAACAGCTTGCGTTTCCTACTCCTTCGAGCGGCAAGAGTGTTCTGACGACGCTTGTAATCGATCTTCTCCTGATCGGTAGCGTTCTCTGGCGGAGCTTCCTCCGTCAGTTCGTCGTCTTCATCGTCCGACATGGGCAGCGCCTGTGGGGGGGAACGCCGCCGCTGCTTCAAATAGTAAGCCGGGATATCTTTCCTAGATGTCACAGACGGCACAGAGTAGTTTCGAGGTTGGGTAGGCGCATCTGGACCGAGGAGGGACTCTGGAGTGTATCGTCTGTTCGAAGCGGAGCGCAGAGGAGGCGCGTGTGCGTGGTTTGTGATGGAGGGCATGGTCCTTGTGGGTCCCGGGCCGTAGGAGGTTGGTCCTCCATTGTTCGCAGAATAAGCAGAAGAAACCATCTGATGCTGATAGATAGCCGCCGAAGTAGGGGAGTTGTCAGCAGAATATGGGGTAGTATAAGAAGGGTGGTACATCATTGACGGGATCTGTGCTGTTATGACTCGGGGTTTGTAGAGTGAATGGTATCTAGAGGCAAGTCTTTTTCAAAGCTGTCGATAGAAGGTGATGACTCTGAAATACATCCACTGGCCTGCTTTTGTATCGTACTGAGCATCGCATATGAGTTCTCTCATAGCCGGAAATCGGTGAGGCGGTGCTTGTCTTGTAAGGCTGTTGCATTGCCGATATTTCTATGTGAAGCCAATCTACCATAGATTTCAGTGGAAGAGCGTTCTCGGAAATTGGACGCCAGGGTGTCTTTGACGCAGATGTACCCAGCAGGCTGCAACGATGGAAAACTACATGAACCATGGAAAAGAACATCAAACATGAAAGAGAACATGAAACTTAGCATCCTCCATTGAGACCATGTTAAAACATGCATATATGCGCACCGAAGACTCTCCAACTCGACGACGAAACCCCACTGTCGATCCCTCAATGGAGTTCGGGGCGGAAGGTGAGGACGGGTCGGGATACACAGAAACCGCAGCATAACCCATTCAGTTCTCGATAAACAACGGGGCCGAGCAGAGGCAGTGAAGGTTGGTTAACGTTGGTTCCTTGAAGGTTGGAATGCTTTGAAATGCTGCCCCGCCTCCCAACGGAGGTACAAACTTTGCGCGCGTGCGTGAGAGAAAATGTCGGCGGGTCAATACAATACACTGCCGAAAAGCAGTCCGGCTATTCATGGTTTAGTGCAAGATGTCAGCATTGTATTCGAGGCTTGAGGCTTGGACACCGGAGAGCACAGACTGGGGCCAGACTCGTGGAATACACGAGTAACGCACCCGAAGAGGCAGAGGACAGTGCCTCAGGCCTCAGGCTTATTAGCCCTAGGCCCGAGGCCCAGAGCCAAAGCAGAACATATCGTTTGCACCGTTGAAAGGTCGGAAAAATAAACTCGGAGGGTTCTTCGACTTCATGCGTCTCTGCTATTCTGAAAGCGGAAAGCGAGCGGCTGTGATGTACTTCCCACGGATCAAAGCCGAGTTTCGGCGCAAGTGCTCAGTACGGCCAGCAGCTCTCAATCATTGATAGTACAATCACTTGAAACATAATGGGTATCCAGTTTTTTTTTCAATTATTTAGTGCCCAAATCGATCGAACCAAATTTCTGCCCTGTCTTGAACCGTATCTCCAGTAGGTCCCTCCACTCCTGGACCAGCGCCCCAGAGACCACCCGCTACACCGAATCCAACAACATCGCCTTCATCGTTGAACGCAAACTCAGCAGTAATGAGTGAATTCTCTGTAGCAATCTTTGCCCAATACTCTTGCTTTTCCCCTAAAATTCGGACTCGGAAGGTTCGAGGATAGGCTGAAGAATGAGGTCTGATGAGAAACGAAAAATAGAGAGGGAGAAGAGACAGGCTACGATTACCAAGCTAGCGAGTCCAGTGACATTGAACAAGTTCTTGTCAAAGTGCTCCAAACGAATGTGCGACAGCCAGAAACTGTTCATCTGTGCGAAAAACGTTGGGACGGAAGAACTGATGTGTTCTGGGAGTCGAACGGGAAGTTCATGGATGAACTCTTTGCAATTGGGATCCGAGTTGTCAAAAGTGGAACCTGACGCGAGCGATATACCGCAAAAGTACAATGAACCGTAAGCTGGATTGCGATATTCCCCCGCTAACGAGGCGAAAGGTACAGATGGTGGGGATGGATCAACCGGTCTGGGAACAAGTCTGTTTAGGGCCTGATTGTACGCATCTGTCGCGAGTTGCTTGACTCTACGATGAGATGAGAACGAGCATCGTAAAAGGAAGCAAAATCCCGGGACCTAGAGTTCCAATCCAGTGGCTCTAAACCAAAAATTTCATCGATGATACGCTCCTTGATCACCTCCATAAAAAGCCCTCCAAATAAATCATCATTGGTTAATACAGCAATGCCAACATTGTCGAATGGAAAGCGAGTAATCTGAGTGTTGAAACCTGAAGCAAAGGGAAAAAGTTCCAAAAGTAGCACCTCGAATGTAGAAGTTGACGACAAACCTGGTGTTGAACCTCCGTGCTGATTTGAGCAAGTAAGTAAGTAGTTCGACAGTGAATAGTAGTAGTAAACAACCTCGATATAATCTAAAACGAAATATCAACACTGTCTCGTTGACGGGATAGAATGATCTGCATACTATGACCTCGATAAGAGGAAATCGACTGACCACCGCCGTAAACGTCAGGTCCGCGCTATTCCGACTTATTTAGAGTCACAGAGGCGAAAGATTAATGAAGCTCTTGCCTCCGGGAACACACTGGGTGAAATTAGTCAAAGCTTCGGAGTATGGGAAAGGTCACCTACACACTACCTGCCACAGTCGGGATGGTAACTCCAGTTGCTGCTTTCACGACGACATCGGAGGGAATTATCACTTTGTCCGTGAGCGGATTTCGGCCTTGCAAGAGCAGGGCTTGCAGCCACGTTGCCTGTTTGTTTTAGTGTATGATTGACGCGAGGGTCTGAGAAAAGGCAGGGCCTACCATGTCCCTTGCACTAGATATCACCCCTCCAGCACCAGATATCACTGCACAGAAGAATAAGTAAACGAAGTGATGACTTATAAAACAACGTACTATTCCCATCTTCTCCCCCTTTACGACTCCAGAAGGGAATAGTCCTTGGAATGCCCCTTCCAAATATCTCTTCCGTTCGGTTGAGCTTGTCCCTTGCAAAACCACTCGCAAGATTTCCGTTTTTTTCTGCTACCTCGGCGGAGTAGGTGGTAGAGTGAAGTCCCAAAGGGAGGAAAATGTTATTCTTCACAAAGTGCGTGAAAGGAATGTGTAAAACCACTTCTGGGAGATAGGACAGTACAGTATACATGATGTTACTGTACTGCCAAACCTCGCGGAATTCAGCTGAAGGCCGGAGATGCTTGATGTGGGATATCTATCGTAGAGATCTTCAGACGAAGAGATGCGCCCAACTGACTAGAGTTTATACAAACCACCTCCGGAATTGACTGTCCCTCATTGTACGAGATATCGTGTCGAGGAAGCCCCGTGCGGTGACTCATGAGATCGATTATCGTACTCTTTGAAGTTGCAATGGGATCCGCTAGTTCCCACTCAGGTATAAGAGAAGATATCTTTGTGTTCCACGAGATTCGAGGGGAAATACTTTCATTCGAGATCAATAGACCTGTCGCAAAGACATCGAATAGCTGGGGAGATAATATCAGCTCCCGTAGAATATGAAGGTAGGAAAGACGACCTTTGAATTCGAACCGATAGCAAACAGAGTGTCCTCTGTAACACCGCTACCGTCTGCCCTGGCAGTTCCGTATCCTTTGGTTTCAACATTCCAGCTCCCGTCTTCATTCTTTTGAACGACAGCGATGCCAACACCACCAGCCGAGTTCCAACTCGCTAAGATATCCTGGATAAATTGACCAATTTCTTGAGTAAGAATGTTCTTTTTCACTGGCAAGTCGGGGCCTATGAGCGGCTGCTGAACTGAGAAAACAGGGCGGCAGAGACTGCAGAAAAGCAAAAACAGAGTAAAAGGTAAGAAATGCATTGAGAGCACACGATGATCCTGAACGAACCTTTATAAGCCAGCCTGGGCAGGAACGCTCATCTTTTATTACTTCGTCATAGGACCCAGTAGCCAGTCTAATCCCTAAGTGTGGTCAAAAGGTGCCCTTGATGACCAAGAGAATAGCCGATGTTGAATCTATCGCGGGCCCTTCTTCCTTCTTCTCCTCCTCCTGCGAATGCCAAAAAGCCAGAGAAATGGAAGATACAGTCACTAGTCCACCTTTTGCGGGCATTCACAACTTCTGGAACGTAGGTAAAAGTCATCAACGCATTCAACCAAGGCAAGACCATCATTCGTATCAGGGAAGGCATCCTCTTCCGTTCCGGCCGTCTGGATGAAGTAACACATGCGGATACGCAACTCTTGATTCACAAAACAATCGTTCCTTGACCTTAGGACAAAGTTTGAGCATGTCAAACGCCAGGAGGTTGAAGCATACTGACAAAGTTGATGTCGGGTACTGGGGGGCTGGCCCGGGGCTGCACACCGTACTTATAAATATATTCTAATAGCATCGGTCAAGACCCCAATCGATCAAACCAAACTTCTGCCCTGTCTTGAACCGTATCTCCAGTAGGTCCCTCCACTCCCGGACCGGCTCCCCAGAGACCACCGGCTGCACCCAATCCAACAACATCACCCTGATCGCTAAACGCAAACTCGACAGTAATGGGTGAATTCTCTGTGGCGATTTTCGCCCAATACTTTTGCTTTTCCCCTGAAAGTTCTGACTCGGAGGGTTCGAGGATAGGCTGGAGAATGAGGGTCTCATGAGAAACGAAAATGGAGGGAGAGATAGGCTACGATTACCAAGCTAGCGAATCCAGTGACGTTGAACAAGTTATTGTCAAAGTGCTCCAAACGGATGTGCGACAGCCATGTACTTTTCATTTGCGCGAACAACGTTGGGACGGAGGTGTTAAAGGATTCTGGGAGTCGGACGGGAAGTTCATGGATGAACTCTTTGCAACTGGGATCCGAGTTTTCCACAATAGAACCTGACGCGACCAGTATACTGCAAAAGTACAACGAACCGTAAGCTGGATTGCGATATTCCCCTGCCAACGAGGCGAAAGGTACAGATGGTGGGGAGGCATCAGCCGGTCTGAGGACAAGGCTGTTTAGGGCCTGATTGTACGCAGCTGTCGCGAGTTGCTTAACTCTACGATGAAATGAGAACGAGCATCGTAAAAAAAAGCAAAAAATCCAGGACCTGGAGTTCCAATCCAGTGGCTCTAAACCAAAAATTTCATCGATGATACGCCCCTTGATCACCTCCATGAAAAGCCCTCCAAATGAATCATCATTGGTTAATACGGCAATACCAACATTGTCAAATGGAAAGCGAATAATCTGAGTGTTGAAACCTGAAGCAAACGAAAAAAACTATCAACACTAACATCTCAAATGTAGAAGTTGATGACTAACCTGGCGTTGAACCTCCGTGCTGATTTGAGCAGGAAAGTAAGTAAGTATTTCGACAGCAGATAGTATCGGTCAGAAACAACCTCGATATAATCTAAAATGAAATATCAACGCAGTGGCATTAACGACATAGAAAGATCTGCATACCATGACCTCGATATGAGGAAATCGACTGACCACCGCCGTAAACGACAGGTCCGAGCTATTCGACTTATTTAGAGTCACAGGGGCAAAAGATTAATGACGCTCTTGCCTCCGGGAACATACTGGGTGAAGTTAGTCGAAGCTTCGACGGATGGTGAAAGTCACGTACAGGCTACCTGCTGCGGTCGGCGTGGTAACTCCAGTTGCTGCTTTCACGACGACATCGGAGGGAATTATCACTTTGTCCGTGAGCGGATTTCGGCCTTGCAAGAGCAGGGCTTGCAGCCACGTCGCCTGTTTGTTTTTATTATATGATTGACGTGAGGGTCTGGAGCAAAGGCAAGGCCTACCATATCCCTTGCACTAGATATCACCCCTCCAGCACCAGATACAACTGCAGCAAAGAATAAGTAAACGAAGTGATAACATGCAAAACAACGTACTATTCCCATCTTCTCCCCCTTAGGACTCCAGAAAGGAATACTCCTTGGGATACCCCTTCCGAAAATGTCTTTCGTTCGGTTGACCTTGTCCCTTGCAAAACCACTCGCAAGGTTTCCACTTTTTTCTGCTACATCACCAGAGTAGGTGGTAGAGTGGAGTCCCAAAGGGAGGAAAATGTTATTCTTTACAAAGTGCGTGAAAGGAATGTGTAAAACCACTTCCGGGAGATAGGACAGTACAGTATACATGATGTTGTTGTACTGCCAAACCTCACGGAATTCAGCTGAAGGCCGGAGATGCTTGATGTTGGATATCTATCGTAGAGATCTTCAGACGAAGAAATGCATCCAACTGACTAGGATTTATACAAACCACCTCCGGAACGGACTGTTCCTCATTGTACGAGATGTCGTGTCGAGGAAGCCCCGTGCGGTGACTCATGAGATCGATTATCGTACTCTTTGAAGTTGCAATGGGATCCGCTAGTTCCCACTCAGGTATAAGAGAAGATATCTTTGTGTTCCACGAGATTCGAGGGGAAATACTTTCATTCGAGATCAATAGACCTGTCGCAAAGACATCGAATAGCTGGGGAGATAATATCAGCTCCCGTAGAGAATGAAGGTAGGAAAGATGACCTTTGAATTCGAACCGATAGCAAACAGAGTGTCCTCTGTAACACCGCTACCGTCTGCCCTGGCAGTTCCGTATCCTTTGGTTTCAACATTCCAGCTCCCGTCTTCATTCTTTTGAACGACAGCGATGCCAACCCCACCAGCCGAGTTCCAACTCGCTAAAATATCCTGGATAAATTGACCAATTTCTTGAGTAAGAATGTTCTTTTTCACTGGCAAGTCGGGGCCTATGAACGGCTGCTGAACTGAGAAAACAGGGCTGCAGAGACTGCAGAAAAGCAAAAACAGAGTAAAAGGTAAGAACTGCATTGAGAGCACACGATGATCCTCAACGAACCTTTATGAAGCCAGCCTGCGCAGGAACGCGCAGCTTTTGAATTACTTCGTCCCAGGACCCAGTAGCCAGTCTAATTCATACAACAGTGATGTCAAATGGTGATGACACCCGGTATTGAATTTATCACCAGCCCTTCTTCCTTCCTCTCACCCTCCTCCTGCGGATGCCAAAAAGCCAGAGAAATGGCGGATACAATCACTAATCCACCTTTTGTGGGCATTCACAACTTTCGGGATGTCGGTAAAGTCATCAACGCACTCAACCAAGGCAAGACTCCCATCCGTATCAGGGAAGGCATCCTCCTCCGTTCTGGTCGCCTGGATGGAGCAACACATGCGGATACGCAACTCTTGATTGAACAATATCGTTTAAAGACGGTGATTGACCTCAGGACAAAGTCGGAGCACGTGAAACGCCAGGAGGTTTTGAAGAATACTGACAAAGTTGACGTTGGGCGCTGGGGCACGGTCAAGATCCATTTCATAGGCCGAACGTTCGAGAATCATCTGTTCAGGCAGTTGACATGGTGGCAAGCAATGTAAGTATGTGCTTTTGCTTTTTATTCTTTTTTCCGTAAAAATCTTACTACAGTCCTTATGTTTAGTTGGTTCATCCTGCTCATGCTTATCCAGCGCCGTATGGCTGCGATTCGTATCGTGGGCCAGAACGTCATGCGCCCTAGAGGTCTCATCGGACTAAGCAAAGATTCCCTCCAGTTTTGCCAGGACGAAATCTCACAGGCGAGCGCGATATCAGTTTCTCAACTGATAGCTCACTGATCCTGTCTCCTAGGCTCTCCAAGTCTACCTGGATCCTCAAGCTTATCCTGTCCTCGTTCATTGCACTCAGGGAAAGGATCGATCAGGTCTCGTTGTCATGCTCGTTCTGTTCATTCTGGGTGTTCCTGTGGAATTCGTGAAGGAAGATTACGTTCTGTCGGATAAAGGTCTAGAACGTATCCGGAAATCGATGCTGGTAGAGGTGTTTGAGATAGGTACGTTCTTGCTGTCTTTGAACTTGTACGCCGTCCTCATGACCGCGTTAGGTATGGACGAAACATACACTCGGGCGCCAGAGGAGGTAGTCGACGCAGTCTGGAAGTATCTCCAGGAAGGAGGAGGGGTCGATGCCTACTTGGATGGGATTGGTTTCGGACATCTGAAAAGACAAAAGTTGAGGGAAATCTTGCTGGAATAGGATACCGAATCGTTGGATGTCTATAATGATAATAATATCTCATTAGGTAGTGTCATTTACAGGTACTTGATCTTATAGAATAAGTTGATTCCTAATTGTGGATGTCCTCTGGGTGGTTGATAATCGGAATGGATACATCGTCCGCGGTTGAATCCGTGAATACTTGATATAAATAGAGAACCCCGAAGAGCAAAAACAGGATAGCGCCTCCGAGAGTGACTGGGACAGCATACGTGAGCCGAGTCCATGGCGATGAGGATCGAGACTTACTATGTTTGGCAGATATTTTGGTAGATACATACTTTCCGCCGATGACAGCAAGGGCAGTACAGCATGAATGGCCGATTATTGTCCCAGAGCGACCAGATAGGCATTCTATAAATCTATATTAGGCTATTGTATGATGAATGGACAATGGAGCTCACATGCGCAGCCCCCAATGCAATTGTAGCGATTTGGCTACGATCTCCCCACTCGCCCAGAAAGGTCAGCACAAACGCCTTGACGAATACAGGACCGAGGAATAAGCTGCAGAAATTGCGAGCACCCTCAGCCAAGGATGTTTTTTTCGATCGTGAACGGGGTACATGTGTACCGTCTTTGGTGAAAACGGGGCTTCTGCCTCCCTCTAGTACTTGCAGTGGAACGAGGTGGCCATCAGTGCCTTCTACAGCGTCGAGACCTTCATGACGTGCATCGTCTTCTTCTATTTCCTCTTCCGCCTCTTTCATTTCTTCTTGTGTTTTCTCGTTTCCTGCCTTCATCTGGCGCCCCTCTAGGAGCATTTTCGTTCCAAAAACTAAAAAGAGAATGCCAGCTGCAAGTTGCGTCCAGCGCCGCGGCAAGAGAGAGGGAAGAATATGGCCCATAGCTGCGGAGAGTATGGACATGGCAACCAGTGAGCCAAAGGCCCCAGCAAAGACAATTAGCCGGGGATTGCTCATGGCGAGAATGGCAGCGATGAGGAACTATCCATGGGACGCGTGAGTGTTTGTGGAAAGCGGGTGTAGGCAACTGCAGCGCACCGTTTTGTCGCCAATCTCAGAGACAATAATCATCGCAAAACTCTGCAAAAGAGCCTCGACGGTTCCTTCTGGTTCAGGCTGGATCATACCATTGTCCGACGCCATTAGAGAGAGAGAAAGAGGGCTGTGACATCACGTGTCTCCAATATTTCTTGACGCTTACCGTCACTAACGTCCACTATATTCTCAGAAATGACTCTCTCAAATCCGACTTCCTGACTTGCTCCATGTCCAGAACCATAAAGCGTCTCCATCCCAGTTCCATTCCCTTCCATATCTGCTTCGGGCAGCGAAAGCGAACTTTGTGGAACGGAGTAGTCGTCGGTCTGGTCAATCACGTCTACCCCAAAGTCTCAGTCGGCTTTGTCCAAGCTGGGCTCGTGGCAAAGCTAAAATAACTGGAAATCCACTTTACGAACTAATCAGAGGTACCAACGAACTGGCGGCTTCCTCTGTGCCTCCCGTATCAACTCGGTGTGGAAGAAGCACTTTCCTTTGAAATAGATCTACCCGAGCATGGAACAGAGAGATCTCGAAACTCTTTCAAGCCTTGCACTTTTCAGGAAGTATAGGCATGCCCGAAGTTATCCAGATAACTCACGAGAGTTTGGTCTACCACTTCGGTAATACATTTGTTTCGTTATTGATATTTTCATGCGCCGTAGATCCCGTTCGTTCGGTCTTTTGCCACTTTTCAAAGTCCTGCTACATCTAGGATGGCACGCTCTTGCTCTCCCCCCTTTCCAACATATCATGACTTTCACAACATGACCTCGTCCCGTTATATGGCAGTGTCACAGTAGCCTTATATCTTGCTACCGTCCATTCTCCGGATTAAAGTTCCCGTACGAGCTACCCCGGAGACAATTCCAAAGCATTGTCAGGGTACACGCTCGGAACGCACCAGCTCTTGTTCCCTCGATGCTTTAGTTCTACTTCCAGGACCCGGACCGTGTCAGCTACCAGCTACTTGGCATCTTCGGACTCGGTCATTTTGGTGGCTGTCCAGTACCTGCAATGGGTAACTACCTCATTTCCTCTAGAGCCCGAATGTCCGTTGTCTATGGAAACACTGATCTCGAAGGTGAAAAAGGATTCGAGAATTCGGAATGTTGTGACGGATCGTCAAGGCTGCGATCAAATGGAGGACGGAGTCCCAACGTGCTTTTGAGAAAATCAAATCTTGGTTTACCTTGTGTCCAAAATCGTTGTCGCTGTATGGTGGATCTCCTCACTCTGTCCGAGTCGACCCCTCCTCGACGCCCACTGGATACGCCGTTTCTGAGATGGGATTAGGTCCACCATACGCCAGGCAAGCCATCATTCCAGGTCGGATCTTCTCATGATGTCATAAACCATCACGTGATGTACTGGTTCATACTGTGAGTGTTGAGAACTTTTAACCTGCATCGTAACATCGCATATCGCCGCTCTGACATGTAAAATAAAAGGTGCCAACTCTTTCGGGAGGCAACAAGATCAGCCCGAGCCTACTTCTCGATGTGACTAATGAAATGTTCAGATGTGGTTAGTTGGATGCTGTTCCGTTTGCACAGAGTAATAATCTCGATTACATCACATAGGCCGGTCATGGAATCAGTTCACACTCTCTCCTGCGAAGCCGTCGAGGCTACGGAGGTCTCGTCGTAAGGAAGGAAGTTTACAACAGCCGATAATATTGCTAGACAGAGGAAACCTTGAAAGCGGACGCTGAGTGACCGATTTGCTTGCGAATAGCAACGGGCTCTGCGTAGCTCGGGAGATGTATCAGTTCAGAACGCCCGTCCATCGGTCAAATCGTCATCTATACTTATCCGGTGCGGTTTGTGAGGCTGATCGCCAACTCTGGGGATGTGGGTGAAGATCATCTAGTCGCAATAGAGCGGGTGATAGAGCGATACTTTCGGGACTCGAAACCGCGGCCCCTTCTAGTACTCCGGATGGTGCTCATCCCTATAGTGCTTCTCACCGGCTCTACACCCAATTTGGGTGCTCAGGTTTTGGCTTTATGAATCGAAAACAATACAGTGGATAATCACCCGTCAAGTCCAAATATCAATAACTGGATGAGTCCACTGATGGAGGCAAAAATCCACCAACGTTCCAGATCTGCACGCGAGTATCTTACGTGGAATTAAAATAAATGTTTCGCTATGTCCTGACGAAAAATCCGCTCCGCCTGCTTCGAAAAGACCCGGATCATCCGACGAGGGACCAGCAGATAGGAAATGAACTGGTTCTGTAGCTGAGGAATCCGAATCAGTAAAGGCAGGCGGATTACCCTTCTTTTGGCATGAGCGCCGGGATGAGAAATTTATGATTGCGTTGAGTGGTTGGGTAAATTACTGGTTGCGAGAGGGCTTGTGATTGTTGTACAAAGTTGCTGTTGGGCTTCCGACAATTCGCGTTGCCATCGCCCGATGCCTTTTGGATAGCCCTCGTTGAGTTCGGCCCGTCCACTGCCTTTTTGGCGGGCATCCGGCTTGCAGTCAAACAGAGTTTCGCTTTCGACTCGCAGTTTATATAATTACTACAACTTTCTGAAATTGATGCCGAAATTTGGCGAGAAACGACCACAAGCCGAGCAAGCCGAAAGTTTTTGGTCGCGACGCGATCATGTGAGACGTATCGTGGCCAAGTTGCGTCTTCCGAGTAAAGAGTAATAACCTAAGAGCTCGCAAAGTAGGTTGAAGTATGTAGCAAACAAGATCGTTGGTCTATATGAAAGAAATAATTAAACGTCTACACTCTGAACCCGACGAGCCTCGGATAGAGGCAGCAATTCTACTTCATCATCATCGACTGATCTAGAGATGATCTGTTCTTGTGATACATATACGGCAACTCCTCTAATAGGTTGCGATGGCCATTGTGGCTTGCGCGACTGACTTCGCATGTGCAGTATCACTCGGCTGGTCAGTAAAACGTGCATTACACGCTGGTAGGGAGTGAAAAGGTTTTCTAGATCATGCTACATGCCACGTAGGAAAATCTTTAATCATCGAAGCGATGAAAAGCATTGATCAATGATACTCACCGGTAACGAGAGTATTATAACAACATTTGCAACGGAAATGGCTGTGTGTGCGTTGAAGTGAAAATTTCAAGTGACAGGCGGTGAAAACTCACCGAAGAGGCATATGTAATATGTGATTCCTTGATATCGCATAGTTCAGCTAAACAGCTTGCTCACGCGAAGATGGTATAGTACTTACCGTCTCGATAGATGACGGTTAACAAAGCAGATTTGTTTGTGCGAACTGTTCCAGTGCATCCATATTATCAGGACACCAGGCCACGCATGTGAAAATCTTTATACGCACAGAAAGTGAATCCAGGGATTAGCATTAAGATTAAGATGCCTGGAAAAAGGGATCATTGTGATCAGTGAAGGCAGTGTTAGTCGTCTGTCGAGGACCTCTTACCTGCTTCATATATCCACAAAAATACCCAACAAAGAAAGAATACCGGTGTTCCGCCTATAATTACGCACCCCATCTTCTCCGGGGACGGGGATGCGAGATCTACGCCGTACCAAAAGCTAAGTCTTTGGGTATCCACAAAACATTCCAAATGAATAACATACAGGTATGAGTCCGGACAAATAAGTTGTTGAAGTATATGATCGGAACCCAGCAGCACAAAAAAAATATAATCATAACGATCAGTATTCGCTTGTCTTTTCGCCATAATACCCATGTTCGTAAGGTAAGGACGACTGAAAGGTCAATAATCGTCAGTTGATATTTGCGTCTCACCCAAAGGCAAATCGGCAGACAAACCTTCCGTGATGGCTACTCCTGAGATGTACATCCCTAGTCCGGTTGAATACCTGCGAGCTCTGAAGATAGAAAGACAGCGTACAAGCGGTAGTAACGAATACAGTCCGACATGTATCTGGTCCTACAGATACCGATAATGTGACTATTGTGGAACGTTCAATCTTGTTTTGGCAAGTCAAACTTCCGTTTAAATTGACTGACCTACGGGCAAAAGTCCAAGCGTATCAACCAGGGGCATATATCTCTGGACGATATATAGTATATTCAGGGGAGATGTGAATAGCTGCTTCGAAGACCAGACGAATTCCAGCTCCGCCGGTAACAGCAGAAACCAATCGTATACGTAGAGCACAATGCTCGACACTGCAGGTGGACGCAATGCGATTAATCAAACAGTCAATTTCTTTTGAACTTGGTCAACCTGTTACGCACAAGAAAGGTACTACAATTTCAGCCCCAGCTGCTCTTCAGAACAGAGGTCCGCATGTATCTCAAGATTACTCACCGTAATTAGATTGCGGTCGTTGAGGTAGTCAACAAGCTCGGCTTGAGAAAATGACATATCCTCCAGAAAAATCAGTAATGAGGAAAGAACTATTGATGAGTATCCGTGGCAAATGCTACTGATATAAGTACCCGAGGCGAGGGTTGGACTAGCATCGCTCATCATCTTCTCATCTCGGGTCGCCAATAGCATAGGCCCTTAGGGCCATTCGGAATTGATAGTTTATCTCTATACTGACAGTTGGGAATCGGACCTCTGCAGAAGATTAGAACAGAACGTAACACTGACGATGATCACTGATGATAAGTTGTAAAGATGACATGTAAAATCTGTGAGTAACACCGTTCAATACGCAACAAATCACACATTTATGTATACCTTTGTAACAGATCTATAAGTGACCTGTTCTAAAGCTCAAAGTTTCCCACTCTCCTTGATCGCTCTAGGTCCTCTTCCAAAAAAACCCCACGAAATTTGATTCGCCACGTAGATTTGTGTACCCAGCTCTTCCGCAAACGCCCAAACCGTGCCCGGGTTCTTCTGGAACTGTCTTCCAACCGAAACGACATCAGCCACACCATCCTGCAGATATTTCTCCGCCTGTACACCAGACTTAATCCCTCCAACGGTCCCGACGATTGTTTTACCCGGACCATGGAGCCCCTTCTCTTTGAGAAATTGGGTGACCTCAGCAGCCCATTCTTGTTGGGCGTTGTGATTAGACAGGTCCTGTTCAGGATGGGTTCCGCCAGAAGAGATGTCTATGAAATCGACGCCGTGTTGAGCAATAACGGAGGCATATTTCATTGTGTCCTTGTTCGTCCAGCTGGGTCCTAGGTTAAGATGTTCGATACGATCAGAGGCAGATATCCTGTTCAGTTTGTCAGTCATGAGAATTCCGACTGACAGGAACAAAGGCAAGTATCACCTGAGGAAAAGAGGCATCCCGTCAGGAATAACACCTCTCACGGCCTCAATGATTTCTAGATGGAGCCTGATTCTATTCTCGAAGCTACCTCCGTATTCGTCTGTGCGGAGATTTGACACAGGAGATAAAAATGAGTGAAGTAGATAGCCGTGAGCGCTGTGTATTTCTATGACATCGAAACCTGCAGTGAGAGCGCGTTTGGCTGCGTCTGCCCAGGCTTTGACGATTCGTTGAATGTCGTCTTTCGTGAGCTCGATCGGAGTTTGGTTTACTTCAGAGAATGCGATGGGTGAGGGGCCATAGGGCTTCCAACCTCCAGTTATGAGGGTTGCGTCGGCATTGAGGTGGAGGAAAGGCGCGACAGTGGAAGCTTTACGACCGGCGTGGGCAAGCTGGGACAAAAGATTAAAACATCAACTTCATGCCGGCTGGCTATGCATTGCAACGTACCTGAATCCCTATTCTTTGGTTTTGGGAATGAGCAAAATCGACAATCTCCTTGAGAGCCTTGACGTGACCATCGTCCCAGATCCCAGTATCCTCAGGGGTTATCCTACCTTCAGGCAAGACAGCTGTGGCCTCAACTAACGTCAAACCGGGACCCCGGGACAAAATACCCCCGACTTGATTTAATGTTAGCGTCATGCGGAACGTTAATAATGTAGTACCTACGATGAGCAAGATGCCAATGAGTTACAAATCCATTAGAGGCGGAATATTGGCACAGAGGAGCGAGCTGCCGCTGCGGTCAGAAATAAAGCTTGCTAGATTATAGAAAAACCCACAAATATCCGGTTCTGGAAAGTAAGGTCTCGGATCGATATCGGAGTAAAGAGTTTTGGAATAGGTTTTCCGTCTGGCTGCGGGTCAAGGGCAGTGCCACTAGTAGGTGTCTGTGCTGGAGTAAAGAAAGGGACACCAGCTGCTGGCTTATTGAAGTAGATCTGAGAAGGCATCGGATGGCGTACAAGTTCAAAGGTTGCTGTTTATAAATTATTCAGTTACTTACACGGATGAGAGAAAACCCGGAATACGATCACATGACTCACACCAATCATGATCCCACTTGCAAACCTCGAAGAGCTCAACGTAATCTGGGCCGCCAACAAACGCCTACCGACGCTGGCTTCGCGGCGGCAGTGGGCTGAAGCTCGCAACTTAAATGTCCTCAACGTCAATCTATGGTTTTTCCGAAGACGCCGCAGAGCCAGAGCAAAGGGCATCTACGTGCCTTCCACCAACTACGACATTCCAGTAGGAACCCCGCCGACTGTAAAGACCGAGCCTGTAGAGCAGGAGAGTTTCCGATCTTCGTCGCCGGACACTTTCTTTACCCGTCGGAACAAGAATCTCTGCCAACTTCTCCCCCTCCTTCTGAAGACGAGCCTCCTGCGCATATATGCGTTCCATCGGACAACAAAAGCGACAATGGAGACGACATTCTTTGCGAATTACATCTACCTGGAGATTTCTTCACAGAATATCACGAACCAGAACCACAAGAAGAAAACATGGACGTGGATTCGAGTACGTCCCGCTTTGATCTGTATAACAATCTGCCTCCAATGGTGATTCGTACCTAAGATCTCGTCAGTCCCTCAGAACATCTTGCCCCAGCTCATGGTTTCTTCGAAATGGACAAGAAAATCTATACTCCTGACGGCTTCCAGCTATCCGATTCAGAGATTCTATATCCACCCGCTTACATCGTCGAAATGTCGGCACAACCAAACGATTTCCCCATCCTCTCTAAACTATCTGAATCAGACTATCTCCCGCCACTGCCTTCTGATCCACCAAGACCACTCCCAGTTAAAACCCTAGCGGATAAGAAGAATCAGAGCTCCTCTACGCTATCTCCGTCCGCTCTTTTTGTGCAACATTCTACGTACAAAAAGCACATCGATTCGGCCGAGTTCGACACCATCATCGACGGAGATCGCGACATCGACACGGGCACGATTTTCTACCGGGCTTTTGCGAAACATATGATTATCGAATGGGAGGGAGATGATGGATGGCTGACGCGCAAGAACCTGCTACGGGCCCGCTCGAGTGGATATCTGCTTTGATTGCTATTGCTGCTATGACACTGCTTGCATTTCGCATTTCGGACTTTGCGTTGGACTTTGCCTTCAAATCGGATAACTTTTCACATTTGTATTCAATACACCATCACCGGTAATTAAAGGTATCTGCTGCACCGTTACAACCCCGACCTCACCCAATAAACTACCCAACGCGCTATATCGCAGGCAGAAAGCGGTTCCAGAGATCGTATCTTTGGACTCAATCGCTGAATTTTGGCTGTTGCCAGAGCTGTGAATCCGACAGCTTCTACATCATCTTCCTTGCCCGATTGTTGCACATCTGCTAGAGCCATATCACGGTAAAAACCAAGGATCTTTCCTGCGGGCTGTTGATTTCAACAGAGGTGCTATACAAGGAAGGGTAAATCGGAGACTCACCGCCTCATCTTCGACGCTTTTGGCTTCACTGTGCATAACCTCTACCAATGCATTGACCCAGGTTTGGATCGGGACAAGCGGCAGCACGTGGGAATCTAGCTTTTTCTCTGCGATCACGGTCTTCCGGATTTCGCGTATCATATATGACCAAGAAATGGGACGAGGATGTACAAGATTAACTGCGGGGTGATTTTCTTTTGAGAGGCCGACATCAATAATGGAGTTTGCAACTGCGTCCACAGGTATCCAAGATATGACCTGCACAAACGAAAAGCACATGACTCCGGTGAGGAGAGAAAAAGATGGAAAAAGAGCCTACTCCGCGAGCGTCAGGTAACATGTTTAATCTGAAGCTTGTTTTAATCATAAGAGGGAACCAATCACTCGCTGCCCATGCACCATTCGATTTCCCTCCACTGATTTGACCAATACGTAATGAAGTCGTGGAGAGCCCGCTGTTGGCAAGAATCTATCCCGCCATCAGGGCGAACGAATCATAGAAAAATTCAGAGTGACTCACCCTCTCAGAAACATACTTTGATTCTCCATACCCCATACCAACCGCGCTCTTTGCATCCTTCACAATCTCCTCCGGATAGGGTCCCTTCTCCGGCGCATTCCAGGCTTGCGCGGAGGAAATGCTGGAAGTGAATAAAAACCTCAACGACGACGAATACTGACTCGATCGCGCCAAGTCTATCAGATTTCGCACACTACGTATGTGCGTCTCGAAGGATGAGAGCGAGAGATTGAAGTCGAGTCTCCAAGCGTTGTGGATGATCAGTGTCACATCAGTTCTGAGCTATGAACTCGTCAAGATTTGGGGGGAAAAAACAAGGAAAAAAAATAATGCGTACCAGGCCATACACTTCGGGGGACAGCCCAAGGCTCGGTAGACCGCTGTCTCCCTCGAGATATACCACCTTTTCGGCATCCAACAGCAAGGGATCTAGTCCTCTGTCCATGAAACGGCTCTTATGGCGATCAAACACCGGGCTATGGACAGACGGCCGGTTAAGTGTGTAAATTCGATTCACTGAACAATTGCCGATTAACGTAGCCAGAATGTGTGCACCTAAGCTTCCCGTGGATCCAGTGAGGAGCACGACAGTGACAGAAGGCGGAGAGCTACCATCATGATCGATCGAATTCGAGGCGATATCGGCTAGCCCTTTAGAATATTTCATAATCATTCCCTCCATTGCCCGGATGTGCTCATCTATTTCGATGTCTTCTATAGACGATCGGGCATGAGATTTTGAATTGATCAATGCACCTATGTGATTGGCGAGATTCTCGATGGAAGGATGTTGATAGACTATGTTCTGCGTGACTAGCTTGAACGCTGCCCGTACTAATGGGATTTCAGAGCCGCGGAGAGCAGTGACAATGCGTAGACGCAAAATTGTTGCACTGAGACTGTCGAATGCAAAGAAATTGAAGATTGACAGTCAACAATCAAGCAAATCACACACGCGCCTATCCAACCCGTTCTCAAACATATCCGTCGAAGAAGACAACACAGCTCCGACTAGTTCATTCACTTGATCCGTGAGCCATTGGACCAGTCGAGGGGGATTCCAGCCAGAGGGAGGGATGCTGTTCGCATTAGACTCAACAGTTGTGTATCTGTGTAAAGAGTAGGCATCGAAGTTGAGTTACAGCAACGCATACTCGAAATATCAACCCAACAAACATCTGGTCTATTTCTTTCTCGTACGCAGAAATCGCGGCTTTCGTCATGACAGTGCCCTTCGGAGCGCGAGGAAGGGGTTTCCCAGGTGAGGTGAGCAGAATCATCTCCTTGTAGATCCTACTGAAGGCGGGGGCCACTTGATTGGCTTCGTTAATCACAGCCCTGAACATGTAACTCGTTAGGCGCCAAAATCGCTTGTTCAAGATAACGTACCAGATCTTATTGCGGTAGTGAGACAACTCCCCGAAGTTACTAAAGTCAACCTCATGGCCAGGTGTGGGTTCAATCAATATGCCAGGCTGATCGCGTTGGCGGCCAAACATCACAGCTCCTAGAATCCTTGAAGCACTACCTCAGTTGTCTGCCAATACTGGGAAGAGATGCCTTACAATGGGCTCTGTAGCAGCATATTCTCTATTGGAGCTGGAACAGTTTTCTCGCCCGAACTATGAACGAGCACATCATCAAGTCGGCCCACCCTACGATCCCAATCCGTCATGAGTTTTGACAATACCAACGATATTTCAACTCACACTTTCCACAGGTCTGGTTTGGTAGGGTGCTTGAGAAACAGATCTGACGTTGCATAACCGCTGTGATTTAACATGTTGTTGACGGCAATTGCATGCGATTCGACAGCCTAGCGGAATACTCAGATTGCGGATTCATCTCCTATCGTATGTTACATACCAAAAATTGGCACTCATACGTTCCGTCCCCTTGGGGCGCCCAGTTGATATGGGCTTTCTCAGAAAACCTAAGCCATTGCCAGTCGGTCCTGTCACCATACAAGTTGATAGCTGTTGGGATAGCGAACTCGGTTCCTCCATAGATAGCGCGCAGGTGTACTCCCTCCGATACCAGGCTATCGCCGATTGCAGGAGGTAGTGGTCCTCCGGAACAGATCTGATTTTGTAGATCAACCCAGGCCAAAGGCAGCGACGACACTAAGACCTACCACTAGTTCCAGGGAACGCAAAATGTCTATATCGGATTTTGAATGCGACCAGGCCTGCACCATTGAAGGCACCGTAATCAGGCAGTTACATTTGGTTCGCTGTAAGTGCGAAAGAATATTTTCCGGGGTAGGCATGATAGGCTGCATATCTGGCTTGGTCACGACAGGCGTGTAAAGAGCTATTGGCAAAGAATTGAATAAAGCCGAGGCTAGTTGTGCGTAAAATGCGTATCCATGAAATGGTGGTAAACTTGCTGAAAAAGGACGTAATGGGACACTATAATCCCGAAGTTCTGTTCCAGATGCTATGGAGGGCGTCACAGAGGTATTCAAACGAGAGTAAATCTAGTGCTTACGAAAAGCGGCCCAACTTTGCACCGAACGATGAGATTGAGGAATAGCTTTTGGAAGGCCGGTGCTTCCAGAGGAATGTAGAATCATCGCAGTCCATTGCGTATCTGGGCGAACAGGGCAGGCTGGATAGGGCTGGAATGGGTGTGCAGCCGTTTCCACTCCGAGATTGGGATATAGTTGTACTAGGCCTGGAATCTCTTCAAAAGAGACATCGAAACCACTTTCATCGGAGGATTCCAGTTCAGTTTTTACGCCGTTTATGAGTTCTTTGAGAGTTGCGTGCGTGGTAAGCAGTCGATGTGCTCCACCCTTTTTCAGCAGATTTGTTATAGCGACAGCAGAATTGCGCGGCGAGATTAGGAGGGGCTGTAGGAACGCGGTGAATGTTAGCAGTTTTTTTTTTTTGAGAAATGAATGGAGAGCGTACCACCAGACCAGCCTCCATGGTCCCGGCAATTATAGTCTCATAGACCAGGGTATCCACCAGTGCTACCACCGCGACGACTTGACGTTCATCACCCGAGCGATTGGGACGAATAATATGTGCGAAACGATGACACGCTCGTACAAATTCTAGATAGGAGATTTCGGTTACTCCGTCCTGGTCGTCGTGAGTGACGAACACGAATATAGGCTCATCCGGATTGTGCTCGTAGTGAAAATCAAGCAGTTCTGGCACGGTGATAATATCTTGGAGGCAGGGACTCCTTGCAGTGGCCATAATAAGATGTTGTGAACATGGGAGGCAATATTAGGCCTTTTTATCCAGTCGTATGAGATAGTGGGAGTCGTATGAGATAGTGGGAAAGCCTTAACCAGGCGCACCTATTAGTCATGCATATTTACATAGATAGATATTATTTATAGTATGAAAAGTGTGCAACAAGGCTCAATTCCATCGACTGTGAAAATTGGATGCCCCTGGTGTTCCACGAAAGACAAACTGTGACGTGGTCTGAGTCTGTCCGCTCGACCGATGAGAAACAAATTGCGATGTGGATTGAGTTTGTCCGCTCAGTGTCCGATGCGGTTGAGCCGCTGCCGCGGGTGGATCAGCTCGGAAACTCTTCAACTCTTCTTTCAGGCTTTCTCGTTCATAACGCAAGGAGCTGATCTTCTTGTCCTTGGATTCCAGCGATGCTGAGAGTCGAGTAGAGGTGGTCTGGCCAGCTGAGTCCCTCGCTTCGGCGACCTGTTTACGCAAACTGGCTGCTTCCGTTTCGAGCAGTGAGAGTTTCGTTTGTAATTCCTCCTTGGCTTGCCGTTCCTTTCGTACATTGGCGCTGGCCGCAGTCAAGCGACTCCGGTAATCCTGAATGTCGGACGACATCATCTCTTTCTGGAGCTGCTGTCCTTTACGGCTCGCCTCCAGATCGCGCTGAAGACTATCCCGTTCCGATCGCAAAGAGACAATATCCTGCTCTTTGGACACCACGGTGCTCTTGGCTGTAGAAACCTCGTCCAGAAGCTCATCAACTCGCTTTTGAGAAGCAGAGGTGAGGGTCTCCAACGTTTTTACTGTTTCGACCTCCCGGTTTTTCGCCTTAACGAGTTCGCTGTTTTGCTTCCGAGCCGTCTGTAGTTCAAGATCCAAATCCTTCGCGTGATTAGTGGCGGCGGCTCGTGCTCCCTCACTCGCCCTTTCCAGGGCAGTGATCTTTTTCTCCAGCTCATTCTTCTCGCACTGCAATCTGTCCACAGTCGCACACGCTGAAAGGCGATCTTTTTTCGATTCATTCCATCGCCGTTCCAGTTGGCCCTTTTCGGCCATCAGAACATCAAGCCTGTCTGTCTTGTGCTGAACAACGTCCTCAAGATTAGACACCTTCACCACAAGCTTTTCGTATTGATCCTGGCTAACGTCCAGGGCCTGATTGAGCGAGAGAATCTCCTCCAAATAACCCTCCTCTGCGGAAGTAGCCTGGGCACTTACTGAGTCCAACTCTTCCGCCTTGGATTCCAAGTCAGCACGAAGGGACTGAAGAGTAACATTTATTTTGTGAATAGTGCGCTCGGAGGCACTAGAGAGCTCGTCTCGTTCCCGTCGGACTCTGTCCAAGTCAGTCTGGAGGTTATCGCGACCTTCCATCAGCCCATGAACTTCGTCGGCAGCCTGTAACGCGGCGGCTCTTGCTCGCGTGCGCTCAAGCTTGAGCTCCTGCAGGGCGCTTTGTAGCTGCTTTTCTAGTGCCACACTCGCGTTAGACTCCCGCTTGACGTTGGCAGCCAGCTCTTCTAGCTCGTGGCGGAGGCGAGATGCCTCTGCCGACCCATGCTCGCGAACAGACTTCATTTCGGCAGCGAACTTGGTGGCAGCCGCGTTGAGATCCTCGATTTTGTGAGTCTTCTCGGTGAGCTGCGTGGATAAGGAGTCTCGAGAAGCTAGCAACTCCCCACAATTCAGCTCGAGATCGGTGACCTTTGCCCGAGCTTCCTGAATTCGGAGAGATAAACGATTCACCTCCGAAGAGAGACTGTTTTTCTCGGAGGAGATATCTTGATGCTTCCCAGACATCTCTGCCAGCTGCGCCACCACGCTGTCCTTGTCCCTCAAGAGCTTTTCGATCCTTGTTGCGTTAACTTGAGCTTCATCTTTGAGGGTCTCATGCGCCTTCCGCAGCAGCTGGATCTCAGCCGCATGCACCATCATCTCCTCTTTGTGAGAACTCTCGAGCTCCGCAATCACTGAAAGATGATGCTGACGCTCCACATCCAACAGCTGCGAACTAGTCGACAGATCTAGAGGTTCCTCGTAAAGCTCGTGGCTGTTGGCTTGTGCATGTGCGGATGCGTATAGTGAGCTGTAGGAGCCGACAGATGAGGTGCTGCATCCAGTAGTCGACACATTGTTCTCGGGAGGAAAGGGGTCCCTGCGTTATCATCCTGAACCTCGTCCGCAAGGTCAGAGTCAGAGAAATCCAGCGAATAAGTGTCATCGGTATCGGTAAGGTCATTGAAGAATCCAGCGCGGAGTTGGGGTGGTACCTGCAGAATGCAAGTCTCAGTAATACTCGAAGGAAGAACACAAGGACTTGCCATTCCACCAATGCCACCCCCATTGCCAGTGGCGTTCATGAAACTTCGTTCCATGGTAGCGTAGATTTCAGTAATATCTCTTTGAGGGAAGATGTTTTTGCTGAGACGAGAGAATTGAGGCATAGAGCTTCGATGCATGAAGCAAGTGGAGGCTATTG
This sequence comes from Collybiopsis confluens, assembly GCA_013368555.1. NCBI lineage: Eukaryota > Fungi > Basidiomycota > Agaricomycetes > Agaricales > Omphalotaceae > Collybiopsis > Collybiopsis confluens. The sequence continues at coordinate 285,559 of JAACJN010000011.1, forward strand.
CACAACGAGGCGAATTAGAATAAACGCCCGCGGCACTCCTCCTACACGCTTTGAATTGGTCACATGAATAACATGTGAACCATTACTGACATAATTTTCGCGCCGCGTCGAGCCCAAATTTCGGTGGACAATCTACTACTTGCCTACGCGCCAGAGGTACTACATAATCCAATTTGGATTCAGAATTAAGCGTTTTTGCTACTTATTTGCTGTGAACTCTTCACTGCGAACTGATACGCTGAGTATCGGTGATATTCAAGTACATCGGCGTTCTATTGACTGTCTATCTACTATTTTACTTACTTACAATCCACATCTAACCCAATACTTGACCCAAAGTGCAGTATCTTCGTCACTTATCTGCTCCAGATTCTTCATGCGCGGACTGTAACGCTGGATATTAGTGATATCCAGGGTTTGCACTCCGAGAGCCTCAGCATTGTAGTCCGCTGTCTGGGCCGCACGCGCATCAGCCTCACCCATGGCTTTGATAAATTCGAGAATTTTGGTGGCGGGCTTTACAAAAAGGAAAAAAAAATGAACCGCTCAAGGTCAGCTATCTAGATAAAGACCTTGTAGACTAACCATACTCACCACTGTGTTTGCCGCTTCCTCGGCCGACTTCCCTGCTGCTGATTCTTCGAGTAAAGCGATCCACTCTCCAAACGGAATGAGGGGTAGGGCGTCCGAATCAAGGTTTTTCGCTGAAATCAATGTCCGACGAAGAGCTTCCATCACCAAAGTCCAGGAAACAGGATGGGGGTGCACCAGGTTGACTGCAAAAGGGGTGGATTCTTTGTGAAAACCGAAATCCAAGATAGCTTCGGCCACCGCGTCCGTGGGTACCCAAGAGATTACCTGTTAAAAGTAAGAGTAGGCGCGTTTCAGACTGGCATGGAACTTACCCCGCGAGTATCCGGAAGGGCATTCAAAGTCAGGCCGGATTTTATAATCAGTGGTAACCAGTCACTCATTTGCCAAGCACCGTTAGGTTTACCGCCCGAGATCTGGCCTATTCGAAAGGATGAAGCGTGTAGACCGCTTGAATGCAAAAGCTATACCATAGCCGTCAACTTGAATAAAACAAAAGAATTTCGGGAGAAAACGGCCCACCCTCTCTGAAATATACTTGCTCTCGCCATATCCGCCACCAACAGCATACTTCGGATCCATGACAACTTCTTCAGGATAAGGACCTAGACTTGCATCCCAGGATTGCGTTGTTCCAATCGAAGACGTAAACAAAAAACGAAGCGAGGAGACATGCCGACACGAGCGAGAGAGGTCTATCAAGTTTCGCATTCCTCGGACATGGGGCTCGAATGAGGGCAAGGAAAGGTTGAAGTCTAGTCTCCAAGCATTGTGTATGACCAGGGTCAAGCTCTCTTTGAGCTGGAAAGGGTTGTCAGTAAGGAAACACTGATGATAACCAATTTACTGTACCTCGTTATACACCTCGTCAGTCAGCCCAAGATTGGGTTGCGAACTTTCGCCTTCTAGTTGGACAAGCTTCGCGGATAAAAGAAGTGATGTATCGAGCGCTTTATCCTCAAATCGCTCTCGTTGCCTATCCATTACTGAAATCCGAGTAGATGGCCGGTTAAGAGTATACACACGAGTCACTGCCTCGTTGGAAAGGAGTGTTGCAAGGATGTAAGAACCAAGATTGCCTGTAGACCCAGTGAGAAGGACTACATGTTCTGAGGGCACTGTAGCGCCCGCATTAAGATCCAGCGGTACCTCTAACCCATGGGAGTAGCGCTGGATCACGTTTTCTATGGCCTCCTCCTGAGTTTGGCCGGTAAAGCCTTGCGATGGATCCTGGACAAGCTTCACGAGAAACATCGATAGATCGCTGATCGTAGGATACTTGTACACTGTGTTCTGTATGACAAGTCGGGCTGCGGATTTTATCGAGGGATCGCTCGACAGCACGCCAACTATTCGCAAACGCAGGACCGTGGCACATAGGCTGAAAAGGGCACAAATTCAAAACTATGCTCTGAAGAACAAAAAGATACAACTCACCTGTCGAAGCCATGCTCAAATATATCCTCAGACAAAGCAATGGTTTTCCCGCATATGTCGCTGATTTGCGTTGCGAGCCAGGACTGAACGTCGGAAATTTCCCAGCTTGCGGGGGCAACCACAGACCCGTTCTGTGCATTTGACTCCACAGCATCATATCTATTTGATTTCCGCGTAAATCATTTTCTTGATAACAGAGCGAAGACATACATTTGATCAATTTCCTTCTCATACAATTGGTATACCGCTTTTCGTATGACTGTATTTTTTGCTGTACGTGGAAGAGGTTTATTGGGAGACGTAATCAGAATCATCTCCTTGTATATTCTACTGTATGCAGGTGCTATTCTGTTCGCTTCTTCGATTGTGGGCCTAGTAACGAATGGGCGTTGGAATGAAGGGTCTGGGAAGAATTGCGCAACATACCATATTTGATTCCTGAATTTTGACAATTCAGCATCATCTTCAACATTAATCTGGTTTCCAACTGAGGGCTCGATGAGGACTCCTGCTTGGTCGCGCTGCCTGCCAAACATAATGACACCTTGGACCCTATTGCAATAAATGTCAAGTTACCTCCAAGCCGGGTATGCCATTAGTCCAACTTACAGAAGGCTAGCCATTATTACACGTTCCATCGGCATGGGTACCTGTGCATACATGATCGTCAGTATATATTCATTGTCTTCTTAAACAAGACCTACCGTCTTTTCTCCACTTGAATGGATTAAAACTTCGTCTGCACGCCCGACACTGAGTAATCGTTAGTAAAAATCGTATCTAAAAGTAGGAACAGCTTACATTTTCCATAAATCAGGTCTCGAAGGATGCGGAATAAAGAGATCGGACGTGGCATACCCCGGCACATCATCAATGTTGTGGACTGACACTACGTGCTTCTCCGTGGCCTATGAGCTAATGTGAGGCTGTACTTGACTTCAGAAGTAGAAGCAGAGTCCTACCAGAAATTGAAGTTCGCTTTTTCCGTCTCCTTGAGATAACCATCGTATATTAGTCTCCTTCGCCCATGCTATCCAATCCCAGTATCTATCTTCCTTGGGATCAAAGGAGAAATCACAGACTGCCCCCACCTCTGTGGTTCCATAGGCAGAACGCAGATGAACCCCACGTGAGACGAGGTAATTGCCAACCGAAGGAGAGATGGGACCACCGCCATACATCTTACACAAAAAGTGATGAATCATGGATTGATATCAGAGCGTGATTCCTTTACACTCACAACAACCTTGAAGCCTTTCAAAATTTCCACATCGTTTTCATCCTGTGCCCATATCTGCAATATCGAGGGGAGAATCATCATTGAGTCCACTTTGGTACTTATATAGTGCGGTAGAATATTCGTGGGTGAAGGAGTGATCGGAACTGCGTCAGGTGTCGTCACAATTGGTGGAAACAACACGATGGAGCGGGAGGTGAAGATTGGAAATAGAAATTGATTCCAAAACGCCATCGAGTGGAAGGGCGGGAGGGGTGCAGCGCCCATACGTACGTTCGCAGCCCGAAGACGCTCCGATACAGCTTGCGAATTCAGAAAATGAGACAATTTATTCTAGTCCCTGTGATGGTACTCACACATTCTTAACCATCCATTGATAAATGTTCTATGTGCGATGGGGATGGCCTTTGGTAAACCAGTACTTCCAGAAGAATGCAAATATATGGCTACTTCATGCTCTTTGAACGTTGAGGTTGCAGGAGGATATGGTTCAAAGAAATCATCTGCCTTCTCAGTTCCTAGCTTGGGATAGAGTTGATTGAGGCTCGGAATTTCGTCGAAAGTAATAACATCATAGGCCAAACCCTCCGAAGTTTGCGTGGTTTCTAACTCGGTCCTGAGTCCACGGAGAAGATCCCGGAGAGTATTGTGAGTTACAAGCACGTGATGGCAACCGGCGACTCGAAGGAGATGCAGTACCGCGATGGGGGGAAGTCGGGGAGATATCAAGAGCGGCTACGCGAGTTGTTATAAGCTTATAGAGTATAAAAAATAGAACTTACCACATGTCCAGCTTCAAAGATTCCAGCAGTTACGGCCAGATAGGCCATTGTATCTAGCAAAGCCACCACTCCAACGACCTTTCTATCCTCTCCAGCACGCCCTGGACGTACAAGATGCGCTGCGCGATGGCTGGCGCGCACGAATTCAAGGAAAGAGATTTCGGTAGGTTCGCCTTCTATTACCTGTTGCTTATGGACATCATATGGTGCGAAGACAAATAATGGCTGAGTTGGATTGTGTTTGAGCTGGAAATCCAGGGCCTCGGGGACAGTAATGAATCTGTCGAGATAGGGAGTAGGGATGGCAGAAGACATTGGCGTATTGATGGCTTATGGATCCAACGCACCCTCTTATATGATCTTGAGATGGAATACATATCGGACCTGGAGTCAACAGAAACAATATAGCTGATTTGACACATGGGCGATGTTTGAAGGACTGGTACGAACAAATCGGCACCCCTGAAAGCGCACCTATGACCTGCGCTCGTAGCTCGAAGGGAAATCCATAGTTTTTCCGAATTTCCGGCCACCTGCAAAGGCAGAACCCCTTCAGTCCCCCGGACCCGGAGGTTACACTGAATTTTCGATATAGGCCGCAGTTGGAATGCGTCAAAAGTCGTGACAATGGCAAGGACTTTGAGAAGCGAGTTGACGGCATACACGCCCAATCCATCGGACTTTCTTGATTACTAGAGCTACCTGACATTCTCGCTTCTCACCTAACATGTTCCCGGTCCCGTCCCAGATCAGATCACCATTGGCTGCGAAGGTGTTTACTTACATCACAAAACTTTTCTCGCCTCACCTCGACCAGGGCCAGTGTCGCGCCACTGACTGAATGGGTTTACGAACGGAGCTCCGAATCTCCCTAAGAGATGCTCCTCATTTCTCAACAAAATCCTTTCATTCCTCTTCACTCATCATTGTCGTTTTCGTACATGGTATATATAGCCTCTGGGTGCGGCCGCGAGGAAGACTTCAGTTTCGAATGTGGCTCATCACGCATCTCGACGGGTCCCAATATCGCGCTGCTTCATTTATAACACCCTGTGGTAGCTTTTTACAGAGATAGGAATAGAGTAGGTTCCATACCATGATGAGAGTCGGCGTTTGCGGCATTTGTAAAGACCTTGCTCAACTCACAATCAAATCTGTAAAAAAAAAAACGAAGAACGAGAGTATAAGAGAGTTTAGAAGATACAATCATCGCAGTATGCTGAGCACCCTCAGCCTTCCCACACCTAAGGTACACCTACAAAAAAAAACTATTATTTAAACTAGAAATCGGACCACCCTCAACCTGAAGCGTATTTCTCTGTCCACTCTCGACTGACACGCTGTGCGTCCTTCTCATTCTCTTTGTAATGTTTTGCAACATCGGTGGCAAGGGGATCATCCGGGTTGGGCGCACTAAGCAGCGCTTGCACGGAGAGTAGCACTGTCCGGATTTGAAGTGCTGGTGACCATTTATCTGTGTGAAGAGAATACGAGAATGACCACAAAATTCGATACTGGGAAAAAGCGACGTACCTTTCAAGATATCCAAACAAATCCGACCTAGTTTGTCTGGATGGCAAATATTATTAGGAGATCGCGGCGAAAGCAGTTCCACACACGCACCGATATTCGGATGATAAATCTTGGTCAAGAAACGCACTTTCGGTGGCGCCATTGGGTATTCTTCCGGAAGAAAGAGCTCAAGTTTAAAAACACCGCCTGATGACCATTGACTGATTTAACCTTTGAAATATTTGAGCATAGACGCACTTTGGAAGGGACTGCCTTCTGGACCCTGTATTGTTACGTCGAAATACCTCAGATTGTCATCATGAGGAGCTGCTGTGATTCCGGGCGCTGGATCTGCAACCAGACGTTCGGTCTCCTGATAAACCGTCATCTTCAGAGATTTAATAATATCGAAGAAATAGACCAGCCTTGATGATACGCTATTGAGGTTGAGCGGCCGAGATGGCACCGATTTTAAATCAGCGTATGAGCACAGCAATTGGTGGTGAAAGTTTGTGAAAAGGAACATCATTCAAGAGAACACCACGACGAACCTTGGGTAAACCAGCCATAGCAGTCGTTCACGGAATTGTCCTGTCTCTGATAATCTTACAGTAGACCGTTATCGTCCCAAGTCTTTGTCGTTCTTCCGTCAAGATTTTGATATTCTAAAGCCAAACGATGAGGACTGTAATCCTGTAGAGTCCTAGGTAGCGTTATTAATGAGGGAAAAAGACAAGGGCGTTTTGTTAGACCGAAAAGATCGATTGAGTCAGACGCCAATCACATGCCCAGTTCACACGCGACATTGGTAGTTAATAAAGATATTCTTGGATCAGATACTAGTTAAGACGGACTACGCAATATATTAGATGGCTCTCGAACTTCTCGGTCAACCAGATGTTGGGATACCCGCAAACTCGTCATATCCTAGAGCGAGGTTCAAGTTCTGGGAATACCTCAGTCCCTTTGGCAAATTATGTGCAAAATCGAATTCCTCACCTGCAGACATTGTGTCGCGGCTCCCTTCAGCAAGTTATCAAGCCCGCCCTAGTCACCAACGTTGAGTTACTCGGTTAAGCATCATTATTTGACCACATACCACTACGACCACTCGATCGCCCTCGCTATGCACCTGTACGCCACCCACAGTCCACGTATGTTTGTCCTCGATATCCTTCAGTGACGGAACCTCCTTTTTTATCCTCACCAATTTCTCGCCACTGTATTTCTGCTCATAAAGCGAAATAACCTCCCTCGCACTGAGCTTCTCATTCAGCGGCATCGAAAGCGTGCTGATGATACCGCTGAACCAAGGGGCCACCGACGGTATGAACGCAATTTTCATTTTAGAGCTGGGGTCCGGAAGGACTTCAGATAGATGGAACGCGGCTTCGCGTTCGTGAATATGATCAGTCAATGCATATGGGCGAACACCTTGACCGAGCGACTCTGGAGTGACTTTGGGGAGACTGATTGGACGTCCGTCTGGATCAGTCGCAGAGACCGTTCCCGCTCCACTATACCCCGACATTCCAAGTACTGTGGGCCACGCCTCGGGTTTGACGTACTTGAGGAGAGGCGCGATAAGCATTTGAGCCGAAGTTGCATAACATCCTGGATTGGAAATTCGCTTAGCGGCTCGAACAGCGCTTCGGCCATAGAGCTCTACGACGAGATAGACAGATAAAATAAATTTATTCAAGATTCGTTACACATTTGTTTACTGCGGCTTACCAGGAAGCCCATAGACCCATTCCTTCTCAAACCTAAAATCGGCACTGAGATCAACGATGACACTCTTCTCTGAAGCGGTTCTCTCTTCAGCCCCACGGTCTACGGCATCGACAAACGGTTTGCAAGCACCGTTGGGTAGTGCCATAACCCATGCATCCACCTCACCATCCTTTTCCATCCTCTGTACATCTTCTGGCGACAGGTTACTGTATGTCACAGGGGTTCTGTATCCAGTGAGAGGGTAGCCAGCAAGCTGGCGAGAGGATACGTGCGTAAGGTTAAGATAAGGATGACCCGACAGGATGGTTGTTAGGGCTTGGCCAGTGAACCCCCGAGCACCGATGAGTCCGAGACGCTTGATCTCGGTAGAAACCGGGGTAGGAGCATCTTCGACAGAGGTAGCGAAACCCCGAGATGAGCCGGGAAATTGGCTGTTCCTCGTCCAGGAAGAGAACGCACGAGTACCTGCAGGGGCCGCGCCAGATTTATGCGGTGGTGTACCGGGCCCAACAGGTAGGTAAGATCGTTCGATCCGGTCCTTGACCTCGAACTCTCGCACAATCTTCTCAACCTCCTTGATGTCCTGTACACCATACCAGAAAAGACTCTTTCCTGCACGAGTGAAACTACCGTCTGCACGTTCAAAGTGCCATGATCGATTTTCATCATCGACTTGGGCAGTCCAGAAGAGCTTTCGATGGTCTTTCTTAATAGCGCTGAAGACATTATCTACGACGCTATTGAGGACTCCGCTCCGAGAGGAGAGGAGTTTCGTCATTATGGGAGTCTCTCCATCGGGGTGTGAGACGACGGCGATAACATCCATTGGTTCGTCACCATAGATGGTAAATGGGGTACTCTGTATGCGATTCAATACTTCAGTGACGCTCTGGTCACCAGAGAGAACTTCGGGATCACGATCATGGATGACTTGGCGGAATCGATCTGCTCCGAGGCTCTCGATGCTATCATGCTTGAAGAGCTTGTATCCACGGCGAATCAAAGTGCCGGCGCCGCTGTCTGTAAAGAGCTCCTTTTGGAGAGATGCCGCGGATATCACGGCAACAGAGGATGTTCGGGGAAGATAATCGAGTAATTCCTTGAACTCGCGAAGCTTGAGTTTGGTGCCAAATTTGACCCAAGGTTCCTTCATCAAGGTCTCGTATTCCTGTGGAGACAATTCTCATTCTCAGAACTTTTAGAAATTGGTTCAAGAGAAAGCCATACCTCATCCAGGTTGATGACGCTGATTTTCTCGCCAGTCACCCCGTGGAAGAGTCCTCCCTTTTCATTAAGGAATACGATCTTCATTGGTTCAAATTCCTTGGCAATTTCTCCAGCGGCGATATCTGCATTGACGTTCAAGATCTGGCCATCAGGAGATTCGGCAAGACTGGTGAGGATGGGAAGCGCGCCGGCGCGAATTGAAGCTTCTACAGGACGTCTATCGACCTTGGTGATCTTTCCGACGAGGCCGTACTTGTCCTTGTCAAGATAATCAGCAGTGAAGACGCCAGAAGTGATCGGACGGGCGCGGGTTCCGAGCTTTTCAAGAGCGCCAACGAGTTTCAAATTTTCTTCCAAGAAGACACGTCGAGCAATTTGCAAGGTTTTCGTGTCTGTGACAAGGATATGAGAGGACACTCTATCTTAAGATATTCGCTTACCAGTGACACGGATGCCGTCAATATAATCGGGCTGCACACCAGCTCTCTCGATGAGCCCATTTAGCTGTGGTCCAGCACCATGTAAGACCACGGGGTATAACCCGACACGATAGAGGAAGCTCAAGCTAAGAGCAAGTTCATCAATTTGGTCTAGAACTCCACCTCCGACCTTGATAACGGCAAACTTGGCCGGCTGGGATGGATGTGAAGCCGATGAAAAAATACGAAGATGACGTTCGACTTCGCGTTTCGAGCCTAGGGAGTATAATAGCCTCGTGATAGTATCCTGCAGTGGATATTTTCATGGATAACCATTGAGGAAGAAAAAAAAGTAAGACACCTTACTCGATCGGTTTGCGCGACAGATTGGATACTTCTTGCATTGGGTTTGCGAACGGCGTGTACTACGGCCTGACGCTGGCCCCCAACGACGAGCGCAGCCCGGCGACCAGCTCGTAATGAGGAGGAGGCTGTTGTGAGCATGATAAGTTGGTGATGGGAGTTCGGGACAAGCTGGACTCGGTATTATATGTTTTTTTATTTACACGTGAGTCATATTCATTTCAACGAGCTGTTTTGCTGTAGGACAGCTGTAGCTAGCTATAATACCGCTATCCTATTGCGAAATTCTCTCAGGTAAGGAAATTTACCTCAGAGGCTACACCTTCCCACAGCTTCGACCACAGTAATGCTGGCGATCGCAGGGGGCAAGGTTCTGCCCGATCCTGCAAGGTGAGAGCTGCGGTGAAACCGTTCTCCCTGACAGGAGTCCACTCCTATTATTCTTCTTCAAAACCGAGCATTTCCCCCTCTTTATTTCTCCAATCACCATGGTCTTCACCCCCGTCTCTTCTTTCGTCGTGCGCTCCAGAGAATACGGGACCGGCGACGATCTCTTCTCCACTCGTTCTGAAGTCCTCCCTGATCACTATGTTAAGCGAATCTGGAGGAAGACCGCCACCCTTTCTACCCCAGCTTTTGCGTTAGGTGCTGCAGGTCAGTGACCGTTGAGAACCTTTGCAAGACTTTCTCATATGGTTCCTCATAGCTCAAAATATCAATGGCAATTCAATCCGTCGTAATGTTCAATATGTCAACAAGTCCCCTGACTCGAATGACCGCTCCGTCGCTTTCTCGACCACCTCTACAAATGGCATCCTCGTCGCTCGAGAAGGAGAGTCCGGCAGAACCGTGCTCAAAGTGGAATGGAATGCTAAAAACCTGGAACGGAGCAGGTTTGTCCGCGTAGCTCTGGTAAATTCTCCAATGCTGACTCGCTTTTTTTCTTCAGTATCATGGCAGAAGGTCAGTCCGAAGTCCTTCTTAAAGACTTTTTGAAGAAATCTGGGATTCTGTATGTGAATTTCCTCACAGCAGTACAATTTTATCTGATATCTCATCTCCCTCCTCCCTCTCTTAATAGTTCCTCGTCACTCCAATCACGAAGCTTTGCTGGTCCCGATGGCTTGGAATACAAGTGGAAAGTTATCTTCTGTGGCGACAACCCTCTGTACCCAGAAAACTACTTCAGAGAACTTAGATGTACAGGTTCACCACATCCCGTAGCTACCACTGCTAGATTGATCACTTCGAGAGATGGTAGTTCTGGCGTGAGTGAGGTTTCTCCGCCTAATCTCTACGTGGTGCTGATATCACATGTTTTCAGGACGAATGTCACCCCATCTACATCGCGGACCAGGGGCTACCAATAGTGGCCTGGATCGTGGCAACTAACGCAATTTTGGATCGCTTACAGGCGAAGCCTGGGCAGCTAGCGTTTCATTAAGCTCATCCATTCATACCATTTGTACAAGGCCCACTTACCATATAGTCGCTTATAATATCAACCTATAATACATCTTATGTAAATTGGCAAATAATATGAGGAAAACATAAGTGCGATGTATCAACTGCGATGTATCAACTGATGAAAAGGGAGAAAGTACAAAATGGCAAAAGCATCCAACTATTTATCTCGTGTTACAGATCATTATTCCCGCCTGTGCACTTCCATCCCTCCATCCATCCCAAAAGTGGTATCTTAGATCCTCCTCTTTCTCTTTCAGAGGCATTACGCAGTCTCGTGCCTCTTCAATGCCTGAGGACGTCCCGTAACTTTTCTCCCCCGAGCAATCCTATCTGCCAACCTCTCTACAATCCCCTGCTCCATCATACTACTCTCATCTCCCTCCTCCTCCAACGTCCTCTTGATTAGCATTTCCATATTGAGTCCCTCGCCCCCAATGCCGCTCGCCCGCCTACTAGCTGAACGCATGCTAGGTGGAGGGAATGTTGCAGTCTGCGCGCCGTCAGGGGAAGGTGGAGGAGGCTCAAAGATGGGTAAGCGCTCATTCATCAAGTCGGAACGACGCCTGACAATAGAGAAGAAGAGATGAAATTTCTTTCCACTAAATGAGAAATGAAGGATTACGTACGCATCGTCAAAGCTGCGAATATTCCTTCCAATCTGTGTTCCCTGTACACTGAGTGCATCAGGTCCAACACGGAGGCCAGTATTCATTTGTCCGGAAGAATCTTCGGTAGCAACTAGCTCTGTCGCAGCTTCGGCTTCCTCTCTGCGCATTGGTCAAATCAGTTGAGGGCCGGAAGGGCCGTACGAAAGAAACGAGAATAACACACCGAAGGATTTGGAAAACTCGCTGCATCCTTCCAACAGCCATAATCTTATTCTTGATCTGCTGTCGTCGCATCTGGTAATCCGCTGGTGTCATCGCTGCATCGGCCAACGCTCGAGTATCATCTTCATCGCTTGAATCTTCTTCAGTCAATTCTTCCTCACTACAGATACTCAATATCGCCAAGAGCATCTCTGTGACTAAGTAACCATAGTAAATATCAGTACGCGAATACTCGCTTAAAGTGATTTGAGAACAGACTCTTTGCGCCAACGAAGGGTAAGCTCCAAGTAAACGCGTCCATGAAATTGGGTAGCCAGTATGGATGTGGACTGGCATTGTACTGCCTAATCGTAATGTTCTTATTCGCGTATTTGATCACCGCTCCTCGATTATGATACACATCTAGATAATTCGGGGCTGAAAAGAAGGTCTCGTTACCGCAGGAAGATGTGTTCTTTCAAGATATTCTCCTCACCTGAAAAGATGGTTATAACCGAGGGAAACTTTTTGGCCGCCGTCTTTCGGAACATGGTGTAACCATTGTCTTGCGCTTCATGGCCACGAATAATTCCTAGCAGGTGTGTCCGTTCCAGGAATTGGCAGGCGGCGGTGTAGGTGAAAAAATAGGAGCAGCCCCGTGTGGAGTTGTGTAGGAAAGTAGCGCCTTTGGGGACTAGGGAGGACGGTTTGTCCTCCTCACCAAAGCCGGCGACTGGGTCAGCCCAGAGAAGATCACAAAGAAGCCCATGGGAGCCTGGCTCGCGAAAGCGATCCATCTATGATTCGGATGAGAAAATGTAAACCGCTCGATTGAGGGCCACGCACATTTAAGATATCATTCAAAGTTTGGAGTTCCGGTGATATTCCTCCATGAACACAGAAAAATTTGCGGTCGACAAGAGCGGCCAGAGGAAGAGCGCAGAATGATTGGATGCAAGCTTCGTATACGCGCACAGAGTACTTGTGGAGACCTGAGAAGAAATAAGATGTGGATATGGATTAATTCATCAAGGACTGACATTCGCGTTTAAAAGTAAAATATTCCGTCAAGTGACGGCACTCATGATTTCCGCGTAATAATACAAATTTGCTGGGGTAACATAACTTGAGGGCGTACAGATACAACAAACACTGAAGAGGAAGAAAAGAAAGGGTGAGTTCCTGCAGACAAAGATGCACGAGATGAAGCTAACCTCGATCCCAAAACAACCTCGATCAACATAATCGCCGAGAAATAGATAGCGATTGTCGCTAAGCGAGCCTCCGACTTCGAATAATTTCATTAAATCAAACTGCAAAAAAAGGTGATTGAGGCGAGTAGGAGATTCTGAGAGCGCTGGACGCGTACATATTGGCCGTGAATATCTCCGCATACTGGAACGCAATGAGGATTCGAGATTGAGGATGAAAAAAAAGTTATACTCACTTGTTACAGGACTCTTTACATCAACCAGGTTACTTTCCAGCTTAAGCAGCTCGTACGCCTCTTCCAGAATGAACAATGCATGTTCCTCCTTCAGCCGTCCTTCTCTGAGAAAGTGACTTTTAAGCATTGCATGATCTGGCTTTAGCTTTCCAGAGGCGTCGGTGATATAGAAGTCTGCATCTGTCGGCAGATGTGTGGCTGGAGCTTCAACCTGGAGAACAATAAACAAAATCGAAAAATCGAAAAAAGCAAGATGTTGAACGAACATTGGTTATGTATCTTTCCTTCACCTGAGACTGGCCGCCGGGAAAGGCACCTGGAACGTTATCGTCTTCAACTTCTGCGCTTGGTCGATGTGGGACATCCATGCGAGGTATAGCGCCCAGTTCCCGCTGGAGGTGGAGAGAGAGAGAGAGAATAAGATTTGCTGGTGTTGTGATGCAGGCTCCTCACAATCTCTGAATTCAACAGTGTCATGGCGGTTTCAAGAATAAGAAGTAGACCAAAGCTGTAGAAGTAATTATTCCGATATAATTTCATGGTGCCCCGATAACCCTTCCTTTCGGCTTGGCTGTGCGCTTTCCGACCGAATGCATTCGTTCTACGGCTAAATACAGACTCTATTACACTGAAAAGGGTTAGTAGTCGCGTCCAAGGGCAGACCCAGAGGGCTCGAGACACACTTTCTTCATAATCTGCTGCCAAAAGGCTAGAAAAAAAAACCGAATTAATTTTGAGAAAATTGTATAAAGAAAAGCCTACAGTTCCAAAGCAATCTCTATCGGTAGCCTTTCCATGATCTCGTTTACTGGAATTTCCTCCTTCGGGCCAACATTCGAGTAGTGAGCCTTGAAAGCCATGTACTCTATCATCTTTTGAACGATAATTGCCCTGTGTGCACGCCGGAACGTAATTATACTACTAATACATCGACCTTTCCTCGACCTACCGTTCTTGAGACCTGTAGGTCTTTGTTTCGGCTTCAGCGAAACCACCTGTGCCACTCAAAGTCAAGGGTTCATAGTTCAGTAACGCGAAAACTCTTACCCTCAGTATCTAACGAAATTTTAATAGTTCCTCCCATATTCGCCACCTTTCGTTTCACTATAAACGTGTACCCATCGTTCGACACGATACGGACGAATTCTTCAAGGTTTGCAGACCCTGACCCGTGCCTAAAACTTGATCAGTGATCCCTCAAGAATCAACAAGCAGTTTGGCTTGCATTGGCACATCTTCATTCATATTGCACGAATTAGGACGCGTTGATATAGAAAGCTGGAAAGAAAGCCAGTGAAGTTGATAAGCGACGGCCCGTTACTGCCCGTAATACTACATATGTTGCTATTTTCAAAAAGGATCTAGCGTTACTAGTGTGTATGTATATCGTTAGATCTAAAAAAACGAAATTCTACGTAGGTGGCTGAAGACGTTTTACCACCCCGACCCATAATTTCGCATAGGCAGTGTAGAGCCTCGAGTTGTCCTGCCAGCGCGAGCTTTCCATCCCATCCCTATACTAAGGGGAATGCACTCGTCCACGAGATCATCAGCATCAGCAGAATCCTCAGCGTTGACCATCAAGTCAGCTTCCATGTCCGACGTATCAAGCATTGCCATATCTTCTTGTGCCCATTTCACCAGTTGTCCTTCGCCTACCCCACGGAAGGAACTGCCAGTTCCCCGTTGACGAGGAGACTTCACGGAGGGCTTTGTGCGAGGAATTCCGAGCGCTGGGAGAGCAGAGGTAGTGGCCGGAAGGTGTAGGTGCGATGCTAGACGATGATATATATCACCGGTTCGCCGCAGTATGTGTACAACAGAAGCCGGGAGGATACAAAAGAGGCGGGTCATGGAAGGGCGGACATGTGTGTCAATGAGATGGGTGGGTGGATGGTGTATTAGTATATATATTAACAAGAGGCAAGCCCTTGAACTGAGAATAAGCATACTAAGAAGGACGTTTTGGAATGGGAATTTACCCCACTGCGCTGACTGCAAGGATAATCGAGACTCTCGACAGACGAGGAGGAGAGGCATTGATATCCGTCAAATTATCCTCATCCTCAGTGCCGTTTATGGAAGGTGTATCTTCTGCGATAGTAATCGCTGAAGTGTTGTTTTACTCCGTGTTGGCTAGTAAGACAAAGATGATTTCTACTCACCAAATTTCCGTCCGGTCAATGCGCTTCGAAGGGGAATTTTGCCCGATTGAGGTGCGAGAATCGCTGGAGCAGATAACAAAATGGACGTCTCATCGGTGTCTGCGTCAACTGGAAAGGCCACAGCAGATGTGCAAAGCTCAAGAGCTGAACTCAAGAGCATAAGTAATACGAGATTACGCCTCGTCGCGTTGTACATTGATATTGATATTGAATACTCGGTGCAACTGGGAAGGGTGCCCAAGGGGAAAAATGGAGAAAGGTCGATGAAAATTTTATGATTCGTTCTTCATATGCCTCAGGTTCTTGCCAGGTCTCCTGATATAGTATGTCATCGTTTTCGTTCGTACTATATAAAAAGAATTGAGATTAAACGGTTGGTATACCTGGACCGCATACGTAGTATGGGTGCCGGGGTTTTTCCGTGCCGTTAGATGGCAAGTTGGGATGACTCCCGCGAGCGGGAAGACTCCGGCTCATGTTATAAGTATGTCTGCGGAGACGCCATGAAAATCAAGTTTTTCAAGATGGAAAAAAGAAGGGAAAAAAAGTAAAGAGAGGGAGATTATCATACATTACCTGAACCCTTTATATTACTTTTTTTGAATATACTCTCTGTTGAAGCATACCATGTTTTGTCGCGACTGAAATCATGATGATTTCGCTTCCCGGTCACCTCCGTACTGAATGTGCATGTCCTATGTCTATTTGGGGATAATTCCGCATTTGAACATAGGACTTGACCAATCATTTTCAAGATTTTACAAATCGGCACCGGCAAGTGTTAGGCGCCGGTGGCGCTACTTTCATTCTCTGCTCGCAAAAGGTTTACATTCGACAAATCCAAAGGAATTCTGCTCAAAAATTTTCATGGGACCTCATTATTGTCTAAAGAAAATATTGCTAATGATTTGAAGCCACTACAATCCAGTGCTGATGCGGTGTACTGGACATGTTCAGGAGATGGACTACTGTGCACTGTATATAGCGTGCACAAACCTGAATATACAAAATGGGATCAGCAAATAAACCAATAAGGTCTGGGGCAGGCCTCTAGTCAATATTGCAAATTCCTCGCCCATTATCTTTATTCTTATCATTATCATTATCATCTATCTAATCATTATGTCACTCGGAGTAACCCGGCGAGGTCGATGCTGTATTGAATGGTAATTCAAGTCCTTTGGACATAGGTCTCCACAGACGTAGGACACTCCACAGACGTAGGCCAAGACTCCACCTTTCGGTGCGTTGATAATTTGACATAGATCTCGGTGTAGTATGCACACCTGCGATTTCCAGCGCTACTTGAAAGGGACTGGAATTAGTGACTGAGTCGCATTTAATGTTTATCAGATGGTCGTATTGTATTGCTTCTGCTGGGACCAGGAAAAGCTTGAGGGACTTGTGGATAGTAAATATCGGAACTCTCGGAACCGATCATCACTTCCGGATCTGAATAGATCTTCGGCAGGGCTGTAGGGTGATGAGGCGGACTTGGAGAAGATGGTTGATAAGACGCCATGCGACTCATCAAAGCTTCAAGCTCGTTGACAATTTGAGAGAACGAAGGTCTCATGTTAAACTCATCGTCCCAACATTGTCGGAGCATATGTCTAATACCCAAGCGGTCCACTAATCTCGGTGGAAAGGTTGGACGACCTTTTCTTTCTGTATTCGTCGAAGGATAAGTCCTTGAGAATATTAGGTCTGTTTTCGAAAGACTTACCCAAAACGGTGACCTTCACGACGTCATCGGGGAGAAGTGGCCAGGGTAGACTTCCGAATGTTACGATCTCGACGCATGTGATGGAAAATGCATACACATCATTCGCTTTCGAGATTAGAGACCGCCCTGACATGAGCTCAGGGGATTGCCACCGCAAACCGTCTGCAAAACATATATCATCGGTGACGGATAAGACTGAATATGAACTCACGAGCATGCTTGGGATCTGTATACGAGATCTGCGATAGATGTTTGCTATGCCCAAAGTCAGCCAGTACGCAATGAAGGTCATCGTCGAGTAAAATGTTCGCTCCCTAAGGGTATTTGCAATCAATTATCGGTAGTAGCTCAGGAAAGTCACTTTATACCTTAAGGTCGCCATGCACAAAATCGCTAACGTGCATATATTCCATTCCTTGGGCTATTTCCAACATGAATCTCAGAAGATCAGGGGCAGAACTGTCTCCCATAACCCCCGAGACTATCGATGTCTCCATCGATATGCTACCGGCCCATTCAGCTCGCTTGAGATACTCTGTAAGTGATCCATTTTTCATATACGGGCTGATGAGGAACCGAGGGGGATCTTGTCCAGGAACACTGGCTCCATAAATTCGAAGTATGTTCGGATGGCTCAGAGATTTCCAGGCTTTGATTTCTGAAACGAAGACGTCACGCTCGGTAGCACGTTCGAGAACTTTGATCGCCACAATCCTATGTCGCCAGCTCCCCTTGAAGACATTAGAAAAGAATCCTCTGCCTATCAGTTCCTGGAAAGTAATGTCGTTCCTAGGAGGATTTGAGAATCGAAAGTGCAAACAAAGAATTTTAGAGCTTACTTGCTGAGAGTTAAACTGGGTAGGTCCATGTCATTCCGATCAGCCAGCCGGGTGATGTCCGACTCGATACGCTCACTATCGAGTACACCCTCTTGCTTGTTATCCAATGGCCAAGTGAAAGCTCTCGTATGCGGAAGTGACTTTACTTGATATTCGACCGAATTTTGTACCGGTCTCCAATCGGGCTTATGACCCTCCAGGGCAGCCAGCAAAGATCTGATAGCTTTGGGCATATCCTTCCCGGCGACTTGGAGCACCTTTTGCATATCCGTATCGTTCGGTGCATTCAGAGCGGCGGATAGGAGATTTCGGAGATCATGGATATCGGCTGCCCTATCAACTTCATTTTGGTGCTCTTGGAAAGCACGTAAATACTCCCTGATTCGTTCAGCGTCCATTAATGCTAGATCATCCGCAAGAGGGGGAGAGGAAGAAAATTCTAATAGATTCCCCATTCCATCGCCACTAATGGGTTCAAGCCCCGCCGGTGTGTTGGCGTCCTTCGAGCCAGAAAACAGTCCACCTTCAGCGGAGGAAGACGAGACTTTTTTGAAAATACGAGTGAGCAGTGATATCTGAAGCCAGGTCATAGAAATTCTTCTCGACTGGAAGAATATCTCCACTCACGCTAAACATGTGCAAGCAGTCATTCAGCAACTCATGACATCTATCAATCTCCTGTTGAATCTCGTCCCTCGCGACCCACCGCCGCCAAAATGGCTAAAAGATGGCGCTGTTAACACTGGAGCGAAAGGAAGGAATCTGGATAACTTGCTTGATCCCTGAGGGCTATCATCAAATCGCGGATCGAATCGAACGCACTGAAAAAAATCTAAGTTGTTGTACGATGGGAAAAGACTGGCCGCACGTTTCGAGTCGTCTGAGGGGTTGATCAAGTTCAACAGTGATTGCTCGCTTCATCTCATCGACTTCTTCTCTGATGGAAATCAGAAAATCCGCAGAGCGGGCAGCCAGTCGTAAACATGCTAGTCGATTTGACTGCATAAAAAGCTTGAGCATACATCGTTGAAACACTCAAATATTGGGAAGGACATACTCCGACTTCGTCCAGCGATTCCCATATACTTGAAAGCAATGAAGCGACAATGGCGAGGCCTACAACACGATTAACAATGGCGCGTCTCGACGAATGATACGGACCTGGAACCGGAATCAGCTCCCCTGTTTCCGCAAGGATTTTGATGCTCAACTGTGCGATTTCTTCAATACATTTTACAGCCAATTGAACTCGCTGATCATGAGAAACTGTCAGCTGAAGTTACGAGAAATGATGGGCAATACTCATACTGCTTTTGTTCTCAAATAAGAATCTGTCTGCTCCTTTGGTATCGGCGTCTCTGGTTTCTTTGACGGCGACAGCGGATGCCAGGATCTAGGACTGAATATCTTGTGCCACGAAATTGATGAGTGGGTAGTATCTGTTGATGCGTGAGAGTCGACGCTAGCATCTCGTGATGAAGGAGGAGAGGTTTTTTCTCCTCCTCGGCCGCGACTGATTCCACCGCTCGGGATATTAATGTCTCCCCTAGATTTTGAGCTTGGACGGGGATCACCGAAGAAGCGGTAAGGACTGGGAGGAGTGAGCGAAATATCGGGAGCAGATGTCACAGATGAGGGACTGCTACTATGTCTATGTAGCATCTTGGTGTTAACATCTGAGCTCGAGTCAACCGCAGATGAAGATGCTGATGTATGCTCTGGACTTTTCCCCAAGTGAAGATGCTTTTTGAGACTGGAAGAGAAAGCCATGCTGGTAGAGGGTTGATACACGAATAGAAGAGGAAGATAAAGGATGCGATTTACCTCGGTGACAGTTCTGGTCGGTCTTTATAACATTATTTCGTTACCACCAAGCGCCGAATCGGTGAACAGATCCGGGAAATCAATGAGAACAAAGGAAAGTCAGAGGGTTACAACAGGTCTAATGGGCGTAGAGCCCATATATACCTAGCGGCCCTCGACCATGTGTCCAAGCTCAACCAGCATCTCCACACATTGATCACTAGCACTGTGTAGCAGTGATTATCAGATTTTCGCTTCGGGGCACTTTAGCCTCGTGTATCTTGGTAGCTCCATTTCCAGTGACCAAAACTCAGTACAAGGGCTTTATGACTCCCTTGTTGTCATGACTGAATCTCTCGGAGTCGATGTTTGGTTTGTATGTATAAGGTTGCTTTGAAGGCAGTGTAGGCCACTGTGCATTATTGATACATGTTGAGAACTCATCTAAGGTTCAGACGAATCAGAAGAGCTTTTGTTGTCTTGCCCATGGATACGAGGAGGGTAAAAAGCCAGCGCCAGAAGGACTCGGCTACCGTGGAAGTGTGGGCTTGGTGCGGACTCGGTGTCGCCGTTGCAGCGAGAGAGTTGGAAGATGAAACCTGAAAATTGGCGTCTCATGCTCCTGCTGATACTATGGAGTCTGAATAGTGTTTAACTTTTTACCGCACAAATCCCCGACTACCGTACTTGATTTGGTAAGGACGACTTGACGAGTCACGTTAGTCGGCTGTCACATGCTGTCACCGACGCACGACGGATGTGACGCTGACTAATTTCCTTAACCGTCAACGACAACATTCTCGTTCTCCAACCTTTCCAGATTCTTTTCTTGTATTCGTTTCATGACTATAGAGCTCAATTAATTCACCTACAAAATGCACGTTCAACTTCTGTCTCCAATTTTTTCAAAAGACGTCCATTAAAAAAAGCAAAATATCTTTCTTACAGATACCTTGTATACGGAAGAGAAACCCGGCGAAATATAAACCAAGAGACCAAAGTTGTGATTATAACCTGACTGGTCTGTAAAGGGGGTGCCGCGGTGGCCTCGATCAAATATCGCATTCACAGATTACTTGCAGCAAGCAGCAGGCAGGAGAAGGAGCCGGTGAGTTGTGCTGAATTTATGGGAAAAGCTAAAAATCTTATCGGAATGGCAGAGGAACACTCAGCAAGCTCATTACGTCCACATTTAGCTCATTCATCTTCGGTCAGTTTCTCTACTTCTTAATCCTCGTTCCACGTCTACAATGGCCTGTTTCTGTATACAGACCATGTCTAGCAAGCCTTCGCGTCACACTCCTTCACCAGCACCAGGTTCCAAATTACCTAAATTCCTCCAGAAGAACCGAGACAGATCCAAATCTGTCAACGACGGTGCCGCTAGCTCGCCTGAGCCTCCGTCGACGCCATCTCCTTCATCTTCGAACAGACCCTCTCGAAAAAACACTCGGATATCAGAAACGCCTCCGGAAGAAACCCCAGTCATTGTGGAACCGGTTCCGATTCCTACCCCACGTCAACGAAATCGCCCAGAAACCTCTCACAGCACTTCTCCCTCCCGCATGGGCGACCTCCCAACCCGGCTCTCTGGCTGGTTTTCACATACTTTTTCCACCTCATCGACAGATCTCTCCCTTCCATCCCTTCTAGCCCAGTCCAATTCTGTATCCACCGGCTCATCACCGAGAAACAGGCTAAGCGGCGCTTCCGCTTTGCTGACAGCAGCCAAGCATGGCAAAGGCCACCTCGACAAGGCGATGCGATATTTACTTGACAGCGACGCTACACCAGACAAATGTATCGACCCTATTTGGATCTTGGGCGTCAAGCACCCAGGCTACGAGCCACCCCAGATCCAACCACAGTTTCCCCCATCTTCGTATCCCAGTGGCACTCTAGGCCGCAGAGGCTCGGTCGCGTCCAACTCCGAGCAGTCCCACGGGCACAAACGATCACGTTCGCGTGGTCAACACGCTTCCTCTCATGGCTCTCAGTTTCTATCACAATCTCAACCCCCATCATCGTCGCCGTCGCAGTCCCTATCCTCCTCTGCATCTTCCATGACCGCAACTCCATCGGCTTCCGCCTACAATCCTGCATTATCCACACCCTCTAAGGACATAAAACCCGTCCCAACTTGGCCTGAAGATTTCTATGCGGATTTTACCTCCCGGATATGGCTGACCTATCGTTCCCATTTCCCACCTATACGCGATAGCAGTCTACAAGAGTTGACCCCTCCTGCGTGTGAACCTATAATGGGACCTGGCGTCGTTATTGCTACTCCCGCTTCTCCTTCAACTTTATCAACTAACTCTAACGCATCTCGGCAAACATCCTCGCGCTACACAGACTCATACAAATCTGATTCGTCCTTGAGCACCAGCCTCAGTAACACCAGTAGCAGCAGAGGACCATCAAGCCCTACATCCACCATGACAAACCGTGGTAAATGGACGTGGTCTGTGGGTGGCCTCGGCGGTGAGAAGGGTTGGACAAGTGATTCCGGGTGGGGATGCATGTTGCGAACGGGACAAAGTCTACTGGCAAACTCCTTGCTATTCATGTATCTTGGAAGAGACTGGAGGAAGCCCTTGCATCCCGAGATGACAAAGGAGTATGCGACCTATGTACAGATTGTAAGTTGGTTCCTCGATACCCCATCTGAGTTGGCGCCGTTTAGCGTTCATCGTATGGCGTTGGCGGGAAAGGATCTTGGTAAAGACGTTGGAATGTGGTTCGGGCCTAGTACAGCAGCAGGCGCCATCAAGTGAGATTTGAATTTTGTTTCGTGAATACCTGTAATTGATCAGATTCTAGATTCCTTGTTCATGCCTTTCCTGATGCAGGACTGGGTGTTGCCGTAGCCACAGATGGTCTTCTAACTCAGACTGACGTCTATGCGGCATCTCATGGTACATCCTCGAGTTCTTACCCTCGCCGAGGTAAGTATTTGCAAGTTATGCTGACGGTCCGCCAATGGTTGATTTATGTATTTCAAGGCAAAGGGGCGTCTCATACTTCTTGGGGTGATAGGCCGGTGTTAGTGCTTTTCGGAATCAGGCTTGGTTTGGATGGTGTTAATCCAATTTACTATGACACAATCAAGGTATGAGATGATGGTTCCCGTCACAATTAAATTTTTAATCTTTAATCTCATTGCGATGCTTCTTGGCGCAGATGCTGTACACGTTTCCTCAGTCAGTTGGTATTGCGGGTGGAAGACCCAGTTCATCCTATTATTTTGTCGGCTCTCAGACGGACAATTTGTTTTATCTCGATCCTCATCACGCAAGGCCTGCTGTCCCACTCCGTCCTCCTCCGAATATTCAAGGTGTCCCGAATCAAGGTCTCGGATTCGCGGCAGACCACGTCTCAAGGCTCAGCGGATGGTCTTCTCATGGAACCGAAGATGGCGGAGATGAAGGTGATCAAAGAAAGGACAAAACCAAGAAAGCCTCGAGGAAAACCAACAAGCATCAGGCCAGATCGTCGAGCGCTGGCAGTGTTGGTAGTGTCGGAAGCAACGGCAGCCACCCTTCATCACCTTCGCGAACCAACTCTTCTTTCCATGTTCCTCTTGCCCCATCTCCTCTCCAACAACAGTTTTCTTCCGGCGTTCCATCTGGCCAGAACAACCTCAATATTCCGTCGTCGCCTCAGCCATCCTATTCTGGAACGGACTCTCCGGCCTCAGGCCACAGTGGTGATATGGACTACAGCGAACTTGGTGATTTTACCCCGCAGCAAGAGCATGATCTAACTCCGCTCGAAGAACATTATGCAACAGCTTATAGCGCCGCGGAGTTGAAGACCTTTCACTGCGATCGGGTGCGCAAGATGCCACTGAACGGGCTTGATCCCAGCATGCTCATTGGTTTCTTATGCCGCGATGAGAACGATTGGGTCGATTTTCGTAAGAGAGTTACGCAGGTAAGTTTTCCATTTATCTATCTCCCATAATAGACGCTGAAGTTTTACTTGTTTTTAGCTTCCAAAAACCATATTTTCTATACAGGATGAAGCACCCTCGTGGGCTGCAGACTCTGCCGATAACATGGGTCTTGAGTCCATGTCGGACCCAGATGAGATCGATACCATGGAACTGGAAGACGACGACGAATCGCGACTGGAAGATGATGATCCTAGTGCGGACGTCAGCTTCAACTCGCGGTCTCGGTCAGCTTCGCTGTCATTATCGAGTGCACACGGATCTGGCGTTGCAAGCGACAGAAGTAGAAGCGATGAGATAGATACAGAAGACGATCCCGTCGATCCCATTACACCTGGGCCTAGTAACACGAGGTTTGATTCCGCGGTGCATGTCCCGTTAGAAGGTAAGGACGCAAGCTATGACGACATCGAAGATGACTGGGTGGAGCCCTCGCTACCTTCCACTCCCCTACATTCTCCAGGCGGACAGGGCTCACAAGTACCGATCGAGGAGCCATTCGTTGCTGGCCACGTTGCTCCCACGATGAAGAAGACGAGATCTACTAGCAGTAGTGCTTCCACGAAGAAGAAAAAAACCAGGAAGCAGGTTCCTGTACCGGTACCCAAAGTGAAGCTGTCTTCGCCTGCACGAGAATCTTTCCCATTCCCAGTCGCGACGGAGCAAGTATCAGCGGAAGGACCAATCTCCAATTCGTATTCTTCCTCCTCATCAATATCGGGGATAGGAGATGATTCAGTGAGTGGGGTAGGCGCTTCGATCAGGGAGACAAGAATGCATAATGCCCGTGCACGAGACGGAGGTCGGACTCAGAGTGGGGGTGTTAAGGGTGTTTTGACTAATGATTAGGTGGATGGCTGACGGAATGGGGTGGCAGAATCCAATAGACGGAAGCCAGAGTTCCGCAGGAACACATTGGATCATGGAAACGATATGGATGAAAATAAACGTTGGCATGGTCGTGATGCAGCCGGTGGACATCTTTTGCATGTGCTCCCAGTGTTTTTTGGATGATGTATCCTTTATGGCTCTCAACTACGATGTGTTTCATTTGCAGAGCAATCACTTTTTCTTTCTTCTTTTGTACATAGGCCAAGCTATCTTTCTTTCTCTTTCTTTCTATGATCTTCAAGTTTATTATGTCTCCGCCACATCTCTCCATCCACCTGTTTACTGTGTTATGGCCCCACTCTACCCGATTGAGTTCTATGTACTTGACATGTGTATGATCTTATACCTTTATTCGCTATGGGCCAAATTTCCTAGATACAGGTTATTGGTCGATACTGCGAGTTGAAATAAAGATACCCGTATGAAGCTGAGAGTTTTTTTGTGACATTGCGACATCAGTCATCGTCACATCAGTTCTTCAATTACCGTCACTTGCTCAAGTCAGAACCTCCGCTGCATATCTATCTTTCTGTTCTTGCTTTTGATCCGTTGCAAACGTGATGAAGGCCGAACTGGAAGAAGCAGAAGTTTCAGACTTAGAACCGGCAAGGCTTCGCGACTTTCAGACTTCTTTGTCTCGATTCAGCTTCAAAGATCCGCGTGAAAGGACGTCCTCTGCTGTAGTCTCTCCAACGTTAGAGAGTACTCGTATCACTGCCTTTGACGCGTCCTCCTCGCGTGATACCCCTAGTCGCAAACACAAACGACCACGGACCCATTCGCATACTCCAGAAACACCAGAGAGTCCTTCGCCCAACAAGAAAGCAAAAGGAAAGAAGGCTGCTCGCGGATATGCTAGCCCCGAACAGTATTCTCACCTCAGCCATTTAAACGACTGCTTGTTAGAATCACTTGACAGTAAGGTTATAGCTACGTTCTTGACATCTGATGCGTAACTCATGATTCAGTCGTCTTTTGTGGCATCAAGTAAGTCGTGCAAGCGCTGACTTTTACGGAAACTAATGCTCATGTATGCGTATGTAGTCCCGGTCAACGCTCTGCTGAGATAGGTCATAATCCTCTCTATTTTAATGCCGACCGACCCGTTCTTATTATCTTAGTCTTACCAGGACATCACTTTGCACACGCTTCTAATCATTTCTGGAAGTGTCTTCACCTTTCTGGTATCACGCCGCGTATCTGTTTTTGAGTCCCTGTCTGACATCTTGAGAATGTTAGGTTTAACTTCTGAACGATTACCGCCTACCGAAGATTTTGCTCTTCCCGACCGCTTTGGCATCGGCCTCGTATGTTTTCTGTATATCAGCGGACAGCTTCCCGTATTTATTTCATGCAGACAAACATAGTGGAGAGACCAACTGCGGAGGTAAGGCTCTCCCTTTTAGAAATGTTTTGGTTTGTCAATGACCAGATACAACAGGCCACTGAGCTGAAAGACTCGGAGTTCAAGGAAGGAATAGCACCTTTTCTTACAAAGATAGCGAGATATCGACCTCGAATAGCTTGTTTCATTGGTCTACGCACCGGTAGAATTGTACTGGACCATGTCATGCGTAAACTACCAAAAGCCGAAAGACGAGTCTTCATGTTGGGACTACAACCCTACAAGATCGTTCATGCGAACTGTGAAGGTCTGTTCTGAATGATCGAAGTAGTCCATCGAAATTTAATTACTCTATTGCTGCAGATGTCCCGGAAACCTTGTTTTACGCAGTCCCAAGTACGTCTGGAAAGGTACAAGGCTACCAGGTGCTTGTTTTATTGACACGGGAGCGTATAATCACTAAGAGTTGCTTCAGATACCCGACAAAGTCAAGTTGTTCAGCCAGCTGAAGATGGATGTAGAGAAAGTGAAGGATGGGACTCTGATTACGACCAGCTTTACAGCATTATCTTGGTAGTAAATACATGCGAATCAATGACATCATTTTTTCCTGCAGCTCATCGGCCCGTACTTACCAACAACGCCGCAAAAACACCGCACGAAACGAGTAAAAATCGACGCTGGGGGAGTAAATGAGTTGCGCTGAATATAAAAGCTGAACTAACGTACCCATGCGACACTCCAGCCCACTCCAGGGCTGGACGGCAGGACTTGAAATTGATCTTGATACGAGTATCCCACCACCTAATCAAAAACACCATGAAGCTACTAAAAACGAGTATAGTATAAGCTTTCTATTCACCAAAACGATGGTTACGAAGAAAATCAGTATTCGCATGGGCGGTCCGGGTATGTACAACCTCACTGAAAGGTTTGTCGAGTCAACACTGAATTTTCTTTTTCGTAACAATACGCACCAAAGAAGAAGAAAGGGAAACAAGCTGCGAACATGGCAGATAATGCATACGGCGAAGCTTCATGTCCCATGGCAGGGGCGCAAATGTACCACATAGCCAAGCCCACTGCCCCACCCAGGAACGTGCTAAATATTCTGGTCAAGAACCCAAAAGTTGTATCGCCTCTGAAACGCGTAGAAGTGAGCTGGGCCATGATGATTCCCCACAAAAATCTATTGTCTGGAATAAAGAAAAAAAAGGTTAGCATTTGACAGCGCCAATAAAATTACGGGTACTTGCTGTAGGCGAATTGCGCAGAACCTTTTAGGAAAGAAGGGAGACTCATGAGAGCTACACAAAGAAATCAGAATACCAACAAGTAGACCGTTGAAGATACGCAACTGGTCAACACCGCAGCCTTGACTGCAAAAAGTGCATTACCACTCATCATTCCCGCTACATGCTTGTAGATCCAGCCACCGATGACCTCCCATACATTATCCGGAGGCAGCGCATCTGGGTCCCTCCTCTTTGGATATGGTAATGGCATGCCATACATATGATCCTCGTCGTCACCCTCTCCCTCCTCGTCAATTATCGCCTCATCCGAGAGCTCCGAGCGACTATTCCGCCTATCTCCGTCAACGTGCTGCACTCGATCAGGATCTTCTTCCTCGCCTTGGCCTTCTCCAAAACCTGTACTACGACCAACCCCATCATGAAAGGCCCATACATCTGTTATCCATTTTAAAAAAACCCGAACGGATTTGAGCGGCATCCAAAACCTCCTATGTCGACGCTCGGGGCGAGTTTCTAGTCGTATAACATGATCCAGAAGTTCCCCGAGCATATCGGCGTAGCGCATCAGATGATATTGATAGACATAACAATTGAAGAGGTAGCGATGAGAGGGCAAAGGATCTGGGAAAAGATGTTCGGACGGTTCTTCAGCAGCAGCAGCGTCCTGGCTGAACACATCACTGTACGGTTCAATCACGTTCATCCGACCCACTTTCTCGAACTTATCTAACTCTTCCAGAAGTCTCGAGCGGACAGTGCGAATTTCATCCCCGTACATTTGCTTGTCTTTCACCCGACGTTCTCTTTTGGCGTCGGCATTGATAAAGGAAGCAAGAGTCTTCCAGCTAAGCTTCCAAACGTCTCCCTCGTCACTCGCGCGTGAAAGCCACGAGTGGATACAAGTCGTTGCTGATTGGCATGCCTCGAGCAGCGGAGTACAGGAATGTTGCAGAAGAGCATGCATTCGCACTGTGTGAGCTTCTGCGCTCTTATCGTGAAACACGTGGGCCTCAATGTCGAGATAACGTAGAGATTCAAACACACCGACTGGAACAGCAGGAGTGGATCGATGGTGATGGAGATGCCAATTCTGAAGGTGAAGGAGACGACTGAGATGGTGGTGGTGCAAAGGTTCGGCGTGCTTCGCTATTGGCGTGCCTGGCCGTGTACTCACAGGTGAAGCATGTCGAGTGGTGGCGGGGGTAGTGGGAAAGCGCTCACGCGTAGGATCGATGATATCAAAGTAGATCATCATACCGTTCGCCCGAGAAGCAATTCGTCTGGACAGATTCTGCAGGGGGCGCCAGTCTCGAGGACTAAACCGCGAGTAAACAACCTCGGTGGGTAATAATCTGGCTACCTGGGCCAAAGGTCCTAAAGCAGCTTCACTTTGAGATATGGTTTCCGCCAGGGTGTCAATGTTTCGTTTGAATTCTGCGACGCAGTCGCCGCTGGGCGTATTTTGGAGTAAAGTGATGTGGATCAAGGTAGCCTGGTCGAGGGGAGATATGACTGCTGCCATTCGACGGGTAAAATTGCTTGAGAGGGATGTCGGAAAAATGAGTACGGAGGAGAGGACGGCGATGATTGAGTGAAAGACCAAGGGAATCAAAATTGCCCGCCCGAGACTGTAATAAGGGTAAGGTATTAATGATGAGGTTGTCAAATTGGTGATGAGACAAATTGACGAAAAAATCACTGCGAACAAATACGGACCCGGACCTTGGTGGGCCCTGAGATATAAAAGTGCTCCAGAACCAATAAAGATGAAGATGGCAAGTATCACACTCGGGCCTGCTTCCACGTATTTTCCGCCTGAGTTAATGGCAGTAGAAAGGGGTACGGAAGGGTCCGAATTGCTGCGTGCGAGATTGGCCAGTAACATACCCAAACAACACCAGCCCCATGTTGCACTGACTAGAATCAATATAAGCAATTCGCGCTCGAAAACGGCGGGAAGAGGCTCTGCAGGTGGAGATAAAAAGGCGGAAATGAGGAGGAGGAAGCTAGCCTATAGATTGAAAGAAGTTGAGATTGAGCGATGGATTGCGAACAAAGAAGACGTACTTGGCCAATCCAAACCTGGACCGTTGGGATGATGAAAAGCAGAGAGGATACCCATGCGGCGACTGCACATCGAATAGCAAGGCGAATCTTCTCCCATGTCCAATTGCTTGGAATCCATGCAAGATACGAAGGCCAATACCATTGTAATGTATGTTGACGGGATTTTGGAGAAGGACTTGATTTGCGGCCTTCCTCCGATGATTGTGAATCAGTCTTTATTGTCAGAACCAGTTTGGTGCGGGGTCGTTTTTCAGTCATGATCCATAGACTCGGATTGTGAAATCGTTTCTGTTTAGGTCTGTGCAAAAATTGAGATACTTGCTGTACACCGCCGAGATCCCTCCTTTTGCCTCGAAAGATGATACAGATCCGAGTCAAGGTGTGAGGTCAACAGACCGGATGAGAGGATCCGGCACGGTGTCTTTTTCTTTTCTATCCACTTGAGTGACTGTCTGATAAATCGATCCTCTAGTATATTTTCATTCCTCCCTCCTGCTTTCACAATTCGAAGGTATCAACGAAGTACTCTCGCTACTACATGTGCGGAACTTGGGGTGACATACTGTGCCATTCTGAGCCTCTGCCATGGGGGTAACTCCGATCAAAACTTCCATATACTAAGGGAGGCGAAAACACAAGCGCTGGGACACAGTAAACATGGTCAAGCAATTTTAGCAAGGTTGATCGCCATTCAGAGCAAGCTGGAGAGGTTAAAGGTCGGTAGGGTTAATATCAAATACGAGGTGAGTTGTTGATCTCGCTTCAACTGATCTTTGGCGCTCAAACATGCTGTACAGCTTTCATTTAGAGGCCGTTGGCCGGCAGAGCGATATCATACGGTGCTTGAGCTCCAAAAGTGGGTTACCTTTTTTGAACTCAACTCGCACTCGTTCGAGCGAGCTGCTGATTGGCATTGCAGACAAATTTCCTACTCTCTCTCCCATCTCCTTTCCACTGTCGAGCATCTCGAGCCAGCTTGGATAAGCGCCTTGCTTAGTCGAACGAGGTTTTCCGATCCAAATTTTCAGGGAGATGTGTTAGCGGTCTTCAGTGGGTTACTCTCTCTTGTGACTCTCTCTCATATGTCTTCCCAACTTTCTTATTTCCTTCAGGTATGATATCCACTGCTCTCCGAACAGGTCTTCCCCTCCCCCAAGTCACCCCCTGTCCTCTGGTCGACCGATTCATGCTCAAATTCCACGGGCTAAACGTCATTTCAAAAGAAGCAGAAGAAGACTACGGTCTCCCTCGAACATTAACGCGTGAAACGCTAGGAAATGAGCAGTATCTTATGTTCTGCGTTGGAGTGTCTACGGCGTTTGGGATTGTGAATCGATTGGATAGGTTGATGGTAGCTGTGAAGGAGATTGTTGGGGAGCAGTATCATATTCAGAATTTGGGGATTGGGCCTGGGTATGTCGGGAATAATGGTGCTGGATCGAGTCGAGCGGGAGGAGGAGTTCCTTTGGGAAGCCGGACGAGTACGAGGATGAGCGGTGTGGCGCGGGGACCATTTTCTCCTTGAGCTGGCTGGAAATCTTCATTATATTATGGATCATGGTACTGATCTGAACGGGAATAATTTGATCACACTTAACGTAGTCTTCTCAAATCTGTCTGTTTTTCCGCCAGCGGCATGTAGTATATAGAGTTTTTACTGTACATTACTGGTTTGATTTTATATCGGTCAAATGTCAACATACTCTCAAATTCCAAGCTGAGGAATAAGATTCACAAACAGAGTTTCGTTAAAGGACGGAGGGGGGTTATCCCTAACTACTGGCCGGGACCTTTGCCGGGTATCTACCCATCTATCTTTCTAGAGCTTCGACTTGCCAAACTTGAAGTTAAGAGGTAAGAAATTGCCTGGCCGCTTGGCGGTGGCTGACTGGAGTGTTTCCATCATATCCTAATGCATTCCGAAAAAACAATAATTATCAAGAATATACGTCGTAGGAAACGAGAGACCATCTTGTACCTTTGTTTGAAGCATAGCAGAGTTCCAAATCTCGGTATATTCGAGGCTTTCGGCAACGCTGATGGACAAATTTGTAAAATAAAAAAAAGACACGGAAGAGAGAAGAAACGTACGAATGATCTGTAGAGTACGATATGAGTCGTTTAGTTCCGCTGACTGCAATCGGGCTCTTTGATGCAATAAGCTTGGCAAGTTCAAGGGCGGCGGCGACAACCTCGTCTTTCCCTCCTTCTACAACTTTGGACACGATCCCAACTTGCTCTGCCTTAGATGCTGAGAACCATTGTGCGGTATAGCTCATTTCGCGAATGAAGCTCAAGTTGCCAGTGATCTTTATATATATTTATATATATTTTGAAAAGGGTATAATGAGCTGATTTTAGCAGTGTAAGCAACGACCTGTCGTACCTTTGGGAGATAGACCAGAGTTCCCATGTCGGAAGCTAAACCAATGTCGATTTCCTGCATATGTTCTCTCTTAAGATACCGAAGGGTACGACAATAAGGAAAAGGAGAAAACCTTGATTGAGAATTTCGTATTTGAAGCAGCATATCTTTCAAGAGCGAATGAGTAGAGAGTAGTTTTTTGCCAGGAAGAGACTTTGTACCGAATGTCACAAGCAGATATAATATCCACGCCTAAACCAACGACCATGCCTATGCCGCCGAACCCTCATTTGTTAGTAACTGTTGATTCAGGAAACCTTGACCGTACCATGAACGGCGGCAATGACAGGGAAAAAAACACGACTGGGGGCAGAGATGGCTTCTTGAAAAGGCTTGATTTGGCGTTGAAAGTCTAGAGCGATACGGGCAGCGTCAGTAGTGTTGGGGTCGGAATCTGCTGTTGCCAGAGCGACTTGGCCTGCTTCTATTACTTGAGAAAAGGAAGGAGGGTGTTGGCTTAATCTGAGTGGATACATCGACAGGTATAGAGATAGGGCTCACAGTCCAGTCCGGCTGAGAATATCTCTGGAAAGGCAGAGGAAAGAACGAGGGCTCTGACGTCTGGAGTGTTTTCGGGAATTGAATCAAAGAGTTTGCCATATGCTTGCCAGAACCTTTCGAGAGAGGAGAATTGAGTGGATGAGGCATGTGAACTTTGTCTGGTGGGCATACTCTGTGCATACAGCGTTCACTGGATCCCTACGAGGTTTGTTTGTTAGAATGAGGGTCTACATTTTGACTGGGCAAAGCTACCGAGCGAGTTCGACGAGGAGAATGTGTGGAAAAGGCTCATAGACGTTGATCCATTTCGATGACAGATGCTGGAGGTTCTTCATGGACGAGAATGAGAATCATGTTCAACGGTCAAATTGTGTTCCTCCGGGACCTCCGGCTATGACTTGCCCGCCTCGTTCTCCAGCTGAATGTTTCGTTCCCAAGTCTTTTATTCAATAAGAGCACAAGCTTTTGGAGGCCATGTCTGCAAGGCCTGGAAGCGCAAGTTCGGAATTTCCATTGGTACAGTAGTAACAGAGAGTATGCGGCGCACCTTGGCACTTGCCGGGCGGGCGGGCAGGCAGATCGCGTGCTGTCCGCCCAATACTCTTTTTCCAACGCCATGACTGCTCTATTTTCCTACCGAGAGCTCGAACATCGATTCATTCTGCGTCTCAAAACGGACAACTGCAGCAGCGAGCAAAGGGCCCTCAGCTTCTCCTCATTTGTGCCCCAGCGAGCCGTTGCTTGGGACCAACAATTTTCCGAAATGAGCATCGACGTCGGTCTCGCAGAGATGCTCAATTGGACCAAAAAAGGCCTTCACAATAGAATACCGCAGACCGACAAACGAGAACAAACCTACAAGGCGAGTTTTGCAAATTCTCTTTCCAATAAATATGGTTTATAAAAGCCTTTGTAGTACTTTTCTCAACTTTTTCGTGATAGTACGGCCGTCACAGACTCGCTGTTTGGCTCCTACGTTTTTTCCCTCCCGAATCTTCATACCAAAACCCATCTTCTGTCTCTTGTGGCCTCGAATCGTTCTCTTGATTCAACCTTTGCGGACTGGTTCTCCATCAACATCTTGGACCCTCTTGCTGATGCAGTCGACTCCATATCCACAGGCTCCATTTCCGAAGACTCTCCTCCCAACTTCGATATTCCCACTCAAGAGACTGTACATGGCGAGCAGGGTACAATGGCCGTCGACGTGGCAGAGCGTGAGTATCAAAGATATTTAATGGGCGTTCAGTGTATCACTGTATCTGAGGAAGCAGTCACGAATGCAACAAAACGCTCATCAGCGGTGTATGCCGAACAAGAGGAGCTTGATACCCGGAACAAGAAAAGAGCTCGAGGTGTGCATAAATGCTCTGGCCTTTTCTCCCCTTCTCATTCTACTCTCGCTTCGTAGCTGATCTAACTGGTGATCCCAATGATGACAACGACGAACACAATGAACTCTCGTCCACTTCGGTCCTAGGTGAACAGTTTGCGCAACGACCGGTCCACTCCGGCCCCGCGTGTCCCTCCTCTTCCGAAGCTAAAAAATGCTCCTCAGGGATTTCAAGGTCTTTGCCATCGCCCAAGTATCCGGCGCCATCTCTGCCTGTGTCGCTTCTGAGTTTGCCCTCGATCCCGGGACCTGCTACCGCGGAATCATCAGCTTCCTCGTCACATCCCCCCATGGTCAGATCTCCAACTGTCGTACAAGCGGAAGACTCCATTGTTCAGACGGACGAACATTTGGATACGAGCCCCCACATCCGGATATCCCCGCACTTCAACCATGGCAGCAAATATCTGATAGCTATCGCGTCAAATGGACGTTTCGAGCTCGCGCCTTCTCAGAATCGTCCGCCTTCGAATGAGCCAAACATCTCCATCCCACCTATACCGTCTCTCGATTCCGATCATTATCACCGTGCTACAGGGTTTAATGTGAATAACGCGTTTACCCAGTCTCAGGCTCAAACCTCTAAGCAGCGGTTGGACCTTCCTCCGCCGTATGAACGATTCTCTCTACGCTCTCGATCCGGATCCGACAACTTGATCAACTCTAGTTTTGTACCTCAAGCGAATAATAATCGTACTACATGTGTTCACTCTCTCGCCACCCAAGCCAGCTCCACCGTCTGTCCTAGTACCAGTAGCAGCCGCAACAACGCTCGTCAGCGTACCCCGACTGGCAATAATAATACTTCATCGAACGTTCAAGCAATGCCTTCAAGCATGGTTAAACAAGCGTCTCAGCAAATCCAATCTTGGTCTCCTACTTCAAGGCAATCCGAACCCGACAGACCTCGATTCAACTGGGACTTTCTCCGACCTGTCGAGATCTCAAATCGTGCGCTCTTGATTACGCTGGTGATTTATTATTGTCTGGTGCTTGTTTTCATCATGGGTCGACTCTGATTCGTGAGTCGTTTGTTCGATCATATTGATGACTGCGGTGACGGCGGTGGTTGTTTCGGAAATCAGTTTTGGATAGGTGATTACAGAGGTGTACCCGATCTTTTCTTTTCTTTTTTTTATGGTTACATAATACCCCTGGGGTGTCAAGCTCCAGATTTGTACACTACACAGTAACTGTTCATACGACGAAAACAGGCGGCCCTCCCGCGCTGGAATGAAGCAACATCTTTGGGCTATTTCTCTTAAGTAGACTAAGTCTAACACTAACATCATCTACACGCAAACAACTCTCAACCCAAGTATAACTCTAAAAAAGTATGCATCGCCAACCAACTTCCAGGACACTTCGCCTCCCCAAAAACTATTATTAATCACGGTGCAGATACTTTGATAGTAGCCACAATTCCGCCCTTTCCAATCTCCCTCACCGAAACATCGACTGCACCAGATACTGCCACGATAATCGTGGCCTCGACAGTCGTCGTCCACTTTCCAGCTGCTTTTGATTGGGAAATGCCCTTAATTCCCAATGCAGCTTCAGCCTCGGCAGCGCCCAAAAGTCCCTCCTTGACAATCGTTTTGTGCTTGGCCTCGATTTCCTCTTCCTCCTCCTCTTCATCATCATCATCATCCACTGCTTCTCCTTTCTCAGGCTTGATCTTCTCCACTCGGATACCCTCAGAAACCTCCCACAACTCAAACGCAAGTCGTTTCGACTTTTCCGATAGACCAACATCGAATGTCACCGTTCGTCTGGCCGGTAAAGTCGTTTCCGCCGGAAGTAAGGGAATCCACGTTCCGCCGGTCTCGTTCCCAGAATCGTCGGGGAACACCAAGCCGAGGGACTTTGATGTTGTTTTGACTTGTAACAAGTCGGAACCGCGCTCGAACGCGTTCCGGAGGTCCTCATCTTCACCTGTTAGGGAGGCGATCAAAGCAGCCTGTAGAGCAGACCCTCGGGCAAGGACAGTCGTAGGATCACCGACTCCTCCACCTATCACTGTACCCATGCTGAACGGCGTATTGATATCTTCATTGAACCCACCGGTGAGACAGATATGTTCATCTAGACCCGGCAAACATGTCGTTCCACCCACGTAGACGATTTCGTCGACTAGGTGTGGATCGATTTTGGCAGACTCTAGCAGGTCTACAACGGCGCGAACGACAGAGTCGTATATGGGGCGAACGAGCATGTCGAATCGTAGACGGTTGATGGACCCGGTAAAATCGAGACCGTCCTTGAGAGATTCTACAGAACATGTTGCAGCACCGGAAGAAGCACTGATCGTTCGTTTCGTGTGTTCGACGGCAAGACGAAGCTTGGCTTCCGCACGGGCGTCAGCTGTCGATGGGTTTTCAGAACAGACAGTCAACTTAGTCTTGGTCTTTTTTGTGAATTCGTTGGCAAAGAATGTGATCAGTTTGGAGTCGATCGCGGTGCCTCCGGCAGAGGTGGATGACGACGATGCTAGGACGTGTGCCAGTCCTTCACGGATGGCCAATAATGAGAGGGAAAGAGAAGAAGAGCCGACATCTACGATGAGCTGTGTTCGGTCAGAGGGGAGTGTTGCCCCCCATATTTCTGTCGTGGTTACTGCAGCAGTCGCTGCGCTCTCGTCTGAGAGCTGCAACACAGGAATACCCGCATCTGTGGCTGCATTTTCGAGGGCCTCTTTTTGAGCGTCGGTAAAAGTTGAAGGGACAGTGATAACAGCACCCTGAACTTTTTTACCCAGGAAATCTTCTGCCGATTGGAGCAACGATTTCAAAAATATTGTTGTGACCTCGGACACAGTGAGTATACGCTCTGCAGGGATAGGTTCTGAGCGTGGAGTAGGTGCAGAGGATGCTGCTGGGGTACCGGTGGTGCTTTTTGGTAGAGGTGCTGGGGCAGGTTGAAGAATTTCAACTTTATACGCAGGTTCATCTGGGATCTCTGGATGTTGGATGATGAGGGCAGAGGTAGGTATTTGGGATTGAGGTATTTCGGAGAATCTAAGGGACAAGCGTAGATTAGAAAAGAAAAAAAAATGAGAAGAAAAAAAAATTCAAACGGATTGACATACTTTTTGCCTAAAAGATTTCGGAAGCCTACGATGGTGTTTTTCGCGTTTTTTACAAGTTGAGCTTTTGCAGGACTTCCGATGTACTGGAACGAGAGGGAGGGATGAATTGAAAACCCTCGGTTTCAGCAAATCGATCTAACCATTTCTTCACCAAAGAAAGAGATAGCGCAGGCTATTTGACGTTCGCCGTCTTCATTTGCGATACACTCTGCAAGTCCTTCCTACATCAAGCTGAATGCATCGCCTGGATCATATAGACAGGGTTACGATGCAAACTGACCTTGGTGAGTACCGCAATCGATGCAAAAGAGTCTCCTAAATTTATTCCAACAAGTGCGGGAAGATTGAGAGCCTCCTCTGCCGGCTTTGCAGATCCATTTTGTGTGCTCGATACCATGGCCTCGACGTTTGAAAAAAGGAATGAAAAAGACGCAGAGTTTTTTTGGGGGAAAAATGCAGATCACGTGCGATCATACCGCCGAATACTTTCTGCGTTTTCAATACGAGATCATTGTGGAACGTAATGCCACAATCTCGGGCTCTGGTATTTCTGTATGCTTTCTACTGGCGGT
Organism: Collybiopsis confluens; assembly: GCA_013368555.1. Lineage (NCBI taxonomy): Eukaryota > Fungi > Basidiomycota > Agaricomycetes > Agaricales > Omphalotaceae > Collybiopsis > Collybiopsis confluens. Next base: position 322,610 of record JAACJN010000011.1, read on the forward strand.
ACCTTGGTAGCAATGACTGAGCTTTGGTTCAACGACCAATGTCCAGCTAGGTTCATAGAATTAGACGCAGCAAAGAGTATTTTCAAGCCCGTATTCTCCCAACTTTCGGCCATCTCACATCAGTCGCAACAGCTTGTTATATATTCTGCTCAAACTCACATCCATGCTCCCAACATGCGCCCGTCTTTCCTGTTATGTTCATATGACAGGAATACGTACTCCCGCTTTGAATTGTGCGCTTTCGGCAGTCTTGGCCGCCGTTTCTTTTTTCTCAAGTCGCTGTTCGGATCAGCAGAATGCTGTAGAGACTAGAGTCGAGAAGCTGGCAAGCTGTAATCTGGCAAGCTGTAATCTCAGGCTGTCGCCTTTCACAGAGCTTTATACCTTTTCATCCTTGGCCGGTATCAGGGGCAGGACAAGCTGCACCGAAAAGCAAAAGCCGAGCTGGAGGCTCACTCACAAGTGTTATGTACATGCTCTTTGCGGCAGCGCAAGCGCTCGCCCTGTCCAACTTTGTTTTTTTTTTCCCCGCAGCTCGTGGCTATAATGATATGGACCTTGTCATATGTACGCACAGGTACCTTTCATCATGGTCAATAGAAAACCTATTGATCTAGAAGACTATATCTTGTGGCAGTTCACGCCCAAGAGTCGACCGTTCTACCCGGCCCTCAGACTGGCCTTGTACGACGACCTCCTCTCTTCGCTGCCACCAAGTGGATATGTTCCCTCCCTCTCTCCTTTGCTGATCTCCGCGTACCCTTTTTCGTTCTCCTCTCCTTCCAGCCAGTGAACTTGCTTCATTTCAGATACTAAAAGCAAGTGCATTTGGTCGCCTGCACGTCTCTACAGTTACCCCCAACTCCATGACCATCCATCCTTCATCCAATACAGCCGTGGAACAGCCCGCTTCCACTCTCCATCTCCTACCTCTATCTGACATGCCTGGAAGACTCCCTACCTCTGACGTCCCGCTTTCCAGGTTTCGCAAGCTCACGACCAAACCTTCTTATCAGAGTCTCCCTCACTTGTCAATCCCGCCTGACACTAAACCTCCTCTTCAGCCGGCGAAACTTTTGGTAGCCGCTGAAGAAAACACCAAGGTGGATAGTCCATCACCTGCAAACTCCCAGGTCATTCAGAACGGCTCAGGAACGCCCACCTCTTCCGCTCCAGAGACACCAGTCTCCCTCAGCTCACCTACCGTCGGCGTCGTCGACTTGACTCGAAACATGAAGACAACATCATCTAGTCCGGTCAGCCATGGTGGCTACTCGGACATCTTCCGCGGAGAATTAGAATTGCGAAGCCCTGATCGCGGCGACCTGGAGAAGAGACAGGTTTGAGTGTCCCTCTTGCTCCAATCGTTATTTTCGGCTCTAAATCTTTCGGTCAACTTAGGTGGCTATCAAGGTCCTCCGCGTCCTCTCTGCCAAAGGATACGATGAAGTTAAAGCCAGAAAACGTCTCAATAGAGAGGTCTACGTCTGGCATAGGTTGGATCATCCCAATATCGCTACCTTCTTGGGAACTTCGTATCACATGGCCAACCGTCCTTCTCTCATCCTACCTTGGTTCTCAAATGGCTCAGCATCAGAATATTTGAAGATCAAGAATCCCAACGCTGATCGTCTAAGACTTGTGAGTGTCTGTCGTAACCATCATTCACAACGATGTTGACTAGGAACCGCTAACATCAGATTCTTGACGTCGCAGAAGGTTTAAAATACCTTCATACCTGTAGACCGAAGCCCATCGTTCACGGCGACATGAAAGGGGTGAGAGAGATAGAATACCTCCATGTTCTTTTCTGATTCGTCCTTTCGCAGAACAACATCTTGATCACTGACGATGGGCGGGCTACCCTGTCTGACTTTGGTTTATCTCAAGTTATTGAGGATCTAGTCGGTCCCACAGGGATTACCCCGTCTTGTACTGAAGCGGGACCCATTCGTTGGCAATGCCCCGAGTTTCTCACAGATATGTCCGACATTGTCAGGCCTCAGCTTCCTGGAGATGTTTGGAGCTTCGGCTGTACGGCTTACGAAGTGAGTCATCTTGACATCAACTTATTTCAGTCCAATTCTAATATTTTCCTTTTCTTTACAGCTATTAACTGGCAAAGTTCCCTATCATTTTCGTACCCGCGATGCCACTGTGATCCACGATATTCAAGCAGGCATTCCCCCACCTGGTGTAGAGGAAAATGATACAAATCGCGGCGATGGGGGTATCTGGGACCTCATGAATGACTGTTGGATCATTTCTCCGACGGAGCGAGTCCAAATGACAGAAGTTGTCGACAGACTAAAAGCGCTGTGCTCTTCAACCCCTGCATCCTCTGTCTCTGTGCGGGACTTGACGTCTGACTGCTAATTCCGATTTAAAGGGACATTTACTTGGTTCATCTTTCGCAGAAACCTTCGAATTCTTTTTGCTTTCTTTTTTTTTTTTTTTGGCAAACTGCTCTCTGCTCTGTTGCTTCCCCCCGCTTTCCTTTCCGTCATTTGATCCTCCATTGAACATTTTTTCTTCCTCTTTATCATTGAACACACATTCTTAATCGCTACAGCTGCACTTTACGAAAACTCGGTCCCAGAAAATACTGGCTAATGGACTCACGAATATATAGCGTACAGGAGTACTGTAGAGTTTCTCCTTTCTAATTTTTTCTGTTTGTAGCGCTCTTGTATAACGAGTGTACTTAATACAATACATGAACCACTTGATCGTTTTACTCTACAAAGGCTTACCGTAAAGCAAACCTGCCGGGAATGCCGGGCAATTCAAACGTATGGAGCCGAAGCCGAGATTGTCAACATCGACATCGATACATTGTGGCAATAGGACATGCATTTTCAACGTGCTCCACAGCCCACTCTTTCACCCTAAGCCTTGAGGCTTGAATGCTCGGCGCTGCCCCGCAAAAAGGCTCTTTTCCCTCATTCCTCCATCTTGCAAGTTCCAATCCCACTCGAAGATGCCAGAAATGACCGCAATGATCATATTTTCAATCGCCTTTTTACTCCTCCTGCTCTCATCAATCCCTCATGTTTCAGCTCATGGTTACCTGGCTTCGCTCGGAGTCAGTAATAGTAATGGACAGTATACCAATTATACAGGAAATATCCCAAACATGGATCCTTTTCCAAGCATAATACGTCAGGTTCGTGTTTTTTTCTTTTCTTTTCTTTTCGGGTTTTTCGATTTTGGTCTAATTACTTAACCAAACCCCGGTCAACAGGTACATAAATCGTTGCATCCTGCTCTTTTTCCCGATCACTCACCGTGACGATGTTCAGGTATCTGATATCAGCCCGGTCAAAGGTGAGTAACCGAACCCCGCTTTTTCTTCCCAGTTTTAGATTATGAATGATAAATCTTCCCATCCCCTCTGTAGGGGCCTCAAATCCCGACTTGAACTGCGGCCTGAACGCTCAATTTGCCCAAAAAGTCGGAAATGTGAATCCGGGAGACTTGCTCGTGTTTGATTGGCGCGGGGGCGACAATACCAATGTGCGTAGAACCGCCAGTTCTTCATTTTCTTCCCTCTGCTAACCTCCTACTTGTTTCAACAAACCCTTTTTAACAAAACAGTGGCCTCATAATGTAAGAAAGCAACCATGACCTTGCGTTCGAAACAAAATTTCGATTTGAATCTTTTGAATTGCATACTTTAGACGGGTCCGCTGTTGACGTACATGACAAGTTGCGGGACTCAAGATTGTACTCAGTACAACTCATCCACGTCCAAATGGTTCAAGATTAGCGAGATCGGTATTGTCAAGAATGCGACTTCGAATGATTCCCCCGTTTGGGCGCAACAGAGTATCATGAATGGGGCCTTTACGAACGTTACACTTCCCGGCGTGGCGCCTGGAAACTACCTGATCCGTCATGAAATTGTTGCTCTTCATCTTGCGACGAGTTTAGGCGGTGCAGAGTTTTATCCTGCTTGTATGTCATTCTTCTTGTGTTGGCCGGACTTAGGCGTTCATGTCTTTTTTTCTTTCCACAAAGGCGTCCAAGTCACAATTGGTGGCAGCGGGACAGGTACGGCGACGGACGACGAGATGATACTGCTTCCCGGTGGTTACAAAGATACAGATCCTGGAATTCTTGATCCCAACGTGAGTTCTCTATTGGGGAGGTTCATCAATCGTGTTTTGGGTTGGTTTGCAAACACTCTTTTTTCCATCTTTTTCATTCAGGTTTACTCTTCGAATTCATATGTCTTTCCTGGCCCACCGATCGCAGCTTTCGTCGGTGGCTCGTCCTCTTCGAGCTCCCCATCGCCTTCCGGTACTACCTCTGCTCCCAATCCATCCGGAACTTCATCATCAGGTTCCACTGGGAGTGCTACTCAAAATGTATGCAAACTACAAAGGCGATTCGTGGTCCCTAGAACAAACACGTCTACTCATGCACGACGGCGCTCTAAGCGCGAGTTAAAAAGGTCTGGAGGGACATTCGAGCGTCAACGATCAAGTAGAGGGCTATGGAATGACGTGTTCACAGCGTACCAAACGCTGGATCTAGGATTGGTATTTAAAACTGGTTTGTAGTTTTCTGGGTCATTTGAGGGCTCTTGGGCTGATCTAAGTTCTTGGTATGTATCTGTTGTACGTGTATGCTAGCTGTATTTTCGAGTAATAGAATACCGTGTTTTCTCACCAAGTAACTCTGAGCGATGACGGAATTGTTAAATAGATACACTACTGATACAATTTATCCAAAGATTAGTTACATAGACGGTCCATTTCGTGTCCGTGCGTAAATAAAATTTCACAGACGAACGTCTCTGTATGATTTCTCGACCAATCCCATCGCGTTTGAAACCAAAACGCCCTTGAGCAATAGACTCTCTGGTTCCCGCCGCCAACCAGGCTTGCGTACTGGCACCGGTTTGGGTTTAGTATCGTTCGTCCGATACCGAGGTAATGGAGATGGGGAAGAGCTGGGTATTGGATGAATACTGTTGTTGGTGGTAGTGGAAGAGGATACTATAGAGTCAATTCGGACCCTAATGTAGAGTGGAGGTTCGGGGAAGAACTGTGAATGCGAGGGTTAGTTGCAGGAGGGCTGCAGCTGCTGGATGCTCACGTTTTCCTTGAACTGTTCCCAAGCTCGTCGGTCAGCGACAAAGGCATCAACGCCGCCCTCGTCCTCGTCGAACTCGGTTTCCGATTCACTGAACCGCTCATCCATGAACACAGCAAACCTGACTACCAGTCTCGTCCTCTCCTCTCCACTGACACATCTATCTTCGCATTCTTCTCGGAAACAGGTATTCAATCTCGCTTTCCGTCTCCGAATCAACCTCATTCGTGCCTGAGCCTCTTTGGTGGTGGTGGTGGTGGTGGTTGACGACGACGACGATTGTGCAGACTGGGAGGACATCGTATCCTGGTCAGGACTCGGCTCGTATAGGTGAAGGTTTTATTTAAGCTTGAGAAAAGAGATGCGGCGTTGATAGGGGAAAAGGCCGCGCATTGTTGATGATGATCACATTGCGGGGGGGGTACCTTTTCCCGTACATTTAATCTACTCTCAGGAGGAGCAATTCAAGGGTACCTGTCAACCTGCGGCATTTTTCCCTTGTTTCATCCGCATTAAACGCATGCGGATGGTAATAAATATTCCAATTCTTGGAATCCTCATACGCTGTCCATGTCAGCTTCCCTTTGTCGTGGCTTCTTTCCCAATTACTCCTTCAATTCAGGTGATATTTCCGTCGCTATAATACATACATTCCGCTGACATGCTAATGAACATTTTAGAGCTTTAGATCGGAGCCATGGGTAATTGTTCATCCGATGCGCCACCAGGGTTCGGTTAAACGAAATAATCCATGTCTACCCAGCTTTCCCAGTTTTGCCCCACCGCAGTGGATATATTATAACCCTCTGCTCGATCAAGATCAGCTGCACCCGAACCAGTGGTGTTGGAGTCTGCGAATGTGACATGGTCAACACTGTCCGCCTCTCCGTCCCACAATGACCACAGGGCAGGATTCGGCGTGGCTTCAAGAACGGTGTTTTTAAAGATCACTCTGTGTACCATTTTCTTTCTCGAATCATGATGTTTGAAAGGAAAAACTGTGGAACTGACTTGGCAAAATCTTCAAAAGAAAAACAACAAGTCAACGTAGTCCTACCGAAATAATACCCTTAGTCGGTTAAGCACGTACCAACCCAGGGCCTACCGAGATAAAAAGCTCCCGAGGTTCCTGCAGCCGCGTCTGGAGCAAGAATGACGGTATTTTGGTTGAACACGTCTAAATTATGATGTCAAGCTCTTTGCAATCCACCAGGTCACAGGCGAAATCATTACAGCTTCCAGGATCCGAATCTGAATCTCGTCCATTGGCTGTTATATATCCAGGCGCCTTCACAGCAATAACATTTCCACCGAAATACGCCAGACCATGACTGCCGAATATAAAGTCTACCGCGCCCTGTTTTCGTGATTTCGTTCAATTGTACCGGTACTGTACACTCTTGTTCCAAAAGGAAGAATCGGCCATGCTTACTTCAATATATCCTTGCAAATAAACTTGCGAGCCGGCATTCGCGTACAACGTATCTTGGAATCCGATGAAAGCACATCCATATAGACCGACTTGATTCCCGAACTGGCTGATCGCGACCGCTTGGGATCCAAGAAAGGTATTCGTCACGTTCATGTTGTACATACTAAAGTTTGTCTTTCGGATGCGCAGAGTCCCACTGGCATCGTCACCAATACTCGTTGCGGAAGCATTGAACGTGATAGCGACTTGGTTCTGAACGTAGGACGTAGTGTCGAGTGTGTAACCGTAAATCTGTTGAATCAGCAGATGGCTCAGTACCAGCTCAAGGGAAAAGGATTATCCCCCTAGAACAACTTGTCCACTTGCCGTTACAGCCCCTGTACGAGTGATATGAACTTGTTCAAAATAGATTCCTGGAAACAAGAAGAGGGTCTGATTTGAAGTGTCATCTGGGATAGACAAAAGTGCCTCGTTGACCGTGCTGAACTCCCCTGCGGTTGTCGTCCCTTGTCGAACCACGATTGCCTCGGGTGGAGGAGAGGTTCTTGACGCTGCGAGAGCTATTTTGATCAGCAGAACGGGAACGATATAGGTCAATAAGGTTTCGTAGTGCATTGCGACTGGCTTTTGAGAACATGAGTCGTTTTTATATACACTGACGACCACCTGAGAAGGAAACGGCCCGCTCAAGGCACTCGGTGCCTCAGGAAGAGGCTTCGCGAGGTCATCCCCATCATCGATGTGGGTACCAAGGATTCACTTCGAGACGTTTCGCGTGCCATGGAACAACACACTGCTATAAACACGAGATTGAAAACAGGCTTAGGTATCCTAACAAGGACTTTAACATCATCACCCGCTCAAACAAAGTAGGAGGCGTCAACCCAGGTTGACCACGTCGACCCTACTGCACTTGAGATAGAATACTGTGCAGCTTGACTGGAGGTGAGCAATTGGGCCCAGCTTGCTCGTTTGAGACTCGCGGCACCTGGTCCTGTTGTAGCGAAATCCGCATTTATCACCTGAAACGTACATGAGCACCTCAAAGAAATAAGAGAGGCCCATATTTACGTGGTCCACACTAGTGGCATTTCCGTCCCAAACAGACCAGAGAGCAGGATTTGGAGCGACATTGAGAACCGTATTTTCAAAGATGACTCTGTAGAACATTATTCTTTATCAGTAGATTGCCCCCTTGATCACAAGAAACTACAGACTTTGCCCAATCTGAAAAAAAAAAATCGATCAACCGTCGGAAACAAGACCATTATGTAGAGTATTTTCAAACAAACCTGACCATGGCCTGCCTAGGTAGTAGGTACCTGCAGTGCCGGAGGCCGCGCCGTTACCAAGGACGATGGTATTCTTATTGAAGACATCTATGAGCACGCGTGAGATGCCTATGGAGTAGAATAATCAATAGGAATATACGACTTACAGCTTCCTCCATCATTTGACTGGCGTCCACTAGCTGTAATAGATCCTCCCCCTCGTAAAACGCCGATGGTGTTACCTCCAAAGTAAGCGGAGCCCTGACGGCCGAAAATAAAATCGACGGCCCCCTACAAAGTGAGAGTTGGCGAATCGAATTTGTAACGTAAAATTAGTTATTTCATACCTCAATGTAGCTCTTCAGATAGACTTGAGTACCTTGGTTGGCGTAAAGAGTATCCTACATGAGTTGATAGGGTGTTTAAGTCGACATCGATGTTTCGACGAGCCTACCTGATATCCATAGAATCCACATCCATAGAAGCCATTCTGGTTTCCATATTGGCTGAGAGCTATTGCCTGAACACCAGAACCAAAAGTGTTCTTCACATTTACGTTATAGAGAGCGAAGTTGTCCTTGTGGATTCTGAGAGTACCGGAGGCGTCGTCAGAGCCAGCAACATCGGCGGGCTCATTGAAGGAAATCGTGACTTGATTGGACGAGTACGTCGTGGTGTCCGTTGTGTACCCATATATCTTGTTCGGTGAAATTAGAATAGCATTTCATAGAGGTGGATAATACGGAGAGTTTACTTTCAATGGTCCCGTTCGAGTGATGTCAATGTGTTCGACATATGTCCCCGGGAAAATGAAGATCGACCGACTCGATGAATCATTGGGAAGTGAGTTCAAGGCCGCTGTAATTGTCGAGAATTCGCCTGCGGTAGTTGTCCCGGCTCTCACAACGATGGCTCCAGCCGGTGGCGAAGTACGCGAGGCTGCAAGGGCCAGTTGCAGGCCCGAGAGGACGAAGAAAGGGAATAGGAGAACAGCAAACATATCCAGCTGGACCTACAGACGCAAGCCTCACGATGGTTTGAAGGTAAGTCAGTTATATAATAGCTGAAAAGGCACCCAGGAGGTACCCAAGAACATTGTTCAACTGAGTTCAGGGTGCGTTCTTGTATACAAGGGGAAAGATAGGATAAACGTCGATTGAGTTGAGTGACAACGGCTGTCGCACGGGCCGAGAAGTGAGGTCAAGTGGAAGCTCATATGGCCCAGTTTGCGAATGGGAGTGCTTCAAACAACCGTTGGCAATGCTTAAAGTAACAGACTTGTGATCAAGCCAAGGACGTCTGAAAAGACCGAAAAATGACCACGCAGCTTGGCAATAGCTGAGAATGGCCGCTGACTTGAGGGGAACAGGACTTGGGTGAGCCTTTCTGTAGCATTGTGATGACAGTACTCACTCTGCAGAGCACCACCATCATTTCGCATGATCTGGGGAAGATTTCTGAGCTTCATTTGCGGTACGAGTAGCAGTTTGACAACAAGACTCGAGAGGGTCAGAAAACAGCCCAATCTTGGAGAGCTCGATACAGATATCCGAAAATGCGGCGAAAAGAGAAAGAGGGCCCGGGGAGAGTTGTCAGCCAATTTTTGGACTACGAGGTTCTTTCCAGGCCGGAAGTTCAAGAGACAGAGGTCGTGGTCACAGATTCGCCTATCTCTTTTCACCCTGGTTCGAGAATTGCCTCTGACGGCAATCTGACGGCAGCTTCTTGTAATACTTCTGCAAAGACTTGGTAAAAATGGCCAGATATCGACTGTTGTCTGTAATTTTTCTGCCGAATTGTAAAGGCTACAAAGATTTTGACGCGACGTTGAAGCTCACGTGACTCGTGAGCGAGCTTTGTAAAATAAATTTTTTTCGAAAACGAGTTCCTCTTTTTTGACAACATCAATCGCGATTTATCACTATTTACATCGAACAAGGAGTCTCCCATGAACAACCACTTTGACTGCCTCGCTCACTCAAACAAAGTAGGAGGCGTCAACCCAGGTTGACCACGTCGACCCGACTGCACTGGAAATGGAATATTGTGCCGCCTGGCTGGAGGTGAGCAGTTGGGCCCAGCTTGCTCGTTTGAGACTCGCGGCACCTGGTCCTGTCGTAGCGAAATCCGCATTTATCACCTGAAACGTATATGAGCACCTCAAAGAGAAAAAAGGGAGGCATATATTTACGTGGTCCACACTAGTGGCATTTCCGTCCCAAAGAGACCAGAGAGCAGGATTTGGAGCGACATTGAGAACCGTATTTTCAAAAATGACTCTGCAGAACATTATTTTTTATCAGTAGATTGCACCCCTGGTCACAAGAAACTACAGACTTTGCCCAATCTAAAAAAAATCGATCAACTCTCGGAAACAAGACCATTCTGTAGAGTATTGGTAGACAAACCTGACCATGGCCTGCCTAGGTAGTAGGTACCTGCGGTACCGGAGGCAGCCCCATTACCAAGGACGATGGTATTCTTATTGAAGACGTCTGCGAGTAGAGGTAAAATTCTGGAAATAATCATTGGAAATATCACTGACAGCTCCCACTATCGTTTGACTGACGCCCGCTAGCTGTGATGGTCCCTCCTGCAGATAGAACGCCGATGGTGTTGCCTCCAAAGTAAGCAGAGCCTTCACGGCCGAAAATGAAGTCGACGGCGCCCTGAACAGAAAGAAGAAAAAGATTTAGCGGAATGACACGTCAACCCGTCAACCCGTACCTCAATGTAGCTTTTCAGATAGACTTGTGTGCCTTCGTTAGCGTATAAAGTATCCTACAAGAGTCGATAGAGACTTTTAGTCGTCGGAAAACGTCCGTCGAGGAAACGCATTTTTGGGGAGCCTACCTGGTAACCGTAGAATCCACATCCATAGAACCCATTCTCGCTTCCGTATTGACTGAGGGCTATTGCTTGGACACCGGGACCGAAAGTATTCTTCACGTTGACGTTATACAGAGAGAAATTGTTTTTGTGGATCCTGAGCGTGCCAGAAGCATCGTCCGAGCCAGCAAGGTTGGCGGGCTCGTTGAATGAGATAGTAGCTTGATTGGAAACATAGGTTGTTGTATCTGTTGTGTACCCATAGATCTTTTGGGGCAATGAAAAATCTCAGAAAGTTTTGGAGGCAATACTTTCAAGGAAAAAACCCACAATCAGCGGCCCTGTACGGGTTACATCAATCTGTTCGACGTATGTCCCCGGGAATATAAATACAGATCGACTGGACGAGTCATTGGGAAGCGAATTCAGAGCAGCTGTGATCGTAGAGAACTCGCCCGAGGTGGTTGTACCAGCTCTCACAACGATAGCCCCAGCCGGTGGTGAAGTACGAGACGCGGCGAGAACCAGTCGCAAACTCGACAGAATGAACGCGCAGAGGAGAGAGGCAAACATGGTCGGTACCCTACAGTGCTCAGCTTTAAACCAGTGGCAAGAACACCTTATATACGGTTGGAATCATGTTCAGCTGAGCGACGTTCGTGTACTGTGGCGGGCCGCCTGGGAGGTCTACGTGCGTTCAACCTGAACCAAACAAGGTAAAAGATAGGATAAACTGCATTTGCGATGACTGACGGCTATCACTGGGGCCGTTCTAACGATGCAGGTCGGGGACCTAGATATGCTGAAAATAATGTTGCGGATGGGATACGTTGATGACCGTGCGGAAGAAAATACCAACTTGTGACCAAGCACTGGCAAAGGTGATCATCTGAAAACACCGAGGAATAACCAGCTGGAAATCGAATTGAGAACTGAGCACTGAGTACTGAGCACTATTCATGATATTCCGCCGTAACCAAAATAGACCATAGCACTCAAAGCCCCCGTGGCCACTGAACGAAGACAGAATAATTTCGCCATCTAGGAAGGCATACGCCGCTATAAAGATAGGGTATGAATCCAAATATCGTACAGGTACTTAATACCATATCATAAAGTAATTTAAAGTCAAAGAAAAACGATATAAGGAAAAACAAACATGTTCTACGCTGATTGAATAGCGGAAGGTTCCTCGATAAAAATATGATCTACATCCTTCCAAGTCCCGTTGGCAGTAGTAGATATCTTCTGCCAGACTCTTTCCCTCTCTTCCCAATACGCCAGCGTCCCATCCTCCCCCTTGACCGGCGTCCAAAGTCTCTCGCCCGTATCCCCATCTGTCTCTGCACTAAACCACCTCGGTCGATGTTGGGGCAATTCACCCATCTCCCGCTTCTTCCTCGTCGTGCGCTGCTTGTCCTCTTGCTTTCCTTTGAGCTCATTAGCTAGGTCATAGAAGCCCAACTCGAACGCTCGCTGGTCAGGTCGGAGACGACAATCGGTCGGTGCGAGGAACGGTTTGAGGGTGTCATTTGGACAGTCGTTGAGTGTGAGCGCAAAAGGGGTTAGGTTGAACGGGGACCCAGATGGCTTTTCCGTGTTTCGCCACAAAAGAGTATAAGCCAGAGAGGAAGGTGAAGTTGGTCTCGAGTCGTTGATCGAAGTGTCCGGGTTCAAGATGCTGTTACCCCTACTCCCTCCAATGACTTGACGAGCAATAAGCTGAGAATTCCATCGACCGGCAATCTCGTACGCAACGTTGCCCGAAGCATCAATTACTTCCCCAGAAATCTCGTACGCATCCTTTCCTCGCCACCCACGCGGCTTAAAGGTCAAGATGCAACGGTCTTGGGTGCGGTGATTCGTGACCTTAGCTCCACTTGAATAACGGATAGAAGCGGGAAATGAACGGAAACCACTTACAATCATATCTCCGTAATGATCGATGGTGGGAGACCCAAGGATAAATCCTGACACACTAGTAGTCACCTTTTTCCAACTATAATGCTCGAGCACCGTATCTCCTTTTGTCGTGCCAGCAGCCTTTCCTGCCCATTCACTAGGGATCTTTAGATCGGCATGAGCAACGCCCGTCGGCCGAATCTCAAAACTTTTCCCCATAAACTTGTTTTGCGCATCAACTTCTCCATAGTATCTCCAAGCTGGACCATTTGAATCGCCCAGCATTCCGAAACTATCGGCCCAACAAGCGCTTATGGGAGGATGATGGCTGACTTGTTCTGAGACGTAACGGTATTGCTTGTCAAGCCTCACGTACTCAAACGTCTCGCCCAACCTGTAAGAGCTTGGTTGTCAACGAGAATTCTATGAAAGAGCGTCTAGAAAGGGATTTACATCGGGTTAAATGGTTTTGCAATCCTGCCGATAGTAGATGAGTAGTTCGATATGGCAAAAGCGGCTACAAAAGCGATACGCCGAAGAGGATCAGTTTCCCGAGCTGCAACATCGACTAGAGCATATGTATTCGTTAGTGCGAATACGCATATACATATAGAAAATAAAAATAAGACGCACGACATTCCGAGAATTCCATATCTTCAGCCTGTAATATGAATTGAGTGAAGGTGCCCAAAACAAACCGAACGGCCTTACCATTCTCTGCAACATACTCGTCGGCTCATTAAAATATACCGGAAAGCTAATCTTTGTCAAGTCTTTCCCGATGCTATTTTTCAACACGGACCACAGACTGGTGCTCGGCGGTCAGCAGCTAACGTAAGTTGGGTGCGCAGAGCGGTGTAGCCGCTATATACAGGGCCGGCAAACCCAGGCGACAATGCAAGAGCGTCCTTGATGAGACTCGGTTCGCCTTCAAACGAGGACGCGGAGGATCCCTCATGCGAAAGGAAATCAGAGTTAATGACATGGACGGTACTTGTGGGACTGGCAACCGCCAGTCGTTCGGGTATGACCAAGTTGGGGATATTATTCGAGTCAATAGCATCGAAGAATTCATCGTCCTCATCTTCTTCCTCATCTTCTTCCTGGTTCCGAGCGAGGGCCGCCGGAGTGAGGGTTTTCATTGTTTCAGAACGTGCGGGCATGCGTATAGGCATCCTGGTCGCAGCAACCGCCACCGACGAAGAAATCACTGGGGTCTGACTTCCTTCAATACCCATGGGAGTCTTCAGCTCATCCTCCATTACAGTAGAAACGGGGACTGCTTCCTGCAATGCCGCCGGCTTATATTTTGCCCTCAGCGTCGCATTCGCATCCCATTGCTTCGTGATACCAGCTAGAGTGGATGTGGTGCCGAGCCCAAGTGAATGTGTATTGTCAAAGAATTTGCTGCCCCTCTTTCTTGATCGTCTCCGTAACTCCTGCTCCAAATTTTCGCCCTCCTTCACAACAACCTTGATACTCTCTTCCCAGGCTTTCTGTGTCTTGCGTGAAGAGGCGAGACGGCGGCGATAATATGTCTCTCTGTCCGAAGACATGGCCCTGTACTCGGTAACTGAGGATTTGAGAGTGCGGAGAGAATCAATGGAGGTTTGAAGAGCCGCGGCCGAAGAAGAAACCCCAGCAGTACTGGAAGCAGAGGCAGTACCCAGCAACTGCTCCATTAGCTCAATCTGAGCAACGATACTGTTCCCATAAAGCTCGTACTTTTCCGCGTATGGAACTTTGTTCTTGTCTCCACCGCTATTGACCAGGGAACTATTCTCTGACGATATGTCTTCCTCTTCGAAATCATCCTCATCCTCATCAGCCTCTACCCCCTCGTCTCTCTCCTGGTCTTTGAGATTGTCAAATCTAGACTGTGGTCTCGAGTGCGGTTCATCTGCATCGCTGTCCCCGTTCATACGAGGTGAAGCATCTGGTCGGCCTTCAGTTCTATTGGTGCCGTCCTCCGTAAAAACAGAACTACTGGATCTTTGGGTATCCTTGCGGTGGACTTTCTTCCGTATCCCACTGCCCAACCCGCTCAAACTGCTTGATATACTAGATCGTGAAACATTCGAGTGCGTAGGCGGGCTCGATTGAGCTGTGGTTTTGGATGGCACCACGGCATTCGTACTATGACCAGAGTTGGAATCGCTATCGAGACTTGTAGTGCTTGTCTTGTATGATCTAGTTTGGCTCGCACGGGTCATCGGCATCGGCTGTCCAAAAGATTCGCAGAGGGAATGGACGACAACGATGGTTGCGTGCGAGAGAACCCTTCTCCGTCCGTCCCGCTGGCATGATCACTAGACCCTTCTCTTGATGGGCCATTGTGCGTACTCTGCCGCTGCTCCTGACGTGTATACCAATCCAGACTTTTACTGATCGCCTGGGTCCATCGGGCAGCTTCAACTGGGTGGTTAGCCTTCATGTACCATTTCTGGATGTGTGTATGACCCCTGGCGGGAGTGGAGTGAACCTCGAAGCGTAATTTATCAGAGGATGAGACTGAACGAATCGTGAGATAAGGAAGCGGAGCGTAAAATAAAACATACCTCTGATTATGGCAGCCTTCATTGAGATGGATCCTCGAGAGGCCACCGTCTCGTCTTCTTCGTGACGGTAGTCTACGATTAGGGTCGAAGATCAGACGCTTTACAGGTAGGTTATCAATGTAGATATGCTCACAGCTTAAAACGCCCCCTTTCAGTACAAACCACCTGGTGTTGTAGCCTTTGGCCACATTAGTGTACTTATTCAAGTAACCTTTGAGTGTCGGTGGAGGTTGTACTTCGGATTGACGCGACTGAGTCAGTTGGCTGATCAATGTCGTGTCATGATTAGCGACTGCGATGACCGTTTTCAGCATGAGAAACAAAAAAGTTGATGACACTTACATTGCCTCAAAAATACACCAACGTTACTGTTCCCCCCACTTTTCCCACCTTTCCCACTAGTGTCGCCCAAGTATGCCTTATCAAATACCCCTCGCCCTCTGCTATCCCTGACAAAGACGTCGCCGCCGGCTCTCAGGAAAAGCTCGCATATCCGGATATCTTTGCGTCTAGCTGCTTCATGAAGGAGTGAAGTACCCGATGTAGGATCCAGATATGAAAGATTAATATAGCAGACTCGAGGAGATGACAGAAGCGATAGGAGAGCCTCAGGAGGAGCAGGAAGGGGAGAGCCATAAGGTGAAGCCGGATTTGAGGCCGTCAGGATATAACTATGCAACAAGGACTGATACGACGCATTGAGAAATGCCCGCGAATCTATGGTAAATATCAGACAACCCAAATTCGTTTTTCAACGAGTCAAAATCATACCTTTGATTACTCTCAAGACTTCCTTTCCTTTTGCGATGTCTTCTGCTCGTTTTCCAGCGCTGTCCCTTTTCGTGTCATCGATGCCGTCCTGCTCCAACAAGACTTCAACCACGTCCGGGCGACCCAGGGACGCAGCCAGGTGTAACGGCGTTGTGCCTGAGTTTAGCGGATGCATTCCATTGGGAGATATTGACCGATGCGAGAGGAGTAGGCGAATCGTTTCAACTAAAATGAGACAGACTTCTTAGGGAGATAATTAGGGCTATGAAGCAGATGTCAGACTCACCAGACCCACATCTGATAGCCAAGTGTAGTGCTGCTGCACCAGTGTCTAAGACTTCCTCTTCGCGCTGTGGGTCATCTCCGTTTGACCTCTGGAGCGATCTTCTCGTTTTATCCTTCCTCTCCTTGCCTATTTCGACTAGAAATGGAAGGATTAGAGCTGGATCACCGTTGCGCAAGGCAGACAGCAGTTTGACTTGATTCAGTGCAGACGCTGCTGATGTGGTCGAAATGGCAGGCTCTGATGATGACTGCGAAGCCATTCAAGTTCGGATCATGAAAAGGAGAAAGTAAGCTGTGAGTAGTATCCAGATCGTGGAGAACGTCGTATATGGTGGAAGAGATACGCTGAAAAGCGTTGATAAGGAGTAGAACGTGAACGAAATGGAAACTCAGAGGAAGAGTTCAAAGTGGCACGTTGGTGATATCTTAAGCGCCCAACAGCTGTCCCACGATTTTGTGATCCCCACAACAAGTCCAGAATCGCCATATATGGTATCTTTGCGGTAAGTAGGGCTCACCTCGTCACGTATGTGAAAGTACCACATATGAGTGCTATGAGCTCTGAGAGATCAGGGCTGTACAGCGGGATAGGTGGGCCTGTCTACTACGTAGCGTGCTATATCTTAGATAGTGGCCTGGAGTGTCTCGGCGTACGAATCAAATTTCGGGAGGAAATTCGAGGAAAATGAGGTGCTATTTGTGATATGGGAAGAAATTTGAGCGTTGAGAAATGAAAAACGCGCCGGGGTTCAAACTTAGGTGGCCCGCGTAAGGCATTTACTCTGCTTCAAGGGAGACTTCCTCCTCGGACGTCCACACACAAAAAAATACATAATATATGCAAGGGCAACTAAGGTACCAGAATAGAAAGACTATAGGGTAGAATCGTATCCTCCATTTCACTATACATTTTCCCTGGCAGTCCCGACTTTTTTTTGTATGTTGTTCTTTGTCCCTAGCATTCTGGCGGTTTCGAGTCCAGAGCTGATGTTACCCACTGGTCTTCATGAAGAAAAATTGAACGATATGCACGACGCCAAGCCTAGCACTGCTAGGAACGGGTGAACACAGTAATGCACGGTAACGACCGCGCCATTCTCACATTCTGAGATGCTTTCCACGTGAGCGCGCCACGACAGAGCTACACGGTGGTAACCACAAGCGACTCAACATATGTACGTGTCGCCGCCCGCCAGCATCAGTTCGGATCCGTCCCAACAGTCCAGGTTTCAATCATACATGCGTCCAATGTCCATCCGCAACTAATTCACTCCTAAAAATCTCTTTCCAAATCCAACTTGAAAAAGCAACACGCGTCGACTCGGAATCTATCGCGAAATGATCGTCTTCGGTAAAAGATTTCGCCGCTTTCAAGCAGCCACTGGCAGGTATACGATCTTGAGAATGTTGGAAGATCGTCTCGACACGATGTGATAGAGGAAATCGGCTCCTCTGAGTCGGTGTATTAGGTTATGTAACATCGTTATTTTTCCTTTCAAGGGTAGGCTAGTCCTCTAGCATCTTTCCTTGACGTGACTCACTCCCCCACTCCCGCGCGATACATGGATCCATAACATATTGCCCCTCTTTTGAGGTAAATGACGCTACATACAATATACCATCCGTGGTAACTTTACGGGTATAGACTTGACACAGCAAGTCCTCAATCAAAAGGCAACAAAATGCCGCTTCAATTTTCTAAACGCCGTACATTGGCGCTCTAGCCCTATTCTACCCGCGGGTGGCTCTTCAACAAAAGTTTTACCCAAGCCTCTCAGGCCGCTGGTTTAATCGCAACACTGCACAGTCGAAATTTTTTTTTGAGTTCAACAACAGCAACCGCGATTTGATGAGCAGTTTGACTTACGTGGCACCACCAATTTGAACATTGGCGACAATGGGAATCGGAGGAGCGAACGAGCTCGAAAGGCATGCTTGAGAAGAGCTCTCGGTGGAATTGGCGGCGACAGGTGCCTTGGCAGCTACAGCTGCTGCACGCGAATGCAAGGTGTCAATCCCCAAAGACGCCCGAACCTCTAGCGGCGGAGAAAGAGACCGTTTCGGCGAAACCGAATCCCCATTCCCGAAGCATCTCTATATGTTGTGCAAGTCGATACAGTCAGCTCGAAGTTCTACTTAGCCCCAGACAGTAAAAAATGCCCACCTTGAACAATACAAATTCCTTGCTAAATAGCGGCACCGAAGTACTAGCATCGAACAGTTTGAAGAATGTACCTTGAGCACCTGCATTGACCGATAATCCAGTGTCAATCTCTGCACAGCCGCCAAATTGAATTCCGCTGGAGGATGTCGAGACGGATGAATTTTTGCTACTCGCATTGCTACTCGCCGAGGTAGTATTGACCGAGGCCGCATGCGCACGACGTTTTGCCGAGGAAATGGCCTGCGCGACCGAAGTCGGCTTGGCAGTGGCAGCAGAATGACTCACTATAGATATGTTTGAGACTATGGAAGAGGTTGAAGTCGCGGCGCTGATGGAGCTCGAACTCGAGGAATAGTAAACCGCTGCAGAAGTAGAATTGGAAGACGATGCCGCAGAGCTCGTATTCGACGAGTCTGAAGCATAGGATGTGCTGGTCGAGTTTTCACTGGCCGTGGCTGTAGACGAGGAATTTGATCCGTCATTGATAGTGACGCTATTGCTGTCTACTGCATCGAGCGACAGGGTCAGCGTTGCACTCGCGTCCAAGTTCAAGAACACCGTCGCCGAAGCAAGATTATCCAAAGCTTGTACTCCGAGATTCAAGCTAGGTATCAGATGTGCAGTAAGAGATCCCGTAGATTTCACAGATGGTGTCAGTGACAGAGTCAAGGCTTAGCAACGTAAGTTGGGAATTTTTGCACAAAAGGAGAATAACTTACGAGTATCACCAACACTGAAGTCACCTCCGCTCTGGCCGTTTTTATCGGGGAATACCAACTGGGCATTGGAGAAATTGTAGTTCAGCCCTACTTTGAGATCCGCAGCCAAGTCTAGTTTGGCGGTAGCTATCACAGATGATGACTATTACAACCCGAATTGACCGAGAATACTCTTTGAATAAAAGCGCACCTTCAGCACTAACGTCAAAAGAAGGGCCAATGGTAAGAATTCTACATGTGTACATTTCTTAGCATCGGAAATATCAAAACATATCATCTGCTACGATCAACGTACCCAGGAAAATCGAGCCCAGGAATACCAAGAGGCGGGACGACTTCGATCTTGCCCGTGTCAAATGTGGTCTAAAAAAAAAAATTCCCCAGGAATAATATGTCCATGTTAGTCTTAGTACTCGGGGACGGCAGGCGTTCATAACACGTACCGATAAACTTGCTTTCAAGTCCAGAGTCCCGTCAATGGCACCGTTCATCAAGACGATTGCCGCAAAGTCGTCAAGTTCTGGAGGCACGATAGTTCCGGACGCAGCAGCGCCGAGACTTATTTGTGCGTTCGCTTTCCCATCGACCTGAACAGATAGATCGAGATCTACAGGCCCACAACGCAGATCCTTGTTCAATATCGTGGCAGATTTATCAACAGTGACTGGAGGCAGGCTAAAAGTTTTATTCAAATCAAAATTGTCCAGGTTCTTGATAGCTTTAAGGGAATCGAGTGGAGACAAATTCAATGTTCAAGGAAAGAAAAGGAAATTTCAAAGAAAACCTACAATCGATCGCATCGCCTACGAAGTCGGCTAGGCCCCGGCCTGCCAGTCGACTTCTTCTTCGCGAAGACGGTGTCGACACTAGTGTGCCATTCACATCGGCCCCGGGTACATTAGCTCCCCGGATAGCGATATTGACTGTTCCATACCTAGAAGGAATAAACCAAGATAAGCGGAGAGAGACGGTGGCGTTTGGCGTGCCAATTGTTAGGCCCAGGGAACGTACTTGGTTGGGTCAATGGCAGAAAAATTTGTATCCAAGCTCAACCCTTTGACTTGAGGAGTGGTACTATTCCCATCGCGTTTGATGAAGCGAGCAGCAATATTAGCAGGCAAGGACTGATCATCTGGAATGTAGGATTGTGCGACACGAGCAAAAGCGCTCATTCCGCACTGCAATAGTACGATTATCAGTGGTAATCTCAATGACATGAAAAGATACATACATTCTCAGGCAATCGAACAAGCTTTCCCTCCGCCCCTGCCCCTTGGAATAGATGGGCACATCCCGCCGCTTCTGTGTCATTACCTGTACACACTAAACGAATGTCTTGGGCCATCTCCGTCGAGGAGCAATTCAGAATCTCCCATCCAGCCGCAGAAGTAATATCGGAAATAGCATTGGAATTTCCCCACTAGAGCAATAGGAGAAATCAGGAAGCACATCATACGGACGACAATAAACACGCACGATTTGCACGGTCCCGGACCCATTCTGACCAGGCGCAGCGGTCAGGGAATATTGGCACTGTCCGTCAAAGCAAGGGGTATTCCAGTCATTCGCAGCGCGGATTAGTGGAGCTGCAAGAAGAATGACAACTGTTAAGCTGAAGCTCAACCTTGGCTTTGAAAGTACGCCGATCATTGCGCCTCAATCCAACAGAAAAAAAATTAGCAGCCAGCCGGGGCCAAAAAGGAGAGAACGAAAGAAAGGACGAGAAGAGACTGAAGAGGGTCAACCACCTGCGAAAGAAGAACAAACGACATGGGGACCTCGAATGGCTCTTTATAAAGAGCCGTTGGAACAGCATGGAAATTCAAGCATCTGTATGGGGGTGCCCTGGGGACTATGTGGTTGCATAGCAAAGATCACTGATGAACGGGTCGATGATTTTGAAACATGTATGGATCGTCGTGGAGCACATCGTACAACCCCGGGCCATTTTGGATTTCCATAGCTCAAGACTCACACACAAGGCCAGGGTGCGCAGGGGTGTGTGGATGGAATACAAAGAACGCTCAAGTACTTCTAGACCTGCGCCTGTGGCCATTGTGTCTGATTATCAGAGGATGAAATCCAGCACAGTCTATTTATGAACTGAGTAGGCCGTCCGAGTCTAAAGCAAAGAAATGGTATTTGTGCTTAGCTGCGAGTGAGGCCTGCAGGTAGTTGCGATTAGCGCTTCTTGCGTGAGAAATTTTTCAGTTTATCAGCAATGTCCAGTGCGAACGAGATTGATAGGGCAGGGATGATGCAGGCTCTGGCTCAGGCCCGCAAGAGTTACGACGAAGGGGGTATTCCTATCGGCTGCTCGCTCATGGCCAACGGCACCGTACTTGGTTGCGGACATAACCAAAGAATTCAAAAATCGTCCGCCACTCTTCATGCAGAAATCTCTGCTCTAGAAAATGCAGGCCGACTAAGGGCACAGAGATATAGAGAGGTTACACTCGTACGCCCATTTTCTTTTCTTGCGAGATCAAAACTTATGCCAGTCTACTAGTACACTACACTAAGCCCGTGTCTGATGTGTACTGGTACACCTTTTGAATGCTTGCTGCAAGTTGGGAATGAGTCACTGAATTCTATCAACAGGAGCCATCCTCTTGTACAAGATTCCTCGTGTTGTAATTGGAGAAAATATAACATTCTTGGGTGGCGAGGAGTTATTGAAAAGTCACCAAATTGAGGTCGTGGTCATCGACGATCCAGAATGCAAAGACCTCATGGCTCGCTTCATCCGCGAAAAACCGGAGGTGAGGGCGAGTGTCTATTTTTTATAATGGGAACTCTAAAGGAATCCTGAGCAGGAATGGAACGAGGATATTGGGGAGGAATGAGCGGAAGCATGATACTCTATGTAGAAATGTTAGCGTATTCTTAGGCTGGTCAAAAAAAAGCTTTACTCCCACGCTCACATGACTGCTCACAAATTTTCTCACAGAGCAAGTCGCCCTGCATTTCCCAATTTTTTTTTCCTTGTCCCTGTATTCTCCTCGATTGTGGTACGATGTCGTCTAATGTTCCGATTTCAAGCAGTAACATCACTGCACCAACTCCTCAAAATACTCCGTTGAATCATGCACCAATAGCTGCTGGTCTTTCGAGGCCAACTGTGCCAGACATCACAGAGGACAAAGAAGAGGAAAACGACGACCACGACGAAAATGACCTTCGAGGCCAGGCTCTGGCCATGGTTCAAGGAAAACTAGCTGCGCTTATCGGCAAAAATTCCGGTTATCTCGAGAGTCTACCGGTCGAGGTCAAACGCAGCGTCGAGGCGCTGAAGGGCGTCCAGGTCAAGCAGAACGAGATCCAGAACCAGTATAAAAAAGAATGCCTCGAGCTCGAAAAGAAGGTCAGCTTTTTCGGTGACGCGTTTATGTCATTTTTACTGATCTTTCTCTAGTATCTCGCTATTCAAAAGCCCTTGTATG
Source organism: Collybiopsis confluens (assembly GCA_013368555.1). Taxonomy (NCBI): domain Eukaryota; kingdom Fungi; phylum Basidiomycota; class Agaricomycetes; order Agaricales; family Omphalotaceae; genus Collybiopsis; species Collybiopsis confluens. The sequence goes on from JAACJN010000011.1 coordinate 345,084, forward strand.
AACGCAGAGAGGGCATCATCAATGGTTCGGCGGAACCTACCGCAGAGGAGATCGAACAGGGCGAAAAGCAGTCTCTGAAGGATGACGAGGATTACGCTCCTCTACCCAAGGATGTGCCATCAGGACCGGCCGCAATCCCTGAATTTTGGCTCACAGCACTCCGAAATCATATTGGCCTTGCCGAACTTATCACCGAGCGCGATGAGGCTGCCCTCAAACACCTCATCGATCTCCGGCTCTCCTACTTGAACGAAAAAGATCATGAGGGAAAGCCTGGATTCAAAATTTCATTCGTCTTTGAGGCCAACGAATTTTTCGAGAACAATGTTCTCGACAAATCCTACCTCTACCAGGACGAAGTAGGCTACTCGGGGGACTTTGTATATTACAAGGGGATTGGTACTGAAATCAAATGGAAGGAGGATAAGGATCTCACCAAGGAATACGAGATCAAGAAACAGCGGAACAAGAGTATGCCCCCCAAAATCCTACTCGTACCTTGCCCTAACGACTTCCTCTTAGACACCAACCGTACTCGTCTTGTTCGCAAGGCTCGTCCGACTGAATCGTTCTTCAACTTCTTTTCACCTCCCGAGCCTCCGTCAGATGAGGATCTGGAGAACGGCAAGTACGACGAGGAAGAGATTGAGGAGCTTGAGGACAAGTTTCAACTAGATTACCAGATCGGGGAGGATCTCAAGGAAAAAGTTGGTACTCGCATTTTTTATTTTAAAATGATTCATGTCCTACGGCGCTTGTAGATCATCCCCAGGGCGATTGATTACTTCACCGGCAAGGCTTTGGAATACGATATGATGGACGACGACGACGACGACGACGATTACGAAGACCTTGACGATGACGATGACGAAGCCCGATTTGAAGACGTATGTACACACCCGCATCTTATTTCGTCCTTTTCAACAGTTTTTACAGGACTCTGAATCTGAAGTCGAGCTAGCGCCCCGGCGTCGGGGCCCGCCAAAAGGCCGAGGTGGTGCTCCTGCCAATGCGAGTAATGTGAACCCAGAGGAGTGCAAGCAGCAGTGAACCCCCTCATCTTCACCTTGAGACTGCGGCGCTACTGCGGACACCGAATCCGCAGATAGTTTCTCCCACAGTCTATACATTACGCCTTCCTTGTCTCTCTGCTCTACCGCCTCCCTGCACTATCCCTCTTCACTAAAAGAATTTACTTGTGGTAATTGACTCCCTGGTTTTCATACTCCGTTTTTTCGTAATTACTGCTTGCTTTTGTTGGGAAATCCGAAATACATCTTACACTTGACTGGTTATCACTAGATCGTCTATTGATCTCTTTCCGCACCTTTTCATTACCTTATATTGTTGCCGTGTTCTGAAATTGTAAAACCTGTTTCTTATCGTTCTATGCTTGGTTTATGTAATAGACGCTCGATACCATCTTTCTCCGTGCTTTTTCCCGTTGATGTCCCGGTTTGTTCTATTGCTGTGACTATATGGTTAGGTTTTTCATCGCTCACAGCAAAGTTTGGTTTAGACTGTACTTCGCCCGAGAGGTCCTCAGCAAATGGATTTATGTAGGCTCCGACATTGTTTCTTCCGCTCTAAGCGCAGGTGCATACATACATAGGTCAATTCATACAAGGTTACGGCTATTATTCAAATGGAACTTCAGCTTGGGGTGTGAGGCGTACTGCGTGCCGCCGGAACGTGTTCTCAAAGTCAACTGTCGCGGAGTGGGCAGTAACACGGTTATCCTAGAGAGGAAAAGAAAAGTTGAGCATTAATCGCCGTTCCGGGGAGCGTGTAAAAAAACGTATTTGCCCCTAGGGGAAGGAAAAGAAAAACAAGACATACCCATACAACCACCGTACCAGGATGATAGTTTGCTCTAATTTGGAAATCTGCTCCTTTCGCTTGATGATCATAAAGGAAGTTGAGAAGGTTGTCCGACTCTTCCTTCGTGTACCCGACGATACGGCGGGTGAATCCTGGGTTAACGTAGAGCGCCTTTTCCCCGGTTACTGGGTGACGCCTTACTAAAGGGTGCTTTCATGCTTTAAGCTTTGCGAACCTACATCGGCCACACGAAAAGGACTAACCTCGGATTCCACGGCCTCTCGCCTTACGACACCGCCGCGCTGTCGAGAAAACTCTGCTTGTTCCACTGCCGAATGTACGGCCCGAAGGCCTTCAAGGCGTTTCTGAAACTCCGGAGACAAGCGGTTATAGGCTTCGCCTTGAGAAAGTAAACTTGAGAGAGATTGGAAGCAGGTAATGTCAATCACATACTTTGAGAAAGGAATAGAGTGTCGCCTCCGACACCTGGCTACAGATTCGAAAGGGGATAAGAAAGGGAAAAGAGGCGCAAAGAGTCAGGGAAGCAAGTGCGGAGATTGAAATTGAAGCTATCGGCAACCTTTAACATACCTGGTCGAGAATAAAGAAGAATGTCGTACTGGGAGGCTGTTTTTCATACGACTACCAGCAACAGAATGGGGAAAAAAATAGTCATTAATCGGAATGGAAATGTCAGCAGCGAACACCGAAGGACAGCTCGATGTGGCTCGACTTACAACGTCCGAATGCCACTGCACCCCACTTGATCGGTTCCGTCCTCGGTACTCTTTGAAAACGTCATGTTCGGGGTCGCGATAGACTAGGAAAAAAAATAAGACAAAAAAAAAGGAATCAAGTACATATAGGGAACTGTCAAGTTGGGGGTGGCTACTCACCGACGTGAAATTCAGGAAAGCCCTTGACATTTCCACTGGTAGGATGCCTCTGAATGGGCCCAAAGTGTCTAATGAGACCCGGGAAGGTTAAACTAGACCCCAGTAACACAGGTCAAGACTTACCTTGCTATTTCGATCTGTCTTTCAGGCCCGAGGTCTTTGAAGTCTTGGTCCCTGAAGAGTAAGACTTTACGCTCGGCGGCGAACAGGGCCAGCTCATCAAGACCCTCCTTGGTCAATTGAGAGATTTGTACACCAGTAATCTCAGTGCCCAGATATGGGCTTATGTCACGCGTCGTAACATTAGGGTTCAGTAGGTTGGGCTTAGCTGGATTAGCCTGCTTGCCAACGTCATTGTGCTCTACATAGAACGCAGGTTCTGCATTAACATGGCACGTCATTAGAGACGTAATATAACCCACCGAACAACTCAGTTGGAGGGAATTTCTCATTGTGATCATAGTACGGATAATAAAACGGGTACGACAAGCCGAAGGGCTAGAGAGGAGCAGCATTTGTAAGATGTACGTGTTACTGATCAACACAGTCGGACATTACCTTGGGCTTTAGGTCAGCTGGGTCTGGAACGGTTGATTCTTTCAAGTCTGCGACAGAGGGAGCCATTTGGTGATAAACACCAACTCGTACCAAACAAGCTTTTATCACCTCTGCAGTTAATGGTCATTAGCATGCCATATTCGCAATGAAGAGCGCAATCCATAGAAACATCAAAACGAGCAACATTTGCCGGAAGAATAGTCATCTGCCCCACTTGAATTTTCGCTAGTTGGTCACATATTCCCTGGGAGGAGAATGACGAAGGGAATCCGCGAGATGGCGCAAGATGATTGAAAATTTTGCGGGTATGATCTATCAGCATTTTAGTGGCGGCCACAAAGTTACTCTAGTCGTAAGCCTTGCTCGATATCACCATCTAGGAGGGCTAGCATGGGTGCGGTGACACCAATCGAAGTTAATACCACAAACGGCAAGCATGGCAGCCTGCTTGCTGACTTTGATACACATAGCCAGATTATGTACGAAAAAGTGGTCCATATCACGTCCCAGCCTATGGAGGATTGCGCAGGATGAGAGAACAGCATGCTCCAGAAAGCAGAAAAAAAGGGTTCGTCAAGCGTCGAAAATAGAAGAGCAGTATTCCCCGCGTGAATGATTGCAGTTGCGACGAAGACCAAGGATAGAAGCGTCTGGTAGTTCAGAGAGAAGCGTGTTGTAGGAGATCCAGCCAGATAGGGGCCAAATAGAAGAGGGACCATTGCCGACGCGTGCATGACGAGGAGGTTCGAAAGGAAATTACGTTCGGTTGTAAATGGCGTATACGACACCGAAATCAGGGATGCTGCTATGCTGAGCCATAGCACCGGACTAGCAAACAAGGGCTTCCTCGCTGGCATAATCACAGAGACGGATATCGCGACGTAAAAGAGGTTGGTTGCAACGGATATTGCCACGAGCTGTCCTAAAAGCATGTAGGCCCAAATGTGTCTAACATGATGGCGTTTTCCTGATATTGAGAAGGGCGCTCAATGCACAAGTTGCCGAAGATAGTAATTACGTACCTTCGAAGAAGATGAAGATCGTCCAAGTACCAACAGTGTAGGAACAGAGCTACGACTTGAGTCAGCAGGTATTCGAGGAAAACGGGAAGGTCTGTACCTGCTCGCTCAGCCACCACCTAAGGGGGCTCGAGCATACGGTCTTCCAAGCCTGCTCAAATAGAGCCGTGTCTACCAGCCATTTGCTTAAACGTTCAGCGAATGTATTTTGGAGCTGCATGAGGGTCTTGGAATCATGCTCGTGAAAGCTCCACTGCGTGATATTTGGTTAGTACATATGTCAATGCCATGGGTGGGCTCGCACCTCCAGGAATCTCGCCATATCTCATCAAAAGATCAATACGAGGCCTAGGCTCTGGCTTCAATGGAAGGAGCTTACAATACCAGGTATGGAGAAAAGAGCCAGCTGCAAGCAATGTGAACAAATTTGCTTGGGTTCGACGCCGAGAGTCTTGCTGAGAGGAATATTCTTGGAATAGACTGCCAAGTATAACTGCGAAGAGGGCTATAATTGTAAGAAAATAGGAACCAAACACAGCTAATGCGAGGAAGCCATAGACGTCCATGATGAGATTGAACAAGATATGTCAGTGATGAACGATGAACATAGACGCCGATATCTTATCAACGCGTGACGCGTGATGTACCTCTCTCCCCGCTCGCCCGAACTTCGCGCACTAGATCTACGCCTCCCACAAACATATATCTCAAGAAAAAAAGCCAGTCATCTGTCACGCGACAAGTGACGCTGAGGAACACGAGTGGGAATGTATCAATACCGTTCGGAGCTTTCTGCAAATCCTCTCCGATACCGTTGCCAAAAAAATAAAATAAAATAAAAAATTGAGCCTTGCTACAATCATTTGCTGTTGACTCAGACTCGGAAGTCAATTCAGGAGAAGTATTCTCTTGTCATTGTGATTTCAACACAGTTTCTTCCCCGAGCTTCGTCAGCATATCAATGGTCGCTCAATTGGACGATTCAGCTCACATCGTTACGCTCTCCCACTCGACTGCGGGTACGGAATACAAGAGCGATTGCTATGGCCTCAGCCTTCAATCATGGGTTCATTTCGCAATCTTTCGACAGGTAACAATCAACTTGAGGCTACCGCTACATGATGAAGGGGGTGAGTAGGCGTTTGGTTCGTCGTATACTCAAGGTCAGCTGGGATCGCTGCTATCACTGTAGCAGAACCAAGAATGAATTCGCATGGGATTATCCGCAGATTTCATCATTCACTGATGGTTTCTTTGAGCCTTCTTTGGTCTCACTGATGATATGTGCGCTTGCGATTAGTGGTTTGTCTAAAATGTCTCCGTGCTTCTCGACTGATCTTCAGCCAGCAGATCGCAGACCCCATATCCCGGCAATTCTTGTTGCCGCCCAGTAAAGACACTAATCGGTCTCGTCGTTGCTGTATCATTCCAAAAGCTGTCGAACGAGAACTGCCTAGCTAATTCCCAAGACTATTTTGGAGAAACAGACCCAAAATTTGAGTCGGTATACGCCGACGAGCACTATGCGTCGACAATAACCCTGGGTTCAATAGAAAAGTTTCAAACCGCGTCATAAGTCAAATGCGCAATCTCTCGAAAATCGGGCTTATTTCCCCTCGAGAACACTAGCCACCATTCAATCACCCGCAGTACATGCTAGGAACTTTCAGCATTCTCTCTCTCAAAATAAAAAATAAAAAATAAAAAACAGAAACACCATCATATATATCGGCTCACACATATCGGCTCACACATTCCTTCTGTACACTGCATTTGATGCTTTAGAATGGCTTCCAATACTGGGATCCGTTCTCGATTTGGTATCTGTGGTACCGCGCTGATGCCACACATCCTCCCGTAATAAGTTAGGAATAGGAACATTATGCACTGCCTGATATACATGATGTACATACGAGGAACCGGACTTAGCGATGTAGGCCCCTTGCATTCAAACATTCTCGCCATGTGTGAATGAAACTTAGAGATTGAAGGAAGCCAGCAAAAAAAGGCAGCTGGATTGAAAATGTAGGCAAGAGCAGTTCCCGTAAAATACCTCCGCAATCAAGGTAATCCCTCGACCTTCACGGACAACGAGGCAGCCTCCCTCCTTAGGGGTAATATCATATGAATGTGCGACTGGGGAACCATCTCATCTCTACCTCCCCGAAGACCTTTATCTCTTTAGTAACTCGAAAGCCTAAATTTTGGAACAATGTGATACTCGGAATGTTTGTATCCGAAATGCGAGCTATCAGCGAGGTTGGAGGAACGGTATTTGGCATATTGATTTGATGGTGAGATTCCACTTGAATGTTGTTCGTCTCTAAACCTTGAGCGAAGTAAGCTGACGGACGGCCTGTGGCATACTGGAACATGAGCTTTAGCGCCTCTCGTGCATATCCCTTTCTCCGGAAAGGCAATTCTGTCGGTAGAAATGGAGTCGGTCAGTCAATCTGGTCCGAGTTGGGTGTGAAACTTGTCCCAAATACCCGCAATCATAATCTCTGCTTCGGCAGTAAACTCTTCCTCTTGAATCCCATCATCAGAGTGCAATCCGGAGCTCGAGACAGTCAGTCTGGACGCAGAAAAAAATATATTGACATCTCCAATCATCGGAAAATCTGAGACGCAAGTATCACTTGGCAGAGCGTCTTCCGGTCCAGAGAATTTGCCTTCATGAGCGAGGATGATGAAAGTTAGTTTATCTTCGTCCGCCTGCCATTTACCTGTACGGAGAAAAGTCTACTGGTGGATTCCGCGGAATACAGAATTATGCTCACGCTGCATTTCGTACTCTTGTTCAAGTGTTAGAGGTTCACTTGCAGTCAGCAAGCGAAGGTCCTCATCAAGCATCCATCCATGATACGTCTAAAAACAAAGGATATCAAAATGAAAAATCAAGATAAAAACTTCGGATCGAAGCAGCTTCTGAGCGATTGAGCGGACAACCCACGGGTACGTGTTTCACCTGATAGGGTACTAGTAGAATATTTCGACCCACTAGCACTATGTCCTTGTTGCAGCGCATTGCAGAAACTTTTGAAGAATGATTTCAATCACGGACCGTTCACCCCGCAAGTGTAAACACATACATATTATCCAAAAAAAAAAAGAATTATTTATCTGCCAAGTAGAACTCGATACAACGATTATTTGTGTATGAATTATTAAGATATAGTAGGTAAAAAATATCTCCTTCAACCTACAGCGATAGCCGGTATTCAATAAAGTTCATTTTCATATCCCCGGCCCCAAAGTCACTGTCTCTGGTGGAATAGTAAGTCCAATTTCGGTTGTACAGCTCCCGTGCGACAGGCTGAAAATTGGTTGTTTCAAGCCGCAATGAGCGGATTTGCTTGTCTTTGGCGTAAGAAATCAATGTTCGCATCAGCATGGTTCCGATGCCCCTTTTGCGATATGCGGGTAGGACGAACAGACGTCTCAATTCACCAACCATGGGTTCATGATCAGTCTTTGGTGAGCAATCTTTGAATGATTATTATCATCAGCACGGCTGGGCCGGAAGATAGCGTGACGACCTGCTACTCACCGAGCGCGACACAACCTACAACTTCGGAGCCTCCTTTTGAATTTGCGGAAGGAATTTCGGCGACCCAGAAACACCTTGTAGGACGCTCCGCTTTCTCATCGTCGGAATGATAATAAGAGTTCACATCGAGCATGTCATTCCGAAGACCGTCGCGATAATAGGTGATGAAGGTTGTTCGGATACGGTAGTAGATAAAGAGCATGAACGCGCATGATAGAAGAGCAGTGGCGAGACCAAATAGTTGAAGATTCCGGGGAGCGAGACTGTATGTTGCTCCTCCGCATAGCAAGAGCATATAGGCAAGATACATCGGGATCCAATGCAAGAATGCACGAACAACGGCGAAGTGACCAGCCGAGTCGACTGCAAGAGGCAAACGGTGAGCGATCTAGGTGGGGGAGAGTGGCAGTTGGATCCTACCTCCGTCTACGAGACCGGTAAAGTATACTTTAAGGACGCTGGGAGCATCTGCGGGGATGAATTGACGGATTAGAATGGAATCTTGTGGGAGAAGGGGGCTCCGTTCCAAATCCATGTGTGAGAGGGAAAATGAGACGCGTCTTGGCTATGTGTGCTCGAGTTATAAGGCTCTGACCGGGAGGGTTGAATACGTTAGCAGTTTTGTCTAATAAGTTGGGCTCCGGAAAGCCCGGTACTCGAAACCAAGTTGAGATGAATCGCGATCCCGAGGTACACAGTGTTACCATCATATCAGATTGAGGTAGAGGTTAATATTATAATTGGGTGGAATTTATCTTTGGGTCTAACTTAATGCTCTGTGTCCTGTCAAAAGTCAGACGTGAACGCGTCCGTCTAGAAGAAGGATTTGTCATCAACCAATGTCACGAGCCCTTGCCCCTAAATTATGGTTAAGGCATCGATCGTGATGTTTTACTATATAAAACCGTCATGTTACCTCCGAATAACATGTCTAGAAGGGTACTCGTGGTGGGCGCCGGTGCATCTGGTATGTCTTGCGCATCCATTCTTGCTCAGCACCCAGATCGGTTTCACGTCACTCTCATGGAGGCCAATAATGAATGTGGCGGTCAAATGTTCTCCATCCCGATAAACGACAAGTATGGCGCTAATTGGCTTAATCAGGGTGTACAAGGGCAAGCTTTCCTATTACTTCGATACCTTGCTGTACTTACGTGATTCCTTTAGAGGCTCCCATATCTATCATCACACCTTTTACCTGTTTGAAAAACTGAATTACAGACCCGAACCGTAGGGACAGCTTTACATCTGCCTAGTTCGCGTCTCATGCCGCGTCTACATACCCCATACTTAGGGTCAATTTGGAGATCGCATTCGGGAAGGACTCTACTGTGACTACACTATTCCATTCACTTTTTCGCCCGCAACGTCATCACAAATTTGATGCCATGGTTTTTCTCTGGCATTTCTAGTTTTGGACGAACGTATACCCGACGCAACTTGTCCAGCGCCACGCAAAAGAAATTAAAAGATTTTCTTGGGTCATCAAATTCCTGCGATGGTTCGAGCTTATTTTCGCCTTGATACCTATTCGAGTAAGCCTCAAGATGTTCTTTTTTTCCGACGAGTAAGTAAGCGTTAACGCCTTTTGCTTGGAAACAAACTGACACTCTGTCTTACATAGATTCATCGACTGTATGATCTATCCCAGGTGAAGTAAAAACGCCTTGCATGCCCGGCGTGGTCCGCTGACCGCTTAACAGCCTTGCTCTCTTCCTGGGTACGAACCATCTCCCAGCACTTCTTTTTGATTTTATTTGGCGAATAATGGCTGCTTCAGGCACAGGCAACGCAACTCCTGATCTTCCGACAGTGATGATGGAGAGGCTATATACGTCTTCAACGTACGGCATGTGTAAGTCATCCTCCACACAGTGCAGCGCATCCCGGGACATGGCACAATTGCCCCTTCGTGCCAATCCACCTGTCCGAAAATTCCCATACTATCATCTCTACATAAATCAATTGAAACTAATCCAAAAACATCATCTCATTTACAGGGTATCCGGTCGACCCACAAATGTTGACTTCAAATTTACCCCCAATGGTGGTCTTTCCCGAGGCTAGCGCCATCTACGCGGATTGGAAAACATCCCTAGAAAACAAGGGCGTTTCTGTTCGATTGGGTACACAAGTCAAAGAAGTTCTGTCTCGTTCGAAGCATGAGGGTGTTCGCGTAGCTATTGGCAGCCGAAAACCAGATGATACGACGACCGACAACGCTTCCGACTCGGAAGGCTTAACCAAGCCGAGCCATGAGACCGTAGGTCAAGACACGGTCGAGACCTTTGACGAAATCGTATTCTGTGTCCTCGCCGACACGGCAATACGAATTCTCGGTGATCAAGCGAGATGGATCGAGAAAAAGGTTTTGGGATGGACAAAATGGAGTGACGATGTTACTGTTACGCACGATGTGAGCTAAGTTCCTCGCTGTGTGGTTCCATCCCGCGATCCCCGTGCATTCCGACCGAATCAATTTATCAGGATCTGGACTACATGAAAAAGTGGTATGAAGTAGAATACAACGACCAGGTCGCTGTTACGGATCTCAAACAACGCGACGAATCGGCCAGGGTAGAGCGAGCAAGAAAATCATTCCGCCCGTAAGTCTATCTTTTTCTTTTCTAAAAAAAAAGGTTTCATTAATCAAGCTCTGTACAATTCTGACCGTTGTGTGGACCCACATTCGGTTCTTCCTTTATCCTTCTAATAGGATGTATCTAATCAAGCAAACCCCCGCTGACGGTCGGAAATTGGAAATGAGTTTCGATTGTTCGGCGTTCCAATCTCAGTTTCCAAAGGTCTAGTTTTCATCGTTGTAGAGCGCGACAAATTCTCAAGGAAGCGATTTAGGATGTTCCGCTGGAGAAACACGTATTCCAAGTAAGATTCAACTCGCCGAATCGGACCTGTTGCCCCGAGTGCTAATGTCGGGTGACCCCTCGAAATTCTTTTTCTGTAGACCATCTTTCTTAACAAAAAGGACGAAAACACCTGGTCCAAGGACGAAATAAAGCCCGAGTGTATAAGTTAGTCCAGTTTTGGGTGATTTTTCTGTCATTATTACAACAGTTTTTACAGTTGCGGAGAATTGGTGGCACCAGCTTGAGCACTCATTTACACACTATATTTTCGTTGTTCCCTTCCTCTTCCTCTTGAATCGCATCCGAAGTCATCATTACCACACCCGCTTTGCCGGCTCTTGGACTTTGGTCAACGCACATGAAGTGGCGGTCATATCCGGTATCGCAGCCGCTTACAGTCTGGGCGCAGACTATCCGAAGGAATTGGAGGAAGATCGATTTGCCAAACTCTGTTTTAGACTTTACCTTCTTCTCGTGCATTGGCGGTGGTTCCGGCGTTCTACGTAACAAGTGGCCTTTTTTTCCTTTTCTTTTTTTTTTTTTTGCTTTGTAGTTTCGCTGCTGTTATGTGGCATAAACTATAATGATGAATGGTCATTTCCAGGTACACAACCCAAAGTACACGTGTATGTAGAGTATTCAGGCTTATCCATCATTTCTTTCTGAAAATGGAAAATGGAGCCAAAGTCGTGTGTCGTGAGGACCAAAGCTGGAGAAGCTCTCAAAATGACTCGTTGGTCCCGATGTTGTGCAAATTGCTTTTCTGCGCGAGCTAGATCTGAGGTCGGGTTAGTCGGCTCGTGGACTAGGGTCCAAGGTCTAGGCGTGGGCGTAAATGTATTTGTAGTTCTCCCTAAGTTTGTGTGTCAGTTGTAACGAGCCAACATAACCCGAGGAGTTATCTGACGTTAATTTTAACCGGGAAATTGACTCGCCCAGGTGCCATAGAGAACGTTAGTAGTTTCGGGAAGTCTTGGAAGCAAAGGGAATGTGTAGCGGTATTGACCACACGAGACGCTGTGAAGGGACAAATCTCCGATTCGTTTTCCGACATTCCAGGATTCTAGAATCCTGAACGAAAACAACCCAACCGAATCTTGTGTCCAGATTTTGTAAAACCAGATCGTGAACCGACACCATATTGAAGGGAACTTGAAGTCTAGGCCATTCACTGCTCATGGAAAATTCCTGACCTCTGTCCACTGCACTAAGTTGTTCATCGGATGCATTTGTCCCTTGGTTCCGAATGAGGCTTGTACGAATCTGGCATGGGACGGATTCAGCAGCCAGTGGGCGATTTGTATGTATTTTCTCTCTTTCCCATTGAGTTGTGAGGTTTAGACGTCGTTCCTTACCACTGTCCGGGCTAATAAATCAAGTTATTTGAAGACCGAATGCCGTGAGCCTGGAAGGAGCTTGTATCAACTTATCGCGTCTGTTTTGAGGCGTTTACTATGACTCTGAATGGCCGTCGCCTGATTTCAGCTTTAGCTTTATCTGGATTCCAAGACGGCTGGTGTCTCCATGTTCGACAGTGCTGATTAGGAGGCGAGATAAACTTGTATCCCGTGTTTACCGAACGCAGACAGACTATTGATTTTTGGAACAGATATCGGGAGTAAAAGCTTGATATCTCGACAGCCTCATGTAAGGGAGAAATGATCAGTGATGTAGAGTAAGAAGGATGAGCGATTTATACCGCAGTCAGGTAGCCATCGAAAATTTGAATGAGGTGGAATTTGACGACTCGGATTCTGGAAAGACCGACAATACTAGGATTTTGCAGTGTGGACGGTTGGCAGCTGGCAGTGTGGCAAAGTGAACCGTACTTGGGTTACAGACATCGCCCACAAATTCCACAAATTCCACCTTGAATACTCGAAAACGGCGTCAGGAATGCAGGAGACAAATAGTCCACGCCAGCACACGAAGTATTTAGTCGGCAATTGTTCGGCACGGCAAACATCGGAACGGGCGTCAGATGGGCGTCAATGAGCTCAACGACGTTCGCGTCGTCAAAACGTCGCTGAACATCGTAACTCACAATGACGCAACTGGAACGGCTCATTCTTTCTCTGAATTCAACTGCCGTCAACGGAAATGGCCAATATTTCCGATAAAATTGCGCACTTTTCTGAACATTTTCTACAGCATTGCCCTGACATGTTTTTCTTCGCAGCGCTTGTAAACTGAGCCCTTCTCAACATTGAGTTGGTCAGGTGGGCTGATTTCGGTGCCGCAGCGCCAATGAGTCGTTGGTAAAACAAAATAAAAATCCAGGATACCAAGTCAACACTATCTCTAATGGCCAGGACGCAATCCCGCACTGTCACCAATCTACCGCGTCACTGCCGTCTATACGATAGCAGTACGGGCAAAGATCTCGTTCTTGATGGTGCTTCAGCTTCAGTGGTCATTGCTGACGTTCACGCCTCCGTCAGTCTCTCTCAGCAGTTCAACAATCCGACAGATTTGACCCTTTCGGCTGTGTTCTCTTTCGGAGTAATGGCTGACGCTGCGGTATATGGTTTCGAAATGATTAGACAGGACGGAACCAAAGTTGAAGGTGTTGTGAAGGGAAAGGAAGAAGCAGAAAGGCAATATGCGCGTGCTGTGAGAGAGGGCCACACAGCTAGTTTGGGTCAGGTTGAAACCTCAGATGGTATGTAAGGGCAATTACTGGCCACGAACGTTCTGACTATTCCTGTTCCAGTTTTCTCTATCAGTGTCGGCAATCTTCTTCCTTCGGAGACCGTCACGATCAACCTGCGGTACCTTCAGCCTCTTACGGATGACGAGAAGCAGGACCAAATCAAATTTATCTTTCCACGAACTTATGCGCAGAGATATGGCTCTGCACCGACGACTAACACCGCCCAAGTAGCAACTGCCCACCAACCCTTCCAGATGGATGTTGTTATCCAACAGGTCGGGCCAATCAAGAGTATTTCTTGTCCGTCTGGCCATCCTGTTTTTCTCGAACTAGGTCGTTCGGACGATGTGGCCGCTCCCGATGAGACCTCTCATTTCGCCACCGTATCTCTCACCGATCGTACTGGGTACCTTACTCAAGATGTTGTTCTGGTCATCACCGCGGCTGGTCTTGATGCTCCCCGATGCTTTGTTGAGCCTCATACAAGCCCGAATCATGAGACTACGGCCCTGGCGCTGACATTTGTCCCCCGATTCAACCTTCCTGATGTATCTGGGGGCATGGAATACATCTTCCTTGTTGATCGCAGCGGAAGTATGGGTGGCCAAAATATCCAACTCGTCCGAGAGGCATTGGTTGTCCTCCTACGAGGTCTCCCGACACTCGAAACAACCTTCAACATTTTCTCGTTTGGGTCTAAAGCAACAAAGTTGTGGGAAGCGAGTCGGGCGTACTCGCAAGATACATTAGAGGAGGCCACGAATCACGTCGAGTAAGATTTGACCACGGTCTTATCTGTCTATCACTGATGAGACTGCCTGCAGTAACATGCAGGCCGATTATGGGGGTACCGAAATAGCCTCTGCATTGCAGCTTGTCTTTTCGTCCCTGTCGCGACCTCTTCTTCGGCCAGTCGCCGTCTTTTTATTGACTGATGGCGCTGCTTGGGATGTTGCTACATGCACTTCGCACACGGAGACAGCCCTTGCCACGCTTCCAGCCTCGAACGATGTGAGCTCTTTTATTCGAGTATTTACTGTAGGCATTGGCAACGGAGCTTCCTCTCGTACCTGCGATAGTATCGCTCGTGCTGGTCATGGAATATCCATATATGTCAAACAAGGAGAGCCTGTTGTCGGAAAATGCGCGCGATTGGTTCGTGCGGCAAGGACGCCTCCAATCAACGATTTAACTATCCTGTGGACCAGCGGGGAACTACAGGAGACTTTTGGAGAGTCTGAAGGCGAATTTGAGATGCTAGATCATCCAGAAAAAGAAGCCCCAACTGCGAAAGAAACTGTTGCTGCCACGATCAGTTTGTTTGATGATGGCCTTTCTGTGACTGGCAATGAGGACCATTCCATCGGCCCTCCACCAACACCGGATCCCACTCTCCCACTACCTCCAGTGATCCAACAGACTCCCCTTGTCGTTCCGAGTTTGTTCCCCGGTACGCGGGCTCAGATCTACGCGATTGTTAATACAAACACGAAAGCGGATAGCTTACCACCCTCGATCAAGGTAAAGGGTGTAGTCGCCACCACCGGAACTTCTGTTGAGCTTGTAGTCCCAGTATCGCGGCTCCTTCCCTCACCAACTCCTGCCGGCGATTCATCCCCACCTTTTCTGCACACTTTTGCAGCAAAAGGGCTCATTACTGATCGTCAGGATGGGAAACACGCGTTTCCCAGAGCTGTAGTCGAATCGTTTGAGAGAGATCTGGGACTCAAGGAAGCCTATTTAAAGAAAGAAATTATCCGGCTCGGAACCACCTACACGCTTGCTACCAAGCACACGAGCTTCATCGCCGTTGACCATCGTGATCGGGATGCCGATGCTAATTCCGTGGCATGGGCGATACCCATTGCTGGGGTGTCCAAATTTTCTGGGTCGACATCGCGTGCCCCTAAGATGAGGATGGCAAGACGGAGTACGGGCGGGAAGGCCCGAGAAAAGCTCTGGCTCCTGATACGTCTGCGGCTGTATCCACTTCTACATCTAGTTTGACCTCTGGACCACTTTTTCCTTCTCTCAGTGCATCTCATGAGTCCGACGAGGACTGTAGCATTGATGTCGATGATGCTGATATATCGACACCTGTTGTAACACCTTGGGAAATACAAGCCAGCGCTGACACTGGTTCGCCACCATTGAACAGAAAACGAAAGGTAGATCTTGCCCATACACACTCTTCCGCTGCGCTCCGCAACGCAAAAATCCCATCCTCATCGTCCACCACATCAGACCGTGACCCGCTCACATCTATCGCTCGTTTGCAGCAGTTCAACGGAAGCCTATCCCTCAGCTCTGATCTTCTCGTTCTGTTGGGCATACATAATACTTCGAACGAGATTGGAGAGAAGCTAGCGGCTGTTGGTGTTGCCAATGACGTTGGAGCCACCGTGCTGGCTTGGGAGTGGATGGAGAGATCTGGAGGAGATGAAACGCTGAATTTGATTGAGAAGGCGAAGGAGTGGGTGAAGAGCAAGATCATGGTGGAGGAAACGACTCTTGAGGCATTAAAGCAAAAGGTGCTTGATGCGATAAAGGTCGGGCTGAGGGGTTAACCAATGCAGTAGGCCTTTTCGTGCTTTTCACATCTTATTGGGCAAGAAAATTTGGTACCAGTATTTATATTTACGGCTACTATGATGCAATGGCTAGTGATGGTATTTGGACGAAAACGGCTTTACTGACTGCCAGGCTTCGTCGAGAGCTGTGACGACTTCTTGTGCTAAGAAAGAAAGAAGAAGAAAAATGAGACAACTATTTGTAAGGGATTTGCTGGTAGGTAGTCACAATCACGTACGCAGCGGTCCTTTCTCCAGATCAATCATATTCTGTCACGAAAAAAAAAAAAAACACAGCTCAAGAATGACAGTCACTCAGCTGCGTAGATATTACTGTACCTGTTCGATATGTTTCAAGCTTGAAGCCCCAATGAGAATCGCATCCCCGTATTCCCGCTTCATCAAGCTATGATGCGAAACCCAGCGCAAAGCGACTTCTGCCATAGTCAAGTTGTGTTTCTCAGCTACCGTTTGAATGCTACCCATCGCTTCGAAATAAGGTTCGTTCCAGTACCTGTGGCGGTAGTTCTAAGCAATGTAAAAATGGATGTAGTTTGAGTGATCGAGTGTGGAAAGAGATATGTATATATCTAGAGAGAGAGAGCGAGTTACCTGGCCTTGGGGTTTATTTGGATCGAACCGAGAGCCAGGTTCGACTTGATCCTCCAATGAAGTATATCGTCCGGTGAAGAAGCCGCCTCCGACTGATTGGGTTCGAGGACGAAGGAAAGATATTGAAAACAAAAAAAAAAACAAAAAAGGTAGATGGACATACGTGGATTGAACTCGTAAAAACTGATACCGTACTTCCTTAAGCACGGGAATAGCTCTGGTTCTGCCTTGCGATGGACAGCGTTGTATAGGCCTTGATAAGCGGAGGGCATAATGTACCCATTCGCTTTGCAGATTCCTACGATTTCGGCTACTTCCCAGCTGGCGCAAGGGCAAATTGAGCTGAAGAAGGGAGGGCCAACGAAAACCAATGCCACTCACGCCATGTAATTGCTTATCGCGAATTTCTTGAAGTATCCTTCTTTGTAGAGATCGCTGACAGCCTTCATCGTGACGTCGTAAGGGGTCCTGAATATTTGGGTTGAGCCTAATAGTCAGTTCTGAACACGGGAGAAACTGACTGTCGATCGGGAGTGTGAAGATACCACATCTCAAGTTGGCTGCGAGCAAATGAAAGAAATTGAGTGCCTCGATTTTTTTCTGTAGTAGCTACCCAGACCCACTCTATGTTGAGAGCCTTGAGCGACCGAAGAATGTGTTTCTTCATGTCCTGTATACTAGAGTAAAAAACCCCCCTCAAGGCTACGGCTACCGAAAGCAAACGGGCAGAACCTCGTATGTATGGAATATATCTTCTGCCGAAAGTGCCTTTGTGAATGCTTGGATCTCGGATGAACTCTTGGGGTCAGTCTAAATGTACGTATAGCAGTTGTCGAAATTTTTCAAAAAAGGGAGAATGATTGGTTTCCGTACGCACATGTTTCGCAACGAGTTTTGTTTCCAGTTTGAGGCCTTTAGCTTTCCAATCAATGAGTCCGAGCATCTCCTCGCTCGTTCCTCCACAGTAGGTACGAGAAGTATCAATCTAAGTTTGCTCGTATGAAGGCGGGAAGGGGTAATGAAGACTTGGCTAGCAAGTACCGACCTCAGTGTGGCCATGAGCGACAAATACGTCAAGGATGGCCTCGACTTGCTCCGGGTCGTGTACACGAGCTCCCATTGTTCCTTCTTGCCAAACGTCATCGCGCCCTTCAAAAGTGTCAATGAATGACAATAACGTCTGTCGGAATGGTGTGAAGCGTACCATAACGACGTTGAGTTGGCTTTTTTGACTGGGCATTCGAGCTGTAGTGAGTGAGATGGGATTCTTCATTCGAGATAGTAGATAGCTCTAAATACCAAATATTATTCCATGTGGGAAGGATGATTGCCAGCCAGCTGATACACAAACGGATTTTTTCGGAACTCCGGAGAGTCGTAGCAAGAACAATTAGCTGGCCGGAGAACAATGGTCCGGCAATCTCCGGACCGACCTCAACCAATACACACCACGAACAATAACACTTTTCCAACAACAATGCCAAAAATCTATAAAAGCTGCTTCAGTCCGGCTGAGGACCCATCAGCTCTCTTTACGACCCAGACCCACAGTTCAATTCTTCTCTCCTTCTCTTTCGCTGCGCGAACCCATCATGATTTCTTCAGCCACTCTCTTGGTCCCAATCCTTCTCTCTTCTCTCGTTTCTGCACACGGATGGTTAAACAGCGTTAATATTGGATCCCAATCGTTCCAAGGAAATGTCCCCAACGCTAGTCCGGCTGGAAGCATTATCCGTCAAATTAACGACGTCGACCCCGTCAAAGGCTCCAACAACCCTTACCTCGCTTGTGGTCAGAATGCTCAGCTCGCTACCAAGGTCGCTGAAGCACAGCCGGGAGATCAAGTCTCATTTTTCTGGGTCAATGGTGAAAAAGGACCAGTGCGTTTTGGACCCCCTTACCCACAACGTCTTGTTGTTTCTAAATCCTTCCCTCTTTCCATAGTGGGTTCACAATACTGGTCCAATGCAGACTTACATGGCAGCTTGCACTGGTGTGGACAGTTGTTCCTCCTTCGACGCCAGCAACGCCGATTGGTTCAAAATTCAAGAACAAGGTCGGATTTCCCCGGGCGGAGCCTGGACCATGTCTCTCATGAACTCTGGTGCCCCAAGCAACGTTACCATCCCACAGAACATTGCGCCTGGCAACTACCTCATCCGACACGAGCTTATCGCTCTTCAGATCGCTCAGACCCAAGGCGGCGCCGAGTTCTATCCTTCTTGTTCGTTTTTTTGTCTCTGTTTTTTTTCTTGTGAGCTTGTTCTCACCGTGTTGTTCACAGGTACCCAGGTCAAGATTGGAGGATCGGGTACTGGTGCACCTACCAATGACGAATTGGTCAAGCTTCCGGGAGCTTACAAGGACACTGATCCTGGTATCCTTGTTGACGTACGTCTTCACTTAAGTCTTTTCCGTCCTCCAATTCCTTACCCAATATGTCTCAGGTCTTCTCCAACCCAAATGCCGATTATATATTCCCTGGACCTCCAGTCGCCGCATTCGTCAACGGTAGCTCTTCTGCCTCAACTTCCACATCCACATCTGGTGCTGCATCTTCCTCTGCGTCTGGTACATCCGGTTCTCCTTCGAAAATGTGCAAGAAGAAGAAACGCGCTGTCGTCGTTGACCAAGTGGCCGTTCGTGCGCGTCCTCACCACATTAGCCGGGTCATGAAGAGTCTTATTCAATGGTTCGCCTCCCCTCCTTCCTTTTCACTCAACCCCTTATCTCACGATCTTTGCCGTCTTTTAGATTATTCTCCGTATTGTTGTTAATCATTCACGATCGACGACCAGGCAGACGTGGAACGTCTCCCTGACCACGAGTGTTTCGTAATGAAATCGTTTTCCCTCTTTTCTACTTAACTAGTTGTATCGATAGCATTTAGGTATTTCCTCCTATTACTTTATAAGGCGAATCGTGGTAATAGAATCTACACTTTTAGACAATCAGCGAATCTGATGATTTTTGGGGGATAAAAGATAGAGAACGCATTAATGGGGTAGTGATAACCTGGGTTACAATGAACCAAGATTTGACTTGCACAAGCTTGGCAAAACCAAAACCAAAACCGATCCAGCAAAATTGTCCCCATCCAATGTATTGGCACAACTATACTCGATAATTTCATCGTTAGGTGGTGAATCAGGATATCATTAGCATATACAGACTCTACTCATCATCACCCAGAGTATAAACAACAGCATCGTCTTCCTCTCCCCTGCATGCCTTTGACAATTCTTCCTCAGAAATCTTCTCCTCCAGAAACTTTTTGAACACCCCCGGAAGTCTCGGCGACGTTACGATTGCGAGCCCACTTTGGATTAGAGGACCCCTCTTCTCTGAGTATGGTATAGATTGGAGACTAGTTGCGTGGTACAAATTGGGGTCCCAGACAGCAAGATAATTGCTTGACGACTCGACCCGAATGCCATGAGATGCAAGGTAAAAATGGCCCCCTTGCTGGACTTTTGTGGCCTTTCCTCTGAGATTTCGAATGACGGGCGGAGCTCGATAGGTTGTCCAGCTAAATGCATACCTATGAGGCTGCTTCTCGCGGTGAACAACTCTATCCAGTGCAAATTAGCCCTTACTCTGCAAAAAAGACAAGGGAAATCTTACCTGCAGTAATTCCGTGCCATCACACCCGACGGAGGTGCCATATGGGCATCGGCAAATCGCATTGGTGCCCCGTCTGCCTCAATAGTATACGCACCTTTGCAGTCCTCGTACAGAGCTCCAGTATCCATGCGATATATACCGCTCTCCTCCAAGAAGTTCTCCATGTCCTGAACGGCCCCTACTGGACCAAGAGCACGGACAAGGTTCCAGAAAAGTGCGAAGACCGAAGCAGCTTGATACCGGATGCTTTTCTTCTGGTCTTCGGTCTGCTTCCGGAGAAAATTCCGGGCAAAGTCAAATTGAGGGCGGGATCGGGATCCAGCTGACCGGCCAGTCAAAACAAGACAACCCCCATCTTCTTTCTGCAGTAGAAGCAACAGCCAGCAATTCCTGGAACGCAAGCACAAGCATTAGCAGTCACCCGAATATTTCTTTCCAAATCAACGTTTCCGAGAACTACACCGTTGGCCCAGCTAACCAGACTCTCTTTGGCGCAAAGCTCCCGTGCGATCAATAAGATCGGCTCTCCAGTCTCGTCGTCTACAAAATCTGCACTTCTGGACGCGGTCAAGTTTTCCTGAAGTTTCGAAAAGTTGACCATGGCCATTGGTCGGCGGGGTACGCGTTTGTCGGGCTGTTTTCCATTCTGTAGGTGATTTTTCCAGATATTTTTTATCTCCTCGCTCTCGATTACCCAGTGTCCCGGTGGTGGATACGGTTTTGAAAGTCTTGGAACGCGGACAATAGGGATAGAATCGCGGAACGCCTGAATAGCGGCCTTTGCAGAGGGGTTGTTGGGATTCAGAAGAATCTCCTGAATCAGGTTCCGCTTGAGTCTAGAGCGAGTTCTTCGCGTCCACATAGCGGCGTCTCGCGCGACCTTGACATTATTCAGTAAAGCTGGCTGGGTCCCCATCCAGGCTTGGAATTTGGAAAACGATTTCCATACAGGTAAATCTGGAAATTGGTCAACAAGGAAAGTGTTTATATAAGATTTGGAAGCTGGGACGCGCGGGAGATCTGGATCGCAGAGCTCAGTAGCCCAATCTTCATTTTTGTTGATCCGCGTGGATAATCGAGTGAAAGAGTAATGGTAGTGATCCTTGCCGGCTTTTTTGCGGTTTTTCATGAAGCAGAAAACTAAGTGAGTGCAACCGAGGTGCAGGCTCTGCCGCGATGCGGTAATGTGACCGTGAGAGCTCATCACATGATAAACTATACAGGCGCATAAACCACGCCTGCAGTGCTGGGCTTTCTCCCTTCTTCTGCACCTTGCAGGCCTGGATCCAGGACAAAAACCCTTTCCTACCACTGCATTCTAATGACTCGGCTCGAATTGAGGTCGATTGTCTGAATTAACGCGCCGTTGGAGGCGGCAGTGTAGTACGAATTGGTAGCTCCTGGCATTCCAGTATCCTAGAAAGTATCAAAATCTTAGCCAAGCTTGAACTCATCGACCTATTCCGCCCTTGGATTTTTATCAACATCTACCGCCAAGAGCCGGCTTTCCAGGTTCTTTTCGAATGCTTCTCGCTTGGAGCTCCGTTTGGTGTTTTGCTGGATTTATTGTGGTCAGCGCCCACGCCTAACCATCTCTCCGTCGACGCCGAGGATTTTGACTTGAATCTTTCGCTTGCTGAGCGGGAAACGTTCATTCAGAATTTTATCGACCGTGTCCGAATCCTTGAAGAGCTAGGAAAGCTTTTGTATGGCGAAGTTTTACACGTGGAAGATGACTTTAACGGGACCAGCTCGGGATTTATGAAGGTACGTATCGGTGCCATTTTGGTGATTTTTCATCGGACTTCACATATCTTGTTCCTGTACCTAGGTCCTGAGGACTATCAACCGAATACTATCTGCCTTGGAAGCCTGCCATCCTGGTAACGCGCCTGCGGTTTTTTTGATGATCGTTGTTCTGGCAGCCCGTTCTCGCGGCGCACGTACAAATGCTTCTTGACATTCCAACCCGGATAAACGACTATTGTAAACAGCTACAAGTACGTTCACAACCTCGCCCCGTTCTCGTTGTGTTTCTAAATACTGTTGCCTTTATAGCACATCCTTTCCTTAAGTTTTCCTGGCCCCTCTGGCGGACCCTATGTCAGAACTCATCAAAATTACATCCATTCTCTCTGTAAAACTATTCTCCAGATGACCGATATTTCCTCTGGAATTAACGAAATGAGTTCGGAACTACGTACTCTGCGCGCTGTGAAGATTCTCAAAGATCGCGCGTTTCGTTGGCGTTCGCCTACCTTTGGTCAAATCCTCGACCCTTCTGAACTTGGAACGCTTATTTTTTGACGATCAATTGATAATTCAAGATTTCAAAAACTCATCAGGACCTGTGCTACATCACCTATTTCTCTTTGAAACCATGCTCCTGCGTTGTTTGGAAGGCCCACGCAGTCGCAATTCAACTGATGATGAGGGCTTACTTGGTTCTCCGAGATATCGAGTACGGGCATGGGATCTTGGACCTGCCCTCAGAAGCTCTGCGTCATTGAACCTCGTTTATGCGATCACCGCAAAGGAAATGCGGAAGATGCGCTTACTTGATTCCGGTAAGCTTATGACGGAGTTTTGTGCTTTGCCATCTCTTCTCATGAGCCTGATGCGGCATAGATTCGTTCGTATTGGAATGGGACGCCAGTCAATGGCCCGGATGGCTCAGCCCGCAGTTAATCACGAGTCTAATATTCACTTATCCTTCAGGCGAAGATCAACATACCCAGTGGTGTGCATCACTGGAACGCTTCGTTTCTTCCTTTATCGATGAACGATACGAACCTTTCCTTTCCGGTGTAGACGCCCCCGCGATACCTAACCGAGATGGGGATCGCACGGACGTGCAAAGTATCCCACCTTCAGAAGAAGATCAAGCCGATCCCGATTTCGTAACCCCCAATTTCGACCCCAATTCTGGTGGTAGGCGTAACTCGCATCCTCGACCTTGGAGCGCCATCGCGAGGAAAGGGCCTCGCTCGGAATCGTCTTCCCTTATGTAACAATGGATGGACGAGCGAGACGAGGAAGTAGAGTCGGTGCTGAGCCCGAACATGCTCCCGACGCTGTTTAATCCTCGTAGCCCTGGAGGTTCTGTTCCTCCGCTGAGTCCTAATTCATTGGGAAGCGGAGATGCGGGCGGGTTCGCGCATATGCTCATGCCCCCCACACCACCACCGGAAGGTGACCTTTGTGAGCCATTCTCTTTCTGTCACCCCATTCCGGTAATAAAATAAGGGTCTACAGTATACCAAATCAAGATGCCGGAACAAGTGATGGACTTTACTGGCCACGTAACGTTGTCAGGTAGAAGTGCTGTTGCAGGAGGAGGCTATTCCGATGTTTGGATGGCCATTTTAAATAGCACTAAGGATGGCTGCGGTCAGGAGTTGAGAGTAAGTTTTTGCTCACTCCCTGAATCCCGTATCTCCCGAGCGATTGCTTACGCCGCTTATCAGGTCGCGGTCAAGGTTATCAGATCTCATCATGGAGACTCAGAAGACGGGGGTATGCTGCGAAAGGTAAGAAATAGGATTTACGCTGATCACTCCAGGCGCTGACCTGCGAACTTGCAGAAACTCACAAAAGAACTTGGCGTTTGGAAGCAGCTCAAACATCCGAATATCCTTCCTCTATATGGCACTGTATCTGGATTTGGACCTTTGGAAGGTTTGGTGTGTCCTTGGATGGAGTACGGGAATGTTAGTCGGTATATGGCAAAGTGGGGGGACATACTGTCTGTGCTTGACCGATTGCAGCTGGTGAGTCGGCTTTGGTCAAAGTAGGGTATACACTCACGCACAAGTTATTCCTACCAGCTCTGCGAAGTCGCTGATGGTTTGCAATATTGTGAGTGAATGAGTTTTCTGTGCGCTAGACGCATACTCATTCATCCATTCTCCAAGTGCACTCACATGGGATCGTTCATGGTGACTTGACCGGGGTACGTCCGGATCCTCTGCGATTGAGTTGCGCTAATCTCTTATTCGCTGGTTCTATCCCTAGTCCAACATCCTCATCGACGATAATAAGCATGCATGTTTGTGTGATTTCGGACTATCAAGCATTGTCAGCGGCGTCCAAAGCTCATTTTCGAATCGCTCCACTATTGCTGGCGCGATCCGTTGGGCGGATGCTACTCTGTTCATGGCTCAGGCCACTCAAACAGAAGATTCAGAACGACCATTTCCATTGCCGACGAAGAAAAGTGATATTTACTCTTTCGGCAGTGTCACTTTAGAGGTGGGTGGTCCCTTGTATATTCGTTCCTCTGTGATTGTTGTCAATCAAAATATCTTCTTCCAGATTCTTTCTGGCGCGTTCCTTATCATTACCTTCCCCACGGCGCCCAAGTCATCTTGGACGGCGCCCGGATACTTCCCAAATTCCTCCCTTCTTATGTTTCTTTTGCCGCGACTTTGCGTTTTCGAGTTGAAATGATATACCCGACTTTATCTTCTTAGCTGGGTATATCGGGGATTGGGTACCAGTCGGAAACTGAGATTTCGGTGAGCCATACGATTTCAAGGATGCTGTATCTTGTTAATGGTGTTTTTCTTTCGTTAGCCTGAACTTGGAACCTCCATGCCTTACTGATAAGCAATGGCCAGCCCTGTCCACAACGTCATCGCCACCGACATCTGCCTTTGCTCCTGTCCCGGAGTGTTCCCACTCGTTTTTTGTCTCCGCAGCTTTGGCCTTCGAAGTCGAGATCACCCTGCTATGCTCTATCCCTTTTTCTCCTTTGTCACGACTTCATGGCCGCTTTCGTTTCGCACCCGGTCATCAAGAATTCTAGCCTCTCCTCGCTTTCGACCTCCCCCACACGTCTCACTCTTAAAAATCGAATATCCTTGACACTTTTTGGGTGGATACACGGTATGGGCGGTTTTGCTTGATGCAGAATATGATGAAGAATCGGAGGCGCGGTTGGATCCAGGTACGTTTTAAATCATTTTTTTTTTTTGCATCTTTTCTGGATCTTGATTTTTTTTAACGTAGTCGAGATGAATCAGGCTTTGTAGGACAACAATTCAGGTGAGTTTGTACCATTTTCTTGTCATATCCTCCCAGGGTCGACAAAATTGACGGGGGTATCGTTTTTTTTATACAGCCACCACACCTTCGACCTACGCTGTGTATCTTTCAGCGGTCGCTTCTATAGGCCTGGTGTACACCGGGGATATCTGAGATTGTGAGCAGTGTGTGTTTTTCACGATGCTGGGTCCTCTTAATGGTGTTTTCTCATCAGCCTGAACTCGGAGCACTCATCCTTCCCGACTGCAAAGCTGCCCACAGCACCCGACGGCGACATGTGTACTCGCTTCAGATTCTGAGCTGTTGTTCCTAATCGATCACGTCCCCATTCCCTCTCATACCTGGATCCTGAGACCAGCCTTTGATACTCGCATCTTTCGTCACACCTGCCCGTCCAAGCCAAGGCTCTTCTCCACCACCTCGCCTCTCAATTCTTGAAACTCGATTTTATGGCACTGCATGGGTGGATGCATGTTACGCCCGGATTCGCTAGGTATAGAAAGTGATGAAGATGGACGGTTGACAGACTCTTCTCCGCGCAATGACCAGGTCCTGTATGTTTTAGAGCCGATGTTCAACCGTCCATCCTTCGAGCTTCAAAGGCCATCGTGGTCAGCTTCTCCAATCTGTCAGGCCTGAGGATATCGGATATTGGGTAGCCACTCGGAAACTGGGATTTTGGTGAGTAATACTATTTTCTGGAATGTTGTTTCTTGTTAACGGCGTGTTTTTTTTTTCGTTAGCCCTTGAACTTGGAACATACATCCCTTACCCATGAGCAATGACGAGCCCTGTCTGTAACGCCATCGTCAACGACACCCGTCTACCATTTCCTGTATATCCAAGTATTGAATATATGTTCGGAGATGCAAGTATTATGATAGATTCCGTGCTGTACAGTAGTATTACCCAAATTACTCAAGTATGCTTTAATTTCTGATCATGCGGCAGCCTTTTTGACGGATTCCACGAATTGGAACAAATTTTGTTGTAGTGTGATTGCGCGGAGCAGGTGAAGGTGAACCAGTAGGGTATGGTGTGGTTCTTGGAGCGGGTTGGTGGCTTTTTGCTGGAATTGCGAGATGGACGACAGGTTGGCGTGTGGGCATGGACCGGCGTACGAGCCGTTGTGGAGATGATATCAATGAATGGGAGGTTTCTTCCTCTGAGAACTTTGGGAGTAGCTCATCATGGAAACGCTTTGCAATCATTGGATCTTCCACATATTGAGTGGTTAGCTGGCCCAAATACCACTCTAGATCATAGTCTTTGTCCCCGTCCATATCTCCTTCGTCGGATCCACTGTCTATATCACCCAGTTCTGTCGGACGGTAAAAAAGTTCTGAAGCGAACCGCGAGCCTGAAGTTTGGGATACAGGGAGTGGCGAAGGAGGTGAGGATTCTGTGGCTGGGGGTATCGGGGGTGTTTGATCATTGTATACTAAGAGCAAAGAATCTCGAGATTCTGAAAAAAAAAAGTTTTTGTTGTATCCAAAAATCAAATATTTGAATCGAGTGAATTCACCTCCATCGTATACCAGACTGTATCTCTTTTTGAGCCATATCTTTTCCAAGACCCACCCTGCTTCTAATCGAAGTCCATTTTCCTCGTCAACACAATCATTGTACTTCTCAGATGTACCACCTGGTTTGTCTCGTCGCAAGGGTGAATCCTGATTAAATAAATGAAAAAATTCAGACATCGACCATCCTGTCCATACAAGCGCAAATCCATAAGCTCACCCGGTGCTTGTGTGAATTAAGGGCATGAGCAAGCTCATGCAATACACTGATCTTGAGCGCCGCCCGCGTTACATGCAGAGATGCTTCAACTATGCAGTTGTCAGGATATTTTAGGAAATGCCGATGAACGTCAATGAATAGCCGCGCTAGGCAAAGGCTGATGTGAATGGTAGAGCCTGCTGATGGGGATCCATCCCGAATATGAAATCCAAAAGTTTGCAGAGCTGTTTCACAGACAGGGGGGGCGTTCTGAGGGACGGGTTGGGTGGGATCAACAGTCTGATTGGCATCGTGAGGAAACACCGTTGCAAAGTCGAGGCCGATCCGGGCTTTTGGTTCATCAACCAGTTCAATGTCGGCAGAAATGCCTTCGTCGTCACTGATGATCACAATTGGGGGGAGATATTCTTGGAACCTTTTGGCCACTGAATCAACACAGTGAGGCGAAGATTGACCTTCCAGTTCCCATTCTTCAATAGGTGCCAGAATTGTTGCAGCATCGTCATAGGCAATGGCGCTGAAGCATTCTGAGATAGTAGAAAGGAAGTATCGATGGCTGTCTTGAGTTATTTCAAGCAGCTGAGCTTGATTTCGGCTTTGCAATATGTATACATTGGTGGCTAGCCTTCGTGTAGTGACTGAAGCTGCGGCGGTAAGTTGATCTGAAAATTTCGAGGCTATACAAGAATCTAGCTGTGCATACAAGCAGGACATGTCGAACACGCACCATTGTCGGACGAAGTGAAGTCCAGCGCTAAATTTATAGAGTCGTGAACATTTGGCCTTGAGCTACTGTGTGTGTGTGTGAGCACAGTAAAATTGAGGAGTGCCGGCCCAGTGCGTCAACTCACATGAATACTCTGAAAAGACGAGGTCAGATTTGAAAGAACCACCGGTTTCAGCGGGTGAATCACTCACACTCTTCCAATAAGATTATTAAACTTTTTTAAGGGCAGGAACTGTAAGGGAACTACGGGTGTCTCTCTTATCTTAGCGAGCTACCTTGGGGGCAGCTATGAAATGCCGAACTTACAACAACAGATGAGGCTTTCTTCTGCCTCAACGTGGATACACGACCCTGTGACTGATGTTGGTTGAATATTAGAACCAGGCTGGCCACCATTAGAGTTAATATCACTCACGTTTTGCATAAAGGCCGCCCCCATCATCTTTGCCGCGGTGCGAGATCTCGTCCACCTTGACCTCAATCAAGTCAAAAATATCTGAAGTGGCAGAAACTGCCACTTCCTGCGGCATAGAGAGCAAACGACATCCTGTGTAACAAAACATCGTGTTCAGAGTGTCGATGAACGTCGTTGGAGGTCAAAAAAGGGGTTGTGGCTTGTGGGGTTTTACCCGGGCCGTGATTAGGTCACCGGAAAATCTGCCCATCGTTATCTCTCACAATAGACACATACAGCCTATCCACTTCGTCTGCTAGGGTACGTAACATATATGGACATTCCTACTATTTGTCACAAACTCCTTACCAGCTCACTACAGTCTCCGCACTATTCAAATCAACCGAAACCCCCGAAATAGCCAGCTCTTGCACATCAGTCCCGTACTCCCAACTCGATTTCTGCAAATTCTTTCCTCCAACAGATACTTTACTCGGTTTTTTCGATACACCCAGAATCGTCAACTCTTCTAATTTCTGGTCTACGGTAAAGGTGCCGCGACTGCTTATTTTCAGTTCGTTAGCAGTTGAGGAGAAGGTGACGGTCCGGCTTTCTGCAGGTGGATTGCTTAAGCCATCATCGAGGTAGGCAGTGCCAAAGGCATTCGAGTGGGATTCGAGGGAAACGAGAAGAGAGAACGGGCCACCTCTGGTCTCGGTGGTGGTATAGGCCGGCTGTGCGTGCATAAGAAGAGCGGCACCTCCACGTATGTGAACATTGATATGGCCAAGAGGGGCCGAAAGTGTAGCGGTGCCATTCGAAGAAGCTTTGACTACCTCGTGAGTGTAAAAGTCTCGCCAAGTAACTTGACCTCGACCAGGGAATATCCCTTTAAAATACTAAGTTAGGTATCAAAACTGTACCGAGCTGTGTAAACGCCCACCTTCCACCGAAGAAACGTTGGGCCTTAGCACTGGAGTCACTAAGACGTCTGCACCAACCAGGAATTGCCTGTCGACCGCGAAAAGTTCGGATTCAGTAGGGAACTCGTACCAAAGTGCTCGAACAGGCGGAGTTCCTCGCATAGACGCATTAGCGAACAATGTCATCTGGAGAAGGGAGATGAATCAATTGCCATTATCGGATCCTTTAGAAACATCAAACTCACCCAGTAAGGTAGCAGTGAATAACGAATCGATATTGCTGTACGAGACGCTTTGGCAACATTGTCCCAGCGGTAAGGTTCTTGCGAAATAGCCCCCCTTTGATTATGATTACGGAAGAATGGAGCAAAAGCAGACAGCTGCATCCATCGATTGCACAATTCCTCATCCGTATTTCCCTCTGCGGTAATGAGATGATAAGAGAAAAGAAAATGCAGGGTACGAATGACTTACGGAATCCGCAAGTATCAGCCCCGACAAAAGGAATGTTGAAAATCTGGAATTGGAGGATGCCTTGGATATTGTAGTAAAGATATTCCCATTTCGAGTAATTGTCACCAAGCTTGAAGGATATTAGTCTGGATCAAAGCAAAAAATCACTGTCCCTCACCCAATGTCCGGCCCATTTACCTGTTGACGGGAATGTTGAACGTGCAATGATGACAGGCCGCTTTCCTGGTTGAAGCTCTTGAAGAGCAAGATGTGTCGCTTTCTCTTCCATGAGTCCCCACATGTTGTGTACATCCAAGTCAACGATGCCTCCTGCGTGGGTAGCGTTCGTCGCGAGAGTGTGAACAGATAAATCTCCGAATCCTGTATTTTGTGTGTGTTTTTTCATCTCAAGAACAGCGCAGAGGCAAGGGCATACCATTGTGAATAACATACGGTGGAGAGTTGAGATCGACTCCTGATTGAGCTCCGGCTCCCAGACCTCTCACCGAGAGTCCAGAGGGAGAGCTGCTGTTGGTGCAAGTCGAGGTGCCATTAATAGTAATATTTCCGCTTGGACCAGAGACTGAAGAATCGTAACTGGGCAATGTCACGATAAGATTCATATGAAAGACCTAACGAATTAACTCTACCATTCTGGATAGTCCGTCACAGGATTTCCGGGGGTCCCAGGTATTTGGACCGAAGGAACACTGGTATCGTTCAGGTTGGCACCAGTGCCACTGTAAAGGGGTAGGAAAGCGTGTTAGAGCAAAATGGCTGATATAGCCGAAGAGTTGCACGTACCATGATCCCTGGCAGAAAGAACTGGCCTCATTCATGTCCAGCCATATTCCTTTGAGATTACAATTATTTGTACGAGGATATCGTTGATGGAATGACGTTTACCAGAAAACTCTACCCCTCCATCGCTCCAGTTTTTCATCGCCTCGGTCCACCACTCTTGGGTTGCATTGGCAAACCAGTCTGGGAACACCTGTAATTCATCGAGGTCAGTTCAAACACGTCAATCACTTTAGCTTCAAACCACTCACAGTATATCCTGGCCAAACCTGCCCGATGTATTCGGTGTTATCAGGGTTCTTGATGAAGACGTCGCTACAGGAAATTGATCAACCAGAATCAAAGGGAAACTGATTGCCACTTACAGCTCCCGACCTTTGCTGTAAGGAGCATACTAACCAAAGGAGTCAGTATCCGACGCTTCAATTTATGCTACTGGCACTTACAACATCGGATGCATTGGTCAAATGGGGAACAGCGGCATCCAGGATAGGAATATCTGTAGGCTGTTAAGCACCTATATGGAGTAGGTCAGATAGGCTGTCAACATACAGTGCTGGTTATTAGCAGCCTACGAGACTTCATGTTTAGTAGGTTCACGAGAAGTAGCAACACTTTGCTCACTAGATCACGTATGAATGCCCGCACTTCCTCTCCAGGGTAACTAACTGGATCAGACGTGAAGTCCCGAAAAGCATGGTACAAATCTATATCGTTCCACATAACTAAAAAAAGAAGTTCATGGGTCTGAAAACACAGCCAGCAGATGCGATTACCTTCAAGAGGGATGTTTGCAGCCCGCATCGCTTGGACCTGTTCCATGGTGTCATTCACAGACGTATAACCCCATCTGCGATCTATTTGAGCGAAAGAAATACGTGACGCGAAGCCCTGATCATACCTGCATAGATGGAATCCAAAAGCCCACGGCGGAATCCAGCTGGGAAGACCCACTAAGGCGCCATACTGCTCAATGACGGCTACCGGACTGGGTCCCGAAAAGAAATAGAAGTCGAGAATCCCGCCTATCATCCGATACTGGACAAGAGATTGTTTTGCATTCGGAGGGGTCAAGAGCATGATATCACCGCCAGACGAGCTGCAATGTGATTTGAAGGGTCAGAAGGGGGCAGATTGATCACACATAGGATGAGGAAAACACCTGAACAGAAAGACTCCATGACTCTGGGCCTCATTCGTGGTTTCGTTGAATCGATGCTCGAGGTAGACAGGATGACTGCCATATCTTGAAAGGAACTTCAGCTTCCACTCCAAAATGATAGGTTGATGTGGGATACAGACAAATTGCCGTCAACAGGGTCGCCGACATCTCGCGTCCACAGCGTTTGAATAGATCCCCCGCCGACCGCCAGATTGCGTCGGAAACCTGAGCTAGCTATGACCTCCCCTAGTCCATAGATATTAGTGTCAAGTGGGAGCGAGGATGTGAGCTGGAATGTACAATCAATTCGTATATCTCTATGAAACCAACGAAGAACGAACCTGGAGGTACTGGTCCTCAAAAACCAACGAAAAACCATCCAAAGCCGTCGACTCGTCGCCAGTGATGACAGGTGGAATTGGGGTCTCGGGCAGCGCAGATAAACGGGTATCGAAGAGTGGAGCAGAATTCGGGCTTGATCGTCTAGTGATCCAGAAAGCAAACGGTGAAGGCTCAAAATTGAAGACCAAATCAGAGGAGTTGGTGAAGGAAGTGGTAGGTGCAGCAGGACGGGATACGACTGATTCTGGAATAGTATACTGGCTGTCCTCACTGTCGGCAATCCGGACGCGAAGACTGAAGGACCGAAATTGAGAGGTGAAAAGGATTTGGTCTGAAAACGCACCGAGTCTCAGTCTCATATGTCACTTGGATCGTTAAATTTTGATAATCGGTTCCAAACGCATTGCAAGCTGGCCCAGCAAGAGAAAGCTGAGCAGTCAATCCGGTGCCTGTTGCTTCAACAGCGTGCAAAGAGTAGCCTGGAGAAATATTCAACTATCCAGTCAAAAATCGAGGCAATCCACCCATACCAGGGCAGTCCGATACATTCTTGGAAAAACTTGCCGCGCGCTGTACTACAAAATATTGACTTGAGTTATTATATTTCTCGAAGTAAGCGGGAACGTACCAAGAGTTTTTTCAGCCAAAGCGCCAACAACGCATAGCCCAAATGCTAAAAGCATGGCGGGAAGATATACTTTGAGCAGCCGAGTTGGCTGAAAGCATTTTATAGACCTTTCAAGGGGAGTTACGCGAGCCGTCACATAACACAAGGGCTGTCACGGACCGTATATCCGAATCGCCGGCGAATTGAAAGTCAGCTCGAAATAATACTTTCACAAAATTCCAGGGCCCAATTTTCAATGTGGCACTAGGTAAAATTTATTCATGAACGCAGTCTTGAGTTCGATTTATTCTTGAGGCGAGTCAGTTGACTGCATAAATTCAGAAATTGTAGCCCAAGCACGAGAGCGTTTGAAACGGAACAGTACGGATGATCAGATCCAACCAGGTTATGTACAACCAATCTTTCTACCAACATCGGGAAGATTTGACTTAAAACAACAAAACGGGTAAAGATACAAGTAGAATAGGTACAATAACACGTCCTCACGGTTCATTAACTACCAAGCAATAGTAGTTTCCGCACCATTCAAGTCGACCGATACTCCTGAAATGACGAGCTCTTGCACGTCAGGAAGGTATCCCCAATTTGAACTCTGTAGATTCTTCCCACCAGCAGAAACTTTACTTGGCTTGTTCGTTACACCCAGAATCGTCAACGCCTCCAACTTCTGACCCACAATAAAGTTGCCGCAACTGCTTATTTTCAATTCGTTAGCAGTCGCGGAGAAGATGACATTTCGGCTTTCTGCAGGCGGATTGCTCAAGCCATCATCGAGGTAGGCCGTCCCGAAGGCATTCGAGTGGGATTCAAGGGAAACGAGAAGGGAGAACGGGCCTGCTCTACTCTCTGTAGTGGTATATGCCGGTTTCGCGTGCATGAGGAGGGCCGCACCTCCACGTATGTGAACATTGATGTGACCAAGAGGAGCGGATAGCGTTGCAGTGCCATTCGAAGCCTTCACCACCGCGTGAGTGTAAAAGTCGCGCCACGTTACTTGGCCTCGACCGGGGAATATGCCTGTATAATTTTAGGTTAAGAATAAGATATACCGAGCCGTATGAACGCCCACCTTCCACCGAAGAAATATTAGGGCTTAATACCGGAGTCACTAATATGTCTGCACCAACCAGGAATTGCTGATCGATCGCAAATAGTTCGGGTTCAGTAGGGAACTCATACCAAAGTGCTCGAATAGGTGGAGTTCCTCGCATGGAGGCATTCGCAAACAAGGTCACCTGGAGAAGGGGATGAATGAGTTGTCATTTCGGATCCAATAGAACTCACCCAGTAAGGCAACAGCGAATAACGAATCGATATTGCCGTACGAGACGCATTTGCAACACTGTCCCAGCGGTAAGGTTCTTGAGAGATTGCCCCTCGTTGATTATGATTACGGAAGAATGGGACAAAAGCGGACAGCTGCATCCATCGATTGCAGAGTTCCTCATCCGTATTTCCATCTGCAGGAGTATAGTTCTATGAGTCAAGAGAGCATTGCGGGGGGATGAGAACTCACGAAAACCACAAGTGTCAGCCCCGACGAAAGGTATATTGAAAATTTGGAATTGGAGAATGCCTTGAATGCTGTAGTAAAGGGATTGCCATGTAGAGAAGTTGTCCCCGAGCTTGGAAAATATTCAATGTTTGAAAAGAGAATCGATACTAATGCTTACCCAATGTCCAGCCCATTTGCCTGATGAAGGGAAAGTTGAACGCGCAATAATGACAGGCCGCTTTCCTGGCTGAAGGTCTTGAAGAGCAAGATGAGTCGCCTTTCCCTCCATCAGACCCCACATGTTATGCACATCCAAGTCGACAATTCCTCCTGCATGGGTAGCGTTGGTGGCGAGAGTGTGGTCAGACAAGTCCCCGTTGCCTATGAATTTCGTCCAACTTCCAACTTGGAAAATTTTTAAGAAAAGCGTTTACCATTGTGAATAGCGTATGGAGGAGCGTTGATGTCAATTCCCGTCTGAGCTCCCGCTCCCAAACCCCTCGCCGAAAGTCCTACTAAAGCGCTGCTGTTGGTACAAGTCAAAGTGCCATTGATAGTGATGTTGCCACTTGGACCAGAGATTGAAGAATTATAGCTGTCGGAAATAGTGATCAGATTCCGGAAGAACCACCCGGCAAAAGATCTACTGTATACCATTCTGGGTAGTCTGGGACAGGATTTCCAGGAGTTCCGGGTAGGACCGAAGGAATGCTGGTATCGTTGAGGTCAGCACCAGTACCGCTATACGAGAAGAACAAGTAGGTGTCAGATTGAATGGTTACCGATAATTCACTATTACGCACCATGATCCTTGGCACAGGGAGCTAGCTTCATTCTCATCTAGCCAAATTCCCGAAAACTCTACCCCTCCATCACTCCAATTCTTTAGAGCCTCCGTCCACCACTGCTGGGTCGCGTTCGCGAACCAGTCCGGAAATACCTAACCAAGTGATTCTGCGTGAGTTTATATGTCAAAGGTTTCCAATATCAGACGTCTTACAGTGTATCCTGGCCACTCTTGGCCAATATATTCGGTACTATCCGGGTTCTTTACGAATACGTCCCTGAAAAGAATCAATGAAGCAACATGGAGGAGAAATTTGTCGCTATAAGTACTCACAGTTCGTGTCCTCTGGTATAAGGGTCATACTACCCCCCGAAACATTGGCATGTCAAACGTTCTCGACGAATATACAACACTCACAACATCAGAGGTATTCGTGGCGTGCGGAACACCGGCATCCAGAATAGGGATATCTGCGAAAGGTGTTACTCGTTTTGATGAATAAGCTACATAGAAGGACACTCGGCCTACAATGTTGGTTATTAGCGGCCTAATATAATACTTCACCATGAGCGAAACATTGTATGGAAAGTAGCAAGTACCACTCACCAATTCCCGGATAAATGCTCGCATTTCTTCCCCAGGATAACTGACTGGATCGGAGGTAAAGTCCCGAAAGGCGTGGTACAAATCGATATCGTTCCACATCACTGGAAGATAAAAAAGGTTCATGGGGCCGAGAGGTATAGAACAAACTTGAGAATCACCTTCGAGAGGAATATTCGCAGCCCGCATGGCTTGAACCTGCTCCATCGTCTCATTTAGAGAGGCATACCCCCATCTGCCACCTATTTTAGCGAGAGAAAAATATAAATTAAGGCAAACTGGTCATACCTGCATTGATGGAACCCGAAAGCCCAGGACGGAATCCAGCTCGGAAACCCCACCAAGGCACCATGTTGCTCGATTACGGCTACCGGACTGGGTCCCGAAAAGAAATAGAAATCGAGAATCCCACCTATCATCCGATACTGGACAAGAGATTGTTTTGCATTCGGAGGGGTCAAGAGCATGATATCACCGCCAGACGAGCTGCAATGTGATTTGAAGGGTCAGAAGGGAGTATAAAGAAATACAGGATGATGCATCCACCTGAAAAGAAACACTCCATGACTCTGAGCTTCATTAATGGTTTCGTTGAATCGATGCTCAAGATAGACGGGATGATTGCCATAGCTTGAAAAGAAGATTAGCTCGTACTCTGAAATGACGAATTCTCGAACGAGATACAGACAAATTAGCATCAACGGGGTCACCAGCATCTCGTGCCCACAGCGTTTGAATAGATCCTCCACTGACCGCCACATTTCGTCTGAAACCTGAGCTAGCTATGACCTCCCCTAGTCCATAGATATTAGTGTCATGCGGCAGTGAGGATGTGAGCTGGACCGGACAATCAATCACTACAGTCCTGCGAAACAGAACAGGGAACGCACCTGGAGATACTGGTCCTCAAAAACCAACGAAAACCCATCCAAAGCCGTCGACTCGTCGCCAGTGATGACAGGTGGAATTGGAGTCTCGGGGAGCGCAGATAAACGGGTATCGAAGAGTGGAGCAGAATTTGGGCCTGACCGTCTAGTGATCCAGAAAGCAAACGGTGAAGGCTCAAAATTGAAAATCAAATCAGAGGAGTTGGTGAAGGAGATAGCAGGTGCAGCAGGACGTGATATGACCGATTCTGGAATAGTATATTGGTTGTTCTCGCTGTCGGCAATCCGTACGCGGAGACTGGAGGTTTAGAATTGAGAAGAAGAAAAAAAGGCAAGAAGCTTTTCGGTTGGAGACGCACCGAGTGTCAGTCTCATATGTCACTTGAATCGTTAAATTTTGATAATCAGTTCCAAAAGCGTTGCAAGCCGGCCCAGCCAGAGAAAGTTGAGCAGTCAATCCGGTGTTTGATTCTTGAAGGGTATGCAAAGAATAGCCTGAACGAAATTGATCTGTTTAAGCCGCGAGAGGTCAAAGGCCGAACGATTAGGTTATACCAGGACAGTCGGATACATTCTTGGAAAAACTCGGAACACTCTGCGCTGAATGCCTGGCGTCAATATGACTGTTCTTTGAACGGTAAAAAGAATGACATACCAAGAGTATGTTCCAGAAAAACACCAATGAGGCCCAGCCCATACGTTAGCAAAAGCATATTGAGGGTCACTCTTCAATATGCCCAGCAAGAACGAGCATTAAATATCCTTTCTCCGGGGCCTGCCTAACGAATGAAGCTAATCATCCTGAAGGAAGGACAGATACGACTTGACATCGTCCAGCAGCGTGGTCCATCGAAGAACGTCACAAAAGGTTTTTGCTGGAATTTAATCCTGCTGGTCAAATGACGAACACGCTGAAGATGCAGGGAAGACGGTGTGCAGGATCGTTTGACAGAGAAGACGGGCACTGAAGCCAGCTGCTTTCGAGGGTGAGAGCCCAGGTGCCCATTCCGGGAATTCAATCCACTGCATTTCCATTTCTCCCGCTCACATATATACCATGACCATTGAATATTACAATCAGCCAAAGGGATTTGATACAAAAAAAGTATTCAGGTCAGTCACGGGCTACCGACGAAACGGCAAACGTTACAAATCAAGTCCTCTCACTACCAAGCAACAGTAGTCTCCGCACTATTCAAATCAACCGATACTCCTGAAATGACGAGCTCTTGCACGTCGGTAACATATTCCCAACTCGAGCTCTGCAGGTTCTTTCCTCCGACAGAAACTGTACTTGGCTTTTTCGATATACCCAGAATCGTCAACTGCTCTAATTTCTGGTCCACAGTAAAGCTACCCTGAGTGCTTATTTTCAGTGCATCAGCAGTTGCGGAGAGGGTGACTGTCCGGCTTTCTGCAGGTGGATTGCTCAAGCCGTCATCGAGGTAGGCAGTGCCAAAGGCACTCGAGTGGGATTCAAGGGATACGAGGACGGAGAATGGGCCTGCTCTAGTCTCAGTGGTGGTATAGGCCGGCTTCGCGTGCATGAGAAGAGCTGCTCCGCCACGAATATGGACGTTGATATGACCAAGAGGGGCGGAAAGTGTCGCGGTGCCATTCGAGGAGGCTTTGACTATCGCGTGAGTATAAAAGTCGCGCCATGTTACTTGACCTCGACCGGGGAATATCCCTTGAAATAACAAGTTAGGAATCAATACTGTACCCGAGCCGTGTAAACGCCCACCTTCCACCGAGGAAACATTAGGCATCAAGACTGGTGTAACCAACACGTCCGCACCAACCAAGAACTGCTTGTCGACCGCGAAAAGTTCGGGTTCTGTAGGGAATTCGTACCACAGGGCTCGTACAGGTGGAGTTCCGCGAGTGGAGGCATTCGCAAATAAGGTCATCTGGAGAAAGGGTCACACAAGATTATATTCATGGCTCAGCAGGTGCACTTACCCAGTACGGGAGTAGAGAGTAACGAACTGACATTGCGGTGATGGACGCGTTTGTCACGCTATCCCATCGATAAGGCTCCTGTGAGATCGCTCCGCGGACGTTGTGGTTTCTGTAGAAGGGGGCAAATGCCGACAACTGCATCCAACGATTGCAGAGCTCTTCATCTGTATTCCCATCTGAAGACAGCGCACGTAGGTCATAACCATTCATTGTACTATACACGTTTACTCACTGAATCCACAGGTATCCGCTCCAACAAATGGAATATTGAAAATTTGGAACTGGAGGATGCCTTGAATATTGTAGTACAGATATTCCCACAATGAAAAGTTGTCACCGAGCTAGAATAGTGTTTCATGAAATCCTCGAAATCAACAGTGACACATTGCGCTCACCCAGTGGCCGGCCCATTTTCCCGTCGAAGGGAACGTTGAACGGGCGATGATTACAGGCCGCTTGCCTGGCTGGAGTTCCTGGAGCGCGAGATGCGTCGCCTTCTCTTCCATCATACCCCACATGTTATGGACATCAAGTTCGGCAATTCCATCAACATGAGTGGCGTTGGTAGCAAGAGTGTTCACAGACAAATCGCCGGCTCCTAAAAGAGGAATTAGAGCTTCCGTCCAACAGGAAGGAGAGGAAAGAGTACCATTGTGAATGGCATACGGGGGACTGTTCAAGTTGACTCCTGATTCGCCTCCAGCCCCCACACCTCTTCTCGCCGGGTTGTCAGTAGAAGAACTAATGCATGTCGATTTTCCATTGATAGTAATATTTCCACTCAGACCAAAAATTGAAGAGTCGTAGCTGTAATGAGCGTTAGAGAAAGCAGGCAATAAAATGCCGAAATTAGGCACCATTCCGGATATTCAGTAACAGCTGCGCCCGGTTCTCCAGGGAGTAGGAAAGGAACACTTGTGTTGTCCAAGTCGGCTCCCGTACCACTATGAAATTATTGAACGAACATTCAAGACGATATGTTCAAAATTACACATACCATGATCCTTGGCAGAAACTGGAAATTTCGTTCATGTCCAGCCATATTCCACTGTACTCTACGCCACCATCGCTCCAATTCTTCAAAGCCTCGGTCCACCATTGTTGCGTATTATTGGCGAACCAGTCAGCAAATACCTTCCATACAAGTATCAGTAACGGCGAGAGCTCGAACCTTCTGAGACGGGAGTGCTTACGGTAAATCCAGGCCAAACCTCTCCAACGTATTCGCTGCCGTCAGGATTCTTAACAAATACATCACTATGAATGATCAATACGAATACAAGTGAATTATAAGACTTGGTATACTCACAGTTCATGTCCTCTGGAGTAAGGTTCGTACTAAAAGCAGGCAAAATCCGTTCATTAAAGGGGGAATCCTAAGACTAAAGGAAAAAACACTCACAACGTCAGACGAGTTGGTTAACACTGGTACAGCGGCATCGAGAATAGGAATATCTGTAGGAAATCAAAGGGTCATTGATAGCAGATAATCATCTAGAATGAGTGGCATACAATGTTGGTTGTTTGACGCCTATCGCATTATCATATGAGTAAAATTCTCACAAATAATTATCAATGCCCTACCAGCTCCTGGATGAAAGCTCGTACTTCGTCCCCCGGGAAGCTAACAGGATCGGAAGTAAAATCCCTAAAGGCATGATACAGATCGATGTCGTTCCACATCACTGTAGAGAGGATCCATCAGTATTTGTGTCACTGTATTGTTCGGATTTCACTAACCCTCGAGAGGAATATTCGCTGCCCGCATGGCTTGAACTTGTTCCATTGTTTCATTCACAGTCATATACCCCCATCTAAAATAGAACGAAGTTAGAATTTGCCAGTTTCTTTCTATAAATGGGGGTACTCACCTACACAGGTGGAAGCCGAATGCCCAGTATGGGATCCATGCTGGCAGTCCTACCAAGGCACCGTATTGCTCAATAACAGCATGAGGAGAGGGCCCCGAGAAGAAGTAAAAGTCAAAAATCCCGCCAATCATTCGATACTGTATGAGACTACGATCACCGCCGGACGGTGTCAAAAGCAGGACATCCGCGCCGGAGGAGCTGCGAAAACGCATAAGAGTCACTCGAGCGAAAGGAGAAAACGAGGATGCACACCTGAATTGGAAAACACCGTGGCTCTGCGCTTCGTTCGTCGTTTCGTTAAAGCGATGCTCAAGATATATGGGGTGATTTCCATACCTACGCGTTCCTGTGAGATAATATTCGGCACTATTAATAAAGAAAAATAAGCGTACATGTTTTCGTCGACGGGATCCGCACTATCTCGGGCCCACAACGTTTGAATAGAACCACCGTTTGATGCTACATTGCGCCTGAATCCCGAGCTAGCCACAGCTTCACCGAGGCCGTAGATATTCGCGTCAAGGGGTAGAGCAGAAGTAAGCTGGAAGAAACTAAATTGAGTTCTTAATAAACCTAGGAGTTCATAGCCGACTCACCTGGAGATATTGATCCTCAAAAATCAGAGGAAACCCGTCCAATGCCGTGCTATCGTCATTAGTGATAACAGGTGAAATTGGGGTCTCAGGCAAGGAGGAAAGTCTTGTATCGAATAGAGGTGTAGCATCAGGGCTGGATCGGCGTGTAATCCAGAATGCGAAGGGCGAAGGTTCATAGTCGAAAACCAGATCAGATGATTCTGTGAATGAAGTGGAGGGAGGTGCTGGCCGAGATATCACGGACTCCGGGATAGTGAACTGTTTATTTTCAGCGTCAGCTATTCGAACGCGAAGGCTGGGGAATCAAGTCAGCAGGTTAAGATTATTAAAAGAAAAACTATGCTTACCGCGTGTCTGTCTCGTATGTGACCTGTATGGTCAGATTCTCAAAGTCAATGCCGAATGCATTGCAAGCGGCTCCAGCGAGCGAAAGTTGAGCGGTGAGTCCAGTGTTACTTTCTTCCAAAGAGTGCAACAGGTAACCTAAGAAGTAATGATTGGTAGCCGTTAGAAAAAAACCGTCGGATACTGGACTACACACCTGGGCAGTTGGTCACGTTCTTAGAAAACACCATCGCTGTCGCCGCCGCATTGTCGTCTAACGCGCTTTCCGCTACGGAATCAGTCTCAGAAGACATGAACGGGTCTTGAAAATCAAAATCATGAATACCAAGCACTCCCGGGAGGAGCCTTGCTATCACTAACGCCGACCATAGCCCATGGAGGGAGAGCAACATCATGGGAGAGCAGAAACGATTGAGAAGCCTCCAAACCAGTGGTTATAAGCGGGCGACTCCGATAGAAGACTGGTCAGCTGTGGTTCAGCGCGTGTATACGATCAAGTAATCGCGTGAAGTCACGGAGCTCGACGCTGAGACCAAGGTGAACATTTGACGTCGGTTACGAGGATTATTTAATGGTTGAGCGAGGCGAGTAGCATATTCATATCAATAAATACCGAAATTTGCCGGGTCTCACAAAAGTTTCTGACTGTCAGCATGGAAAGTTGGAAAGTTGTGGTGAAACATGGAGTGGAGCCGTGAATTGCCCTCCTGCCTTAGAATTGGTGCCCAATCCGATATTGATATTGATATTGAATACTCGGTCTCGTACTTTCACCCAGAGTTATCACCTGGTGTATGCACAACTTGAATGACGACGTTCTAACTTCGCAACTAGCACAATTTATTTCATTACAGAGGAAGCTTCAAGTCTTCCGTAAACAAAACTGTTTCAAGAATGTTGAACCCTGCAGAAAAGTTCATTGGGGACTACTATCAATGGATGGTTTTCATTGATCAAGAAGCGCAGCCGCGCAGTTTCCGGGCAAGATGAAGATCATCGAAATGCTAACCATGTTATATACAAGGCGAATGAGCGATGGAACTCTGCGAAGCCGAAATATCGAAAAAAAAATACCCGCCGGTCCTCGACCATCTTTGTATTTGGAAGGTATATAGAGCCAGCCAAAAGGTGTACAGATTTCATTCAAGATCTCTGCGATCGGATGGCGGATATCTGGGGTTGAAAAAAAAACAACAGCAAACTGAAATTTAAAACAAGCAAATCAGGTAATTACGTAATAGATAAGTGATAAATAAATAGATAGATACGCGAGATATGCAGATTGATCAAGGAAGGAACGGCCCGAGATGGCGAGGTAGTTAGTCCCAACCCCCTACAACCACGACGCCAACCGGCAGCACCTCACGAACGAGTTCTTTAGCCCTCACGGTAAGGTTTCTTCGCTTGGAAACTGCATGATTACGAACAAAAACAAGTAAAAAGTTCTTCGCTCTGCATTATTCCCCGACTTACATACTAGTAACGGTGGATTGAGTAGAGCCAGATAACGGGGATAGGTCGAAGCCAGGTCAAACCCCCTCCGCAAGCCGTTCGCGACGACGTACAGGGTAAACGGGTTGAAATCATGCAACGAAGTGCAGTTCAGGGTGGACCGTCGCGAAACTACCCAAGATACTTGAAGATAGGGAAGAAGGCGGAATTGAGCA
Organism: Collybiopsis confluens; assembly: GCA_013368555.1. Classification (NCBI taxonomy): domain Eukaryota; kingdom Fungi; phylum Basidiomycota; class Agaricomycetes; order Agaricales; family Omphalotaceae; genus Collybiopsis; species Collybiopsis confluens. The sequence continues at coordinate 387,686 of JAACJN010000011.1, forward strand.
ATCGCCATAACAATAAAACCACTCCCTAGACGACGTTCAGGGTAAACGAGGGAAAAAAACCCATGACAATTCAGCATCTCGGAGTGCATAGTGGGTCTTCGCGAGAGAACTCCAAGGAACTTGGTAAAAGCCCGACAAATGGCAGGCCTCAAAAAATAGGATATATTGAAACCCAAAATAGGCCGGAGATGATGGTGAGTACAAGACTCACTGCGGGAGATAGAGCTACACTGGTGAACTACATTACATACGACTTTTTCCAGAGCAGAAAGAAAATAGAAAGAAAGTACTCGTTGATTGGTCAACGAGGGTGATATTAGGAACAAGTAATGGAGTTGAACGGCTCGATAAACAGGAGAAAAAAATTTTGAGGGAGGGAAGAGAGTTGATCGAAAACGGAAAGTCTAACAAGTACCTGCGTCCGACGGATACATCGTCTCCATCCCGCGATGATGCCGAGAATCGTATCCCCACCTTTCATGGACATGGCCGGCGGTAAAAAATTCACGAGAACGAGAACGTTGTATATTATGCACATAGACTGGTGGTGGTCCTGGCACTTCTGTGAAGAACGAAAGCTCCCTCAGGGATCCTTGAAATCAGGCGTCCCTTGACGCTCGTTTGCGAATTCCGGCATGCTTATATATTCGCCTACGTCCGAGTGCGCTAGCGTAGCTGAAGAAGGCGACGATACATCGCTCAAACTTGTGGACGTTGTTGCACTCCTTGGTGAACTTTCGCGCTCACTAAGCTCGCCAGATGTAGGACTAAATCAGCAAAGTGTTAGAAGAATCCACCAAAAAAAAATCACCGGCGGACTCACAAGGAGGGAGACGTTCCGGCATCAGAGTAAGACTGGCTCAACGGGATGTGTGTAAGCGAGGAGAGAGTCGACTCAACATCCGCCTGGGAGCCCGAAAATCCAAGGATAGCTGAGGTGGGACTATAGAGACTCGATACGCCTGAAAGCTCCAATGTGGATGGTCTACCTTTTGCATTCGTCCGATATGGAATTGAGACGGCTTTAGCATGAGTGGCCTCCGTTACAGAGTCAGAAGATTTTGCGGACGACGTCCGGCCTTTGAGAGTTTCGAACGGGCCGACGGGACGAGGTGATGAGGGAGAGAGGGACGAGGACATAGAGGGAGGCAAGATGGATGGGGGAACATATCTGTGAGGCACAGGCGGTGCGGTACTAGAATTAGAACGCGAGGTCTCACTTCCGGAAGAAGACGGTGATGATTGGCTTTGGCGGGGAGGAATATTTGATGAACTGGACTGGGCGGGAGGGGAGAACTTTGCTTTGGACTTGTTAGGCCCTCGGACGCGACCTTCCTTGGCGTACTCGCATGAAAGGCCTCGTGTTAAACAGCGCTTACATGATGGGTGCTCGCCACTACACTGAAGGGGAGTAAGCACCTGGCAAAAAATTTCAGAAAATCATAAACTATACCTTAGCCTTCCTGGTGCGACATTTTTCGCATGCCTGAGCAGTTCGAAGGCGTGGATGCTCAGGTGTGCGATAAAATACACCGGTGGCCGGATCCAGCGACCCCGCAAGCGTATTGTGATAGGTGTCTGCGTGTTCAGAGGTCGAAAGGCCGGAGTGAACGGACTGCGTCGCAGGATGCACGGCGGGGGTAGAAAAATGATGATAAGGATATGGTTTGTCTGTGTGATTATAGTTCGAATTTGCAGCGTCAGACGCGTAGTCGGGCTGAATATCTTGAGGGTAGGGTGCCCAAGACATGTCCATATTCAGATGGGAGCGATGGTAGATTTCCGGGGAAAAGTATTCTTCAGGAAGAGACGCAGGAGGATAGGAATGTGGAAGGCCTTGGAGCTCGTAGCCTTGCTCGTACGTGGTAGGTAGATATTGACTGCTGTACGTGAAATGGGTTTCAGCCGATAGCCGGGGGAGGCATTGGCAATAGTCGAATAATGCTTGTATGCCGTACTATCGTCGAGGTCGTGATACGACTGCTGTCGAGAATTTGCGTAGGACATAGCGAGGGGATGAGGTTTGAAGCGAGATTCAAAGTACAGCATATGTATGCGGACTAGATGCCGATCCTCCGGGTGGAGACGCAGGATGAGTGTAAGGGAGAATCGTCTGCTTATCGAAAAACCATCGGATTTAAAGTCTGTATGTAAATACAGCCACCTGAACGAAACCTATTCAAATTCCCTTTTTTTTTTGTTTGAAGTTCTAATGCAAATATTGGAACAGTTATAAAAAAGAAGGTTTTTCGAGAGTTCGGGTCGGTGCATACCTGTAACTTGATCGAGCAAAAGACGTCAACACCCAAATCTGAGATCCGCGGGCCAATCAAGCCCTCATCGCGGCTGATACGCTTATCCCTCAGGTTTCCGGTCATCGCTGATTTTGCAAATTGAAATTCCATCCTCCGTTTGCTCATGCATTTTTCTCGTGCATTCAAACGTTCGTAAGATCTGACTGGCATTCAAAGTTATGTTCACTTGCGAATAGTGGCTTAAAATGTACTGTTCTCCTTACGATAATTGGGTCAGCCTGAGAGGAGGAAGATGTTTTTGCATTCCGCCGCACTCACGAATTTTCATATTTTTATGAAACCTGGTTTTAGATTGCGTCCGTGAACTCGCCCAGTCCACGGTTCCACCCGTTCAACTGAAATAAATGGTTCAACTGGAATAAATTGGTTACTGACTATGAAGCGCACGCTGGTTTAACTTTCACCAGAAGTTGACGTATTGATCGTGAAGAGCCAGTAATCGTACTCGATGCTTGTAGAGTAGCTGCCTGATTGAATTTTCAACTTCGTGGCTAGGCCGAGAATGCGGATGAGAATTCTGGTCCCTTTTCTTCGTATGCAGCTTGAACACCTTCATCTATTCCTCCGCTCCGTGTTTCCGTTTATATGGTTCACATTACTCACGACTGCCTTGAGGTCCTGCCATATGAAAAGCGAGGGTCATCAGCTAGCGCTCACTTTGAGGAACACGAAACAAGCGTAGAATAAAAGTATGTAAAATGTCCATGAAACATCACAAATCTACAAATCTTCAAATTGGTTCTATCGTATCGACCAAACGATCTGTACGAAGACATACGTTTCATGGGCGTATTTTACTCACCAGGAATGTGTGGTAGAAACTTGGGGTTTTGCGAGATCTGGAGTAGCAGGAGCATCGAACGCCAATGCTAACCTTAACTTACGGGCAAAGGGAGGAACTATTCCCAGTCCATTCGCGGGAGCCCTCCAGTAAATAATTAGGTTTAAAGACCGGAAAAGAGGGGTGGCCGGTGTTCAAGGTAGAGGAGAAACGCTTACCTACAGAGAAGATTACCACCTCAGGGGAATTACGGGCGAACCTCCTTCAGGCCAAGCTTAGAATGGTATCTAGAATGGTATCCCGAGGACATGTAAGAAAGGCTTGAGGGGCTTGAGGAGATAGGGATCTCGGCCAGCTGCCACTGGGCGCAACCGAGTGATGGTTTGTAGGCCTCCTCCACGAGCTTAGGAGCGAACTTCCAGAACTTCCGACAGTTGATATTATCTGGACGCCAATCGAGAGCTCTTGAAAGACAATCGGTAAAAAGCCCGTTACGGTTACTGCCGGTGCACTCAGAAGGATTTTACGACAAGTCATCCGGCAAATAGATAGATGACGATCATTGAGCCCAGAAGAGGTGGTACAAGCAATCAGCGAAGAGCTAAGACCTCGAATTCCCAGGAACTTACTAATGGTCCCTGTAACGTTCCCCTTCGACGCCACGTTCAAATCAAACCACCGCGGACACTTTAGCTATACTGAACAGTCGCCATGACCAGTTATCGACGGCCCCCGCCTCGAGTGCCTCCGTTCAAGTCCGAGATTGCACCCGAATTCAAAGTGACCCACTAGTACCACCCCGATATCTGCATCAGCAACACAGCTTTGGCCTTGCAGATAGGGGCGTGCCGGACGTTTTGCTCAAATCATGAAGATGGATAGAAGCCAGGGGCAGTTTTGCGATGCGAGCCTGTTTAGTGTGGACTTTCATTCCATGATAGCGCCAGGAATAGTCTGGAACACCAAATTTGTGATAAGTTTCTCAGCTTGATCAGCCTTTTAGTCTATAAGTTTGGGTGTTATGCTACGAGTTTGACAGTGAGAGGACTAAGATTATACTTTGGACGTTCAGCTCTTGGGTAGGGGGTAGCTTTGAATCGTTGGAGTTAGACGAAGCTCCGATATTCTGATCTTGAGTTAATGGAGAATAAGTAGTTTGGACCTTAGCCGAGCTGCGCTGCACGTTGGACCAGAAGGCTATTGCACGCACGGTGTTGACATTAACACCTCTTCGCTTGCCGCAAGGCAAAAAAAAAAGACACCGAAACATGAAGGAGATGGATCCTTGGTAAAAAAAAATCGACGACGGGAACGGCCGACCATTGAGTGGGAACCATCCAACGTCTCCGTCGTGTACATAGAATTCCAACTTGCCCAGAGCCTGAGTGAGCGGGGATATCACTGCACTTAGACGTTTGATTGAGGGCCTGCCGTGAGATTAGCCGTAAGTTGTAACGGTCGAGTTGTGTAGTATATGACAGAGGTTGAGGGAAATCTAGGGAAAAGATGGATAGGTTCTAGGAACCCTAATAAGATCGAAGCGGCCAGGTGGAAAAGGAAACCAAAGTTCTTACTTGAAAAAGACAGAGATCATTGGCCCGTAGCGCCGCCATACGACATTATCGGTCGTTTACATCGGGTCCCTTGAGGCTTGGAATGTTGAACAAGGACCCTAACCCTACGTTCACAATTTTTTTCTTTTTTTTTCTTCTGTGTTAAAGTTTGAGCGCTTGAGCTCCCATCTCCCGCATGTATCAACTGACTCTGAGCCATGTCAGAAAAGCCCATGGACTGACCTCCTCATCACTGACCTACTCATCAACTTCCATGATTCTGCGATGTACTCGGCGGACTCAGAATGCACCAAATCCCAGTTTTACTTCCCAGCTGCAGCTTCAGCCCAACTCCAGAGACCAGATTCGGCTTTCGGAATTCGGGCTGTGCCAGTGGCACTTGTGTTCTGAAGGTGACGAGGGCACGAGGAACAGGCAGATCAAGTGACGACCCAAGATCCAGAAATCCTTATAAGAAGGATGTTACTCAGTAGTATCTATCCAGTTCATCCACAATGCTCCTCTCCTCTCTCGCCGCACTCATCTCTGTAGCTGTACTCGTTACTGCGTCTCCCGCGGCACGAGGTATCTGTGGCTCCCATAGTGATACTAATATGAGGAACGAATGCTCATTGTGTTGCAGATGTGGGTGTTTGCACCGGCGAAGTCGTCGTTTCAGAGACATTTATCGGTGAGGAGAAGAATGTGAAACTTCAGCATGTTAGTTGCCCTGTGGCACCTACTGTGGCAAAGCGGGCTATTGCTCCCCGGCAGACCTCTGATGTCTGCGGGAATGCCTGTAAGTTCGAAGTCTGTTTCTTGCCCCTCATTTTCCCTAAGGTGAAGTATAGGTGAAACCAATTGCTTCTCCTCGGGCAGCGAGCCAACTTCCAACGACTGTCACGTCATCGCAGATGCTTTGCGATTTCAAAGTCAAAACGAAAGTATGCATGACCATCTCCGCAGTGAACCGACTGATGGAATTACATTTTCAGGTGCCTTGTTCGAGATTGAGACCGGTGTACGTTCCTCCTCGAGCATAACTGTGAATCCCTCTAATCATCATTGACAATCAGGTAAACAACACTGTTGTGCTGACTTTTGAGACCTGTACCACATTCTATGTAAACCAGGATCCGTTTGATCAACTCTACTGTCGAACTGACTGGGTACGTCAATTTCGCTGGTTGTGAGAAGTCTGGGAACCTGTTTCTTATGATACTGTCTATTTGCAGGCCACTCTCGTTGACTTTGCAAGTCACGTTTTATCATAGAGTCGCGTCAATTGCTTATACCTCTTTCAGATCGCTCCCACCTGCATTTCTGGGGGAAATTGTGTCGCGAATGATCAACAATTTTTCATTGAGTGCGTCGATTTCCTCTACTTTTGCAAAATCTCACTCAGTGTCTTGTAGAGTCCAACATTCCTAAACAATTCCTTCCAAGGTTTTCTTCCATCTATCTCTAAAATTAAAATAAACACTAAAAAGGAATGCTTTGAAACGGATGTGTAGTTATGTACTGTATATTGCCAATTATTGTTGTGATGGCCAAAGCTGGAGATATCATCCCCAAACTAGTAATGCTTTTCCGACATTCAATGGACCAATTATCCAAGTCTAGGACCTTAAGTACGGCTGAGGCCCAAGCGTTGATTGAGAGTGAACGTTGGCAAGATCATCGGTAGATGACGATTTGTCTGTGGATAAAGCAAGATGATATAAAACCCTGAGCAGTTTGACTCCAGCTGACGGTGCATAGCTACAATTACCCATCCTGAATGCGACCGGAGCTTTGAACTTTCCTACAGCACGTACTAAAAAAAAAGATCAGCTGACCCTAGTCCCAAGTGCCGCAGCCGCAGTGTGAACTTGAAGACAAACTTCATCAACCGCGTTCCCATGTTCCATTATAAAACAGCAATTTCTGCCGTCTTCTTGACGCTGAACCTGTAGAAAGGCATTGTGTAGACCTGATTCGATCGTTACCGCTGGCTCGTTTTGAATGGCATTCCACAGCTATGGTCAGATCGAGATGATCTAGGTCCAGTTATAAAAGGTATCTTGCTTTCACAGCTCCTTACACGCCCAATCCACAATGAACGTTTTCGAAGATAACCTGCTCTGCCGTTTATACGATCCCAAATCTGGCTCAGACCTCCTCCTAGATGGCTGTAATGCCTCGGTTCTTGTTACTGATGTACACGCGTCTGTAACAATATCTCAGCGATTTACCAACTCATCGCATCGGTCGTCCGCGGAATCGTGCATCTACGCCTTTGGACTCATGGCGGATGCCGCTGTTTGTGGATTTTCCATGGTCAGAGCAGACGGTACAAAAGTCGAGGGCGTTGTAAAGGAAAAAGAAAAAGCTAGGCAAGAGTATGCAGAGGCCTTGAAGCAGGGAAAAACTGCCAGTCTCGGCTCTCAAGAAACTCCAGATGGTGAGTGACCATGCATTTTACTCAAAACATATTCTTACCATTGATTATTAGTCTTTTCTATTGCTGTTGGGAACATTCTCCCTTCAGAAACCGTCACCATTACTCTGCGATATATTCAAACTCTTACCGATGACGAAAAAAAGGACCAGATCAAGTTCATCTTCCCCCGAACTTATGCACAGAGGTATGGCGCTGCGCCAACGACTAACAGTGCGCGAGGAGCGACTGCCCACCAACCATTCCAAATGGATGTCGTCGTTCAACAAGCTGGGGCGATCAGGAGTATATCTTGTCCCTCCGCTCACCCTATCTCGCTCGAGCTAGGTCTTCCGGACGGTGTGGCCGCTCCAGATGAAACCTCTCATTTTGCCACCGTGTCTCTCACCGATCGTACTGGATACCTTACTCAAGATGTTGTTCTGGTCATTACCGCGGCTGGCCTCGATGCTCCCCGATGCTTTGTTGAGCCTCACCCAAGCCCGAATCAGGAGACGACAGCCCTGGCCCTGACATTTGTCCCCCGATTCAACCTTCCTGATGTACCTGGGGGCATGGAATACATCTTCCTCGTCGACCGCAGTGGAAGCATGGAAGGCCAAAATATCCAACTCGTCCGAGAGGCGTTGGTTGTCCTTCTAAGAGGTCTTCCAACCGTTAGGACAACATTCAACATTGTCTCGTTCGGATCCCAAGCGACGAAGTTGTGGGAAACTAGTCGGGCATACTCCCAAACCACCTTGGAAGAAGCTACGCGCCACGTGGAGTAGGTTCGAAATTTGTCTTATTCGATCATTTTCTCACTGATGCGCCATTAATCAATAGTTCCATGACCGCCAATTATGGGGGGACCGAAATTGCTACAGTGCTGGAACTTGTCTTTTCTTCACTGTCAAAACCCCTTACCCGCCCCGCTGCAGTCTTCCTCTTGACTGACGGAAGTGCCTGGGACGTCTCCTCCTGCGTATCCCACACTAACGCCGCCGTGGCCAGTCTTCCCGACCCTAATGACCCTGCTACATCCTTGCGTGTGTTCACCTTAGGCATCGGAGATGGCGCTTCGAGCGATACATGCGACAGCATTGCCCGAGCAGGGAGCGGGATTGCGGTCTACGTGAAAGCAGGCGAGGCTGTCACTGGCAAATGTGCGAGACTAGTCAGGGCAGCCAGAACACCAGAAGTACGAGCCGAGGTTGTCTGGGATGTACCCGACGGCGACGAGGATGGTTTTGAGATGGTTGAAGATCTCTCTTCTCCACTTGCATTGAAGAAAAAACCTATCGATAAATTGATCAATCTTTTTGCCGAAGATGCAACAACGGCCTATGAACCCTCTACCGGCCCCCCACCCAAACCGAACCCGACCCTTCCACCGCCTGCCCGGATTCAGCAAGCGCCGCTTAAATTGTCGCCCATGGTTCCTGGTTCAAGAACTCTAGTGTATGCCATCGTTCAGACACCATCTTCGACAACGAACACTTGGCTATCGAATTTAAAGGGTATCAAAATCAGGGGACGGGTCACTTCCACAGACAATATAGTAGAGCTCGTGGCTCCTCTATCAAAAGTCCTTCCGTCGCCATTTGCCAAGTCTGATCGCCCCTTCCTGACCCTTCAATCTACGTTCCTACATACTCTCGCGGCCAAAGCACTCATCCGAGATCGCACCGAAGGAAAACACTGTTTCCCTTCCTCTGTTTCTGCTCTGTTTGAGCCCGTGGCAGGCGATGACAAGGCTGAACTCAAGGCTGCATATCTCGAAAAGGATATAGTGCGCTTGGGGACGGAATTTGGTCTTGCGAGTCAGTATACCTCTTTTATCGCAGTCGATGAAAGGCCTTCGCAGAAACAAGTAGCACCTATTTTATCCCATGAGCCTGGAAGAGCGCCCAAGGTGGCTAGTGGATCTGGAATGCTCATGAGCAGGACAACCGGACTTGCCAGGTCACGTTTTAGGTCGCTTGCTTCACATGCTCCTAATCTTTTCGGTGCATCACCGCTCGCTAGTCTCCGAACAAAAGGACGTGCTGCGCCTGCTCCTGTGTCTCCCCCTGCCTCCGCACGTCGGTCTATCGCTCCCGGCGCGAGCCCCTGGCTGGCTTCAACCGCGTATAACGCCTCCGAATATGACGCCTCCGAACTTGCTTTTATCCCACTCTCTGAAAGCTCAGCTAGATCTCTATCGTCAGGTCATCTTCAATCGATTCTTCCCATTCCCATTCCAAGCAGTCCAGGGTCATCGACACCATTGAGTTCTGCAGGACTTCTCGTAGCCATAGCCCGTCTCCAGCAATGGCACGGAGGCTTCCAGCTTACCTCGGCCTTTTTGGGGCTCCTTGGGAACGCTCCCGATTTCTCGTCCAAGTTATCTGGGCTGGACGTTAACGGATTTGCTGCTCTTATGCGAAAACATGGTGTAGAGAATCAGGATGTGGGTGCGACATTGCTGGCGCTTATTTGGATGGAGAGGCAAGGTGGTGAGGATGCGCTAGATATGAAGGAGAAAGCAGAAGAATGGGTCAAGAATGAGGTTGGCGGAGAAGACCGCGCACGGGAGCTGAAAGAGAGTGCCGGAAAGGTGTTTGCGTGATACATGGACACCTTCGCTCCACCGCTTGATTTCAAGTTATACTTCACAGTAGATCGAATCAAAATTTTCACGTGTTGTACATACTGTATCACAATTTGAACGGGCGGCGCCGGCAACTGACTCGTGCACCAGAAAATTGCCAGAAATTTTCAACTATAGAGTTGTGTGTAAAGACTTGAAATATCACATTATCATTATGTTTATGTTTATGTCCACCTCTAATTATTGATTCGTGGACAACTTGGCCTTGGCCTTTCCCGCCACTCGCATGATAATCATGACCAGAACCGAGAGGCATCTAGAATCGAAAATAGGCCTGATACAGTTCCTCCAGAGACTGATCATGACAAGAGCTCTCAGTGGGAGGTAATTGGGTGGTAGTATCCCGCACAGAAGGGTAGCCATAACCATGCCCATGACCATTGATCATGCTAGTAGAGTCGGCAATGTTCAGGTAGTGAGATGGAGATCGCCACTCGTTACTTCGAGTCTGTCCTTGAAGACGATCATACGGGTTTGGGAACGAAGATGAGTGGGAACCATATTGCGAAACGCCTTCGCCGGAAGAAGGCCAGTCCCATCCAAAGTCCGCGTTTCCGTGGTTATCATAGATCGATGGGGAATACTCCCAATCATCGCAGGGATCGGAGAGCGAGGACGATTCCTCCTGTAGATAGTGTCAGCTCCAACATCTTGCACAACACGTAAATAAGCCCACTTACTCGTCGGAAATAGCTGACCTCTGCTAGTGTCCGCGGCGGCCTTGCCAGCTCTGGTTTTATCGGATGCCCTCTAGGTTTCTTCTCTTCCTCAACATTGGTAGCACTATTCTTCCTTGAGCTGGGCTTGGGCTTAGGCTGGAAACGATAATCGGGGTAGGCTATGCGGTGCATTTCAGCTTCCATGGCGGCTTTTCTTCTGTATTCCTCTACGATATGAGGAGGGGCCATGCGCCACATATCTGCAATTTCCTTGGAAAGGGAAGCTTCGGACGATTTCTTTTTTTCCACCCTCAGAATCCTCGTCATTTCATTTCGGAATATGATGAAGCAGTTTCTGGGACGAGGGATTTTGCCGCTGCTGCGAGGGGAAGGGAAGACCTGATCTGCTTGGGGCATATTTGGAGAGCGAGGCATAATGATGTGAGATTTGTAGCAATGCCCAAGGATCGAAGTAGAGACAAACGCGCGGTTTGAACGAGCTGGGAGGTGGTTCTGAGGAGACCAAGTCGGACTGTCGACCAATCGTGCGCGAAGGCCTCCATAAATACCCCACAAGCCGGTCAAAAAGGTCATTTGTGGAAAGTGAAATGTGGCCTTTGAACCAAGGCCATTTGATCGTATTGTTCGCAAGTTGGCCTAGCGGTCAAAGGACTTTCCTAATTGGGAAGCTATCTCACTGCTTTGGCCTCTGCTCTTGACCAAACTCACACGAGTCAAACTGTTTGCTGTGGCTTTTTTTCAGCTGTTCTAAAAAGATTTCGGATCGTGGCCATCATATGATTGAGGTACAGCGAAAATAAATGGACAAATAGATACATATCTCTTACGTTCCCTCTGCAACTTCAACACTCGAGCTCTACGTAGTGCCATCCGGGAGATTGGGCAAAGGAAAGTCTGTCTCCATATGCTCTCTCTATGGTAAGTCTAGTCAGCGATATCAATCAATACATACACCAAAAGCACCTACGTAGTGTCTGAAATGTACCGTCTTCCCAACATTCGTAATCTCTTCAACCTCGGCCTTAGTGAGCAGATCGGAAGGCAGAGAAAAACATTGAGCGAGGCGTTTAATGCGTGCTTCGTTTCCGCTTGTTGTGACAGCTACAACTCCCACTGCGCGCGTCCAGAGGAGAAGCACAACAGCTTCATCGATTGGGGTTGAGAGGTCTCGACTGGTTCCCGAGATTCGTTTCGCGATCCGCGTCAAAATTGGCTTGATAGGACCACCGGTAGGATGTCGAATGAGAGGTGTGAGAGGCCCATAAGATTCAGTCACAATTCCATGTTTCGCGTGAATATTCAAAACTGGCTCGAGGTGAGTGAGGAGATATGGATGGAACTCGATCTAGAAAAAGATGATAAAGGTACGTAGGATTAAATTGAAGTATATCGTGTACATACCTGGTTCACGACCGGTTTGTATTTTGCGCCATCCAGTATAGTTTCCAAGTCCTGAGGCCGAAAGTTACTGACGCCTATTTCCTTTATCTCTCCCGATGACTTCATCTCCTCTAAAATCTGCCAAGTCTGTTTGAGATCTTCAGGTGCCACGATGAACGGGTTGTGTATTAAGAAAAGGTCTGGAATGAAGCCAAGTTTTTTTATGGATTCCTGGACCGCAGCGCGCACGTCATTTATTGAATGTACTTCCTTCTTGCTGTCAATGGGTGGACCGACTATAAACATGGTACCACTTAAAAAATACCGCCTGATCTGGAATTCGACGACGGCTTACGCTTAGAGGTAACGAAGATGTCTTGCTTAGGGATGCCGGATTGCTTGATTACTTCCCCCGTCGCAGATTCGTTTCGGTACAGTTGAGCTGTATCGATGTGACGAATGCCACTCTGAATGATAATAAAAAGGTCATTTGAAGGGAACTTTTGGCTGGGAGTATCTGATATCAACCTTGATTGCGATTAAGCCAGCTTCCAGAGGGGTTTTTGCGGCGTCTCCTGATCCATTCCCCTAAGCAATCCAGGGGATTTGGACTCCAGAGGACAAAGTCAGAGCTTGCGCGGTGGGAGACATGGATGTAAAGCTGGCAAATTCCGGGCCGGCCTTGCGATCCTTTTCGTTTACCTTTCCCGCCCTTCATAAAAATGTTCGTCTGTCGGTATCATTTTCATTTTTCCGTCTGGTGTGAAAGTTAAAGTCATTGTAGCCATAGGTCTCACCCGCAGAGGCTCGATATACGCTCCAGACTGATTCTCCGAAAGTATTCACTCGCGGAAAAACTTGCTTTTCAAAAAGTCCAGTTGCAGCTGTGCCATTTATTTTCGAGAAATTAAACTCGCTTCTCGCTATTTTAAACCCAAAAAAGTGCGGGCCTCGGACAAGAAGATCAGTAATCGGAAGGAATGCTCACACGAGCATACTGGCAGGATGCATACTCTATTTTGCGTCGGTGTTTCTGTACCACAACTGTCATCCGAAAAATATCCGCACGCGATTGACGTGGTCAGACTACCGATCGCCGTTGTGAAAAAATTGACATAAACTTTCTTCGTTGCGAATTTATAAAGCCACGCTCGAGGTATGTGGATCCATTGTCCTCACCCACTTTTTAAAATTTTCCAATGTACTTGACACGGCAGTTGCGACTCATTCTCCAACCCACACTTACTGTAGTTGCTGTTGCAGCCTGTGCAGGGGCAACAATCCTCTACGCTGGAGTCAACGAGGTATACCCAAGATGCCTCATTCTTGGCCCAATGCTAAAGTTTACTTACCAGTCTGGCGGTGAATTTGGTGTTTTCGGTACGCCCGGAACTGGGCTTCCAGGGGAATTTGGCGTGTAAGTTTCCTTTGTGTGTCCCACACTTTATGTAGCTAAGCTTCTTCTGCTTGAACCAGGACGTACGATTTCATCAGCCAAGTAAATGACCTACTGTATCCAAGTTCCTTGATGGTTTATTTATTTATTTGCCAGAGCACCGTGGATACATTCGTCGATGTAAACCAGATCAACTTTTTCCGGGTCACTTTCCTCATGGAACGGATGTGCCCTCTCGCTACTGGCCTCGGAAGCACTTTTAACGAAACGGTGAGCATAGCCCCATAGAATAATGTATATGCGGGCTTGTGGTTGATTAGAGTTTCAGTATTTCAGCGAATACGCAAATGCTATCAACTACATCACGGTCACGAAAGGAGCATATGCATTGATTGATCCTCATAACTACATGGTTGCTCTATTCATTCGTTTTTTTCTCAGCCTCGCCTAAACCTTATTTTACAGCGATACAAGTATGATTTGAGGTCCCCCAGTTGACGTTGCATTACTGACGGAACATCCCCTTCAGCGATCCTTCCAGTCAACCTTTTAGCGGAAGTGTATGTTACGGTTCTTGTCAGACTTTCCACATCTAATCGTGCACCTTCAGATCATCGGGGACACTACTGATTCTAAAGTATGATTTACGGAATCCCTCGGACATATTGATATTGATGTGCGTCATTTCAGGCAGCTACCACCGCTCAATTCCAAGAATTCTGGACCGAACTAGCCAGTCGCTTTGTCAACAATCCCAAGGTTGTCTTTGGAATTAATAACGAGCCTCATGACATGGTTTGTCTTTTCCAACCGTTCTCAATAAAACGTCTCAAGTCATATACCCGTATAGTCTACACAACTGATCCTCGCGAATGACCAAGCTGCTATCAACGGTATCCGTTCGACTGGTGCTAAACAGCTCATCCTCGCTCCCGGTAACGGTTTTACTGGCGGCCACAGCTGGACACAGGTCACCGGTGCAAATGACGATCCTTCTAGCGAATGGTTGAACAAGCTCGTAGACCCTTTGAAAAACACCGCGATTGATATTCATGAATATCTCGGTATGTTGACTTGATAGATGCGGATGAAGTCCAGATTTAACGTTACTCCGTAACCGACAGACGAGGACTTTAGTGGATCTCACGATACTTGCACCCAACCCGGTGAGCGCAAAAGGACATCGGTCCCGTCTGTTCATGGCATTCATTTATTGTGTATAGGCCCTTCCAACCTTGCCGCTCTTACAACCTGGCTTCAGGAGAACAACCTCAAGTGCGCCTATTGTTTTGCTTTACTGCTATTGCCTCCTGTTTAAAATATACAACGTGCTTCTTCTAGAGCCATCATCAGCGAATTCGGCGGATCCAACGATCCCACTTGTCTTTCAGTATGTTTTCGCATTTCCAATCGAACTGAGCTGAAATACCCCATACATAGCTGGTCCCGCAACTGATCAACTACCTTTCTGAAAACGATGTATACATCGGATGGACGGCCTGGGCTGCTGGTCCTTGTGAGTGACAGCTTACGAGTTACTGGAACGGGCACTTCATTCGTCCTGTACTAAATCAGTCTGGGGAACCAACTCTCCCTGCTGTGGACCCGAAGTCGGCAGTCTTGAGCCCGGTCAGCGTGATGAAGCCGGTGGCCCCAAGTAAGTCCTTTTCAATAGTTGAAGCAAATTGTTCGCTCATGAACAATGTGTGCTATCTGTAGTGGATACACGACCGTTTGGGAAGCGGTCATCCAACCAACCATCAACCTCTCCGGTAAGTCCTCACTGATCTTCTTTTAATTTGGAAAAAAAAAACTGAGCTGAAACCGTGGCGCGCTTGTAGCTCTCAAGCGCAGCGGAACTTCGAGTCTGTCGTAAACGGGAAAGGCCATGCTTGTTGTATAACAGCTCTGTTTATACCGGTGTAGTTGTATAGCACAGAAAAGAATAAGAACATGATTTTGTTTAGTGAGTTTTCCCTCTGTCGGGATGAGCTTGAACAATGCCGCAGGAGAGAAAAAACTGCTGGGCCCTGGGTCCCGTGGAGACCGTGACGGGAGTTAGGTATTATGAATGGTGCTTTCGTCATGAAGATGGCCTTCCATGCCGACGGTCGTCCTTTCGTTGCTCAAGCTAGATAAGAAAGGAAGTCAGGACAAAAAAGCTTGGTCTAAACCAGAAAGACGCGCCCAAGCATTCTTGCATTCCCTATAAGCCTGGAAATAATCCAAACATTTTTCCCTGTCAAAGTCATACTTCATCATGCATGCTAGAGATGCTCTGGATGCTGCCTCGCATGGGCTGTGAGGGCGAAAGAGAAGTATCGACTGGGAAGGAGCATTCTTGTTTGGCTCACTCACTCAATGAACCGGGAAACGACGTCCCGACCCTTTAAACATATTTAGACCGCCGCAGAAACGTTAGTTGGAATACGAGAACACCTGAAACTGTTCCCTGTAGTTCAATGGCTTGACATTGGCCTGTGGGGAGGGCAGAGGCGCGTTATTGGTCGTAGATGACATCGTGGATATGGAAAGACATTCAAAGGCTCCGCTAGCCGCCGAATTAACGCTTGAGTCTGTTTTTTTTCCCCAACCTGTATCATTTACATAAACATCTGAGGGCATATAGATGTTCAAGCTACTCAGACTCGTATTGATCAAAGTCTGGCCAATATTCCAACTCCATTGGATCGACCACTCACATCGGAGGACCTTTCAAGTTAAACTGCTTCTTCAACTCTTCCATCCCCTCGGTCGGTAATCTCGCTCAATGGGCGTCCGTTTTATAGTTGGTAGAAATGAAAACACGGTACGTGTCCAACCCAAGCCGACTGAAAGGTAGGGTGGCACTTGCGCGATGAGTGGAACAGCTTGAAGACTCGTAACAATCGGCTCTGGTTCCCCCGAGTGCTCATCCGAGGCGACCACCGACCACACTATTGGGAAAACGCTTCTGTACCCAACTAAGGACCGTATCCCAATCGGTGGCCCAACCATAGTAAAATTTGAATTCTGGCCGTTTTCGTCCCAGGGGAACAGAGAAGAAGTGCCTAGGTAGCGTTTCGGTCGGGAAATGGCTCAAAAAAGGCTTCATTCCCTTCCATTCATTTAGCAAATTTTCCTGAGCAAAGGATGGGAAGCTGTATCGACATCCGACTGTTCAAGTTCCGAGCATCGAGCATCGGAGAGTGAGCGTTGGGTGGACCATCGTAGAACGGAATGTAATGTCTTTGTTTATTCTGTAAGGGTTCCTCGACTAATATACAAAATCTAATAACAATAACACAAAACAAAAGTACAAATCATGGATGAAAGAGTATCGCAATTAGGATGTATAAATTACGCAATGTCCCCCGAGAGAGCATCATAAAAATGATGGTTTAAAAGTCCTCGTCGAGTGCACTACGAGAGGTTGATGATAAGTGAGGGCCCAATAGCGAAGAGGTGTCTATGAACTTACAAAGTCCTCGAAGCCTGTGTCGTTGAGCTCTCGCCAGAGTGGTTGACTCCAGCCTTGGAATAATCTGATACCCGCTTCTCAAAGAAATTGGTCTTGCCTTGCAGCGAGATCATATCCATAAAGTCAAAGGGATTGATGACATTATAGTGCTTTTTATTACCGAGAGCGACAAGCAAACGATCAGCAACAAACTCGATGTATTGGCACATCAGCTTGGCATTCATGCCGATGAGGCTGACAGGGAGGGCATCTGCAAAACACATGAACATTGATTTCACGAAGAAAGTATCGACAGATGAGGAACGCACCAGTTAAAAACTCCTGCTCAATGACAACTGCCTCAGTAATTATCTTCTCAACCGTGTTGGGGTGTGGTCGACGACGGAGGTGGCTGAAAAGGAGGCAGGCAAAGTCGGTATGCATACCCTCGTCCCGGCTGATGAGTTCGTTGGAGAAAGCGAGACCAGGCATCAATCCGCGCTTCTTCATCCAAAAGATGGATGCAAAGGAGCCGGAGAAAAAGATGCCCTCGACGGCAGCAAAGGCGACCAGGCGTTCACCGAACGCGGCCTGGTCATCAGTAATCCAGCGCAACGCCCACTCGGCCTTGCGTTTGATGCAAGGAATAGTCTCGATGGCGTCGAAAAGGAAGTCTCGCTGAACGGGGTCCTTGATGTACGTGTCAATGAGAAGGGAGTAGGTCTCGGAGTGAATATTTTCCATCATAATTTGGAACCCATAGAAGCACCGTGCCTCAGCGACCTGGACCTCGTTGGAGAAACGCTCAAGGAGGTTTTCGTTGACAATGCCATCCGACGCAGCAAAGAACGCGAGGACCCGGGAAATAAAATAACGTTCATTATCACTGAGACGGTTGTTCCAGTCGTGGAGGTCCTTGGACAAGTCCATTTCCTCTGCAGTCCAGAATGAAGCTTCGGCTTTTTTATACATTTGCCAAATCTAAAGAGGATAGTCAGCCGAGTGAGGGAAAATAGTTGAAGACTACATACCTCGTGATACTGAATGGGGAACAGCACGAAACGACGCCTTGACTCTTGCAGAAGAGGCTCTTCGCCTTGACAAAAAAAAAATCAGCATCGAAGTCCGAGAGAAAAAGAAAGAAAGCAACGCGTACTTTCTGGTAGCTCGATATCACCGACGAAACGTTGCTTGAGATCCTCGAGTCTAGCTGCCTTGGTCTCCTCGTTTTCTTCGAGGACTTCTTCTCCTTCAGCCTCATCTTCGTCTTTGAGAGAGACAGGTGACGGTGAGCGACGTCTGTCGTCAATAATAGTTCTCTTTGAGCGCTTCTTGGTGGGAGAGTCAAAAGTTAAGGAGGCGATGGCAGCAGCAGCCTGGACAAGAAAAATGGTGAGACAAATGATGAGCAAAGAATAACAGAATGAAAACCTTTTTGCTGGGCGTAGGGGCGGGAGAAGGAAGACGGGTAGCCATTTGAGAAGAGAGATGATAGTGGAAAGAGAATGAGGGAAAACTGAGAGACGTGACTGCTTTTTAAACCGTCGCGTTTAGTCAACAATCAAATTCGCAGGCTTCGCGTTGAGCGAGTGAACGCGAACTGCACGTGATCGGAGCATAGTTACTCCGTCAGTGGCCACCATGACTCGCCGCTCCATTGTTCTCATTAATGGCCCCAATCTGAACTTGCTAGGCACCAGAGAGCCGCAGATATACGGCCACGAATCTCTGGCTGATGTCGTTGCCCTTGCAAAACAAAACGCGGAGAGGCTCGACGTAAAGCTATATGATTTCCAGAGTAATCATGAAGGGGCAATCGTGGATAGAATCCAACAGGCCAGAGAAGAAGGTGTCAATGGCATCATTATTAATCCTGGTCAATATTCTAGTAGCTTTTTGACAACTTATTAACATCGAGTCCAGGAGCCTACACCCATACGTCGGTAGCTATCCGAGATGCACTACTGGGTGTAGAGATACCCTTTATCGAGCTCCATGTATCCAATGTACATGCTCGTGAACCCTTCAGGCATCACTCTTACTTCTCTGATAAAGCTGTCGCTATCATCGTTGGCTTTGGTGTCAAGGGATACGGTCAGTCCTGGCTGGACATTCGATCGCATTTTCTAATGAGCGGTCCAGAGTACGCTCTTGACTTTGTAGCGACCAGTCCCAAGTTTGCTTGACCAAGTAGCCAATTATTTTCTATAGCGAGGAGATGTCCACTCAATTGCTTGTACAACCAGTGCTTTATACAGATATCGTCCATAAATATGTGTTCAAGAATTCCTCGGTCATTCTGTTGGAAGTTCCTTCATCACCTGCACACGATTCGACTGCGTAGATGCTACCAGAGGTCGTGAACGTTCGATGTGAGCTCGACTCGGACGACCTCCTCTGCCGCGACCTCCCCGATTATCAGACGGTTTGGAAGTGGGAGGTTTAGCAACGGGAATTCCTTCTGGAGAGTTCTCAACTGCAGTGGGAGTCACCACTGCATCAATTTGCTGTGGCTTCGCTCCTGCTGCATGGCCCTGAGCTCGAGGGTGCGATGCTGATGAGGGGGGACGTGAGGAAGATGTGTTCATCATAGGTCCAGGAGCGGAATGGTTTGACGCATCGCCAGTTTGCAAAAGCGCACGCGACATGTCTCTTCTGTGGCCCGCTGAGCGTCTGCGGGATTTGCCTGATCCTGGGACGGGACTTTGAGCTGCAGAAGTGATCGGGTTCGAAGGGTCACCCTCAGGAATATCCGAAGTAACAGCACCAGATTCAACTGCTGGCTGATCACCTCCCTTGGTATTTTTCTTCTTCTGCTTTGGCTTTCTCTCTTTATCACTCCGATTGAGAGGTTGTGATAGAGGTTGCATTTGTTTTATGCCACCACCGCTACTTCTTCCTCCTCCCGCTGGCCTCCCGCTACGAGCTTGTTTCGCATTACTTGTTCCGGCTTCTACTCCAGTCCCAGGTCCCTGACCTCTACCACCTCCGCCGCCTCCCCTGGCACCCAAATTTCCGGACGCCGGAAACAGTCCTTTCGAAGGACCATTTTCATCTGGGCCCCCTTTGCCAGTATTTGCATCTTGTGCAGCAGCATTTTCAGCTTCAGTCTTTCTTTTAGCTTCCTCCTCGTCTTCATGTTGCTGAGCTGTGGCTTGGGTATATGACAGTCCTGTCACTGTGCCCGCCACGCCAACTGCGGAGATGGATTCTGCGATGCCCATTTCTATCAGTGATCAACATCAGTGAAAATTTCAGCAGAGGAACGAAGGTATATGCCTCACAGAGTGCTGAAGGATGGAGCGGAAACAAATTGCGCGTCGATGACATCATATTGTTGCAGTTCCATGACAGGAACGATCACGTGATAATCATCGCGAAATAGCATCGAATTGCGTAACCACTGCGAATCGCGTCCCACACAACATACGCCTTCAACAAGGTGACATGGGATCCCTCTCGTCATAAGGCGGGCCGGCCACACCCCACGTCTCGCAACGAGCTGATCTCCTGACCTTTTTCGGGCCGCACTGTAAATGCTTCAGAAAGTTTTCGGTTGTCCTTCACCTTTATCATGTCTCCAGTAATCCATATTGATCCTGCTCGAACCATAAGTCGAGTCGATCCTCGTATCTATTCCGGATTCACGGAGCATATGGGGAGATGCATTTATGGTGGAATTTATGAGCCCAGTACGTCCTGATCATCTGCCACAAGAGTCATACTCCTTCTTAATCCTTCATAGATAACCCCAACTCACTTTCGGATCCTAACACCGGATTTCGGAAAGACGTGCTGGATGTGCTCAGGGAGTTGAATGTTCCTATCTTCAGATATCCAGGAGGAAATTTTGTCAGTAGTTATCGATGGCAAGGTCTGTTGTTTAGCTATCGCCCATTCCATTACTTCTCTTACGAGGTTAGATGGTATTGGGCCCAAAAATCTCCGCCCTCGAAGACCTGAGCTCGCATGGCTAACGGAAGAGTCTAATCAGTTTGGAACCGATGAATTTATGCAGTTTTGCAAGGAGATGAACGCTGAACCATATATCTGCCTGAACATGGGTACGGGTACATTAGAAGATGCACTGGCATGGTTGGAATATTGTAACAGGTCAGTTCTACTGGTCATTGGGTAGTATTGTATACTGCGCAATACAAGCCCATCCCCTTGTAACAGCTCAGCCAATACACACTATGCCAACCTTCGCCGAGCCAATGGACATCCAGAGCCTTATAATGTGAAGTACTGGAGCTTGGGAAACGAAGTATGGGGTCCTTGGTAGTTACAAAGATTTCTCGAGTTCACACATCAGTCCTAATTGATACTTTGAAGGCAAGTGGGTCAAATGGAATCCCAGGACTATGCGAAGAAAGCTTTTCAATGGGCGAAAGCTCTGAAATTGCTCGATCCCAAGATTCAATTGATCTCCTGTGGAGGTGTGTTCGTGTGACGACTACAAGTCAAAAGCTGAAATTTGTTATAGAAACTGGTTATTCCGACTGGGATCGTGTAACTTTGAAGAAGCTAGTCTCCCTGGTGGATTATCATTCAATACACAGTCCGTTGTTCTGTTTCCATCTTATGCCATGAGCTCTGATATGGCTCTCAGTCTATACCGTGTCCGAAGGAAATCATGCTGTGAACGTTATGGGACCTGCAGCGGCAGAGAAGGCTTTGGATATTACAAAAAGTCTCATTGACCTCGCCAAAATAGAGGCTGAACTGGACAAGCAAGTTACTGTGTGAGTGTTTGCGCTGCCTTCCCATTCCGTACTGATAACGCGACTAAAAAGTTGTTTCGACGAGTGGAATGTCTGGGACCCCGTTCGAGCGCCTGGAGAGGCTGGTGCCGAAGAGCATTACGATCTTAGTGACGCTCTTGCTGTCGCATCTTGGTTGAATGTATTTGTTCGGAAAGCTGATATTGTCAAGATCGCTTGCATAGCACAGTGAGTTAATTATCGATGAAAAGAGTACCTCTTTTAACCACCAAATTCAGGTCGGTAAACGTGATATCCCCAATCATCACTTCTCCGAAAGGCCTGTTTAGACAAACTACATTCTATCCGCTGAAGCTTTTCGCAACTCTGATGCATGGCATCTCACTTGACGTGCACGTTGCATCTCCTCTATATGATGGAAAAACAGTTCCCGATTGGATACAAAAGTTGGAGACAAAGACAGGGGGTGACCACAAACTTACCAAATATATTGACGTGAGCGCCACTCTCAGCGAGTCCGGGGACGAGATACGAGTGGTTATTGTCAACAAACACGCTACAGACGCGTACGTTGTGCCCATCCTCTTTGGACCAGCTTGTAAGGTCGTTGGGGAGACGGCGAAGGTGTATGAGGTCTGGAGCCCAGATCTCAAAGATAGAAATGGATGGGACGGAGAGAGGGTCCAGACAGTCGAGAAGGAGGTGTCGTGGACCGGAGAATATTCGGTGAGAGAGCACTCGTTCCAGCGTACGTTTTTCTTCTTCTCTCCAGGTACCCGTCAACTGAATATTGCTATCCTAAACCAGTGTTGGTCTTCAAGATTGCCATGCAGATATACTAGACCGGGTATGGGGGTCGGAACAAGCGGCATCTTAAGAGTCAATAATATCTATTCGTTATCTACCGGTACTTACTTTCCTTGACTGCTGAAAACCTCCGAGATGCTTTTTCCCAGTCCCCGGCTAGGTGTCAAGTGACTACCTCCGGCCCGTCGTCGCTGAACCTCGTTCGCGCATTTTCCTGTCCTACCGCCACCATCCAATAGATTTGTTCTAGCTTTTTGTCGCTCACGGGACCTATCCTACATGAAGCATAAAAGCAAACCGAAAAAAGGTGCTAATCGCGGTCCTTCTGTTCATTGAGACAAGCCCTGTCTTCCTGAAATGCGCCTTTCACCGAAAGTTTATACCTGGTTATGCGGTCTGTTTGCTAGTGAGTCGCATTGTTTTTTTACCATTAGTGACGCTTATGGCATGAACAGGTCTTGGGTACGGTCTTGGTGCAAGGAAGCAAAAAAATTTCGCATTAATGGTCTCATAGTTCCATCATCTTTGGATATGATCTTGGTGTGATGGCAGGAGTTCTCTCCGCGACCGATTTCATCGCAAGTGCTCCTTCAGATATCAGATACCTCAACCGACTGCTCATTAACTTATCTAGGACACCATGGGATCCAGATTCCATGACCCAAATTTGGAAGGGTTGATCACCAGCATTTTTCGTACGTCTTGCGTCTGTTTTCGAGATTTTGGGTGCGTGCTCAAGGAGGAAACGTTTTGCAGTTCTTGGATGGTAAGAGCAGAATTTCAAGTTTCCCCGGCTCAATTTTAACGTCACACGCGGGAAGCTTTGCTGGAATGTTCCCTGTGGCCTACCTTGCAGATTACTTTGGGCGGCGGAAGACAATCCAAGTTGGGGCTTTGGTATATCTGTGCGTTTACTTGAAATTCGCATTGATATACGTTCTAACCAGCTTTATATTCAGGCTCGGAGGAGCTCTTCAAACTGGGGCCCGGAATATCGACATGATGTGGGCTGGACGTTTCTTCGCGGGCTTTGGCGTTGGCGTCATGGCGGACCTGGCGCCTTTGTATCAAGTGCGTTCTCGAACCTCTAAATTAGTTTAGAATATTGAGCTTGTATCCCACAGGCTGAGATTGCCCACCCCAGTATCCGTGGGCGCCTTACCACTTTACAGCAGGTGCGTCGCGTAAAAAAGTCTTGTTCCTTCTATGGTTGATGATAATACTGCAAGTTCATGCTCGGAATTGGCGGTAAGTTGTCATTTTCTATGGAAACTTTGCTTCTAACTTTGATTCACAGCCTTCGCCGCTTCTTGGATCGTAAGCTTGACTTGCACACCTTACTATTGGTGTTCTTGCTTAGAGACCTATCATCGGTTTAGACGTATGGCGCATCTGCTGGCTTGAAACACACACAGGCAGAGTGGAGGCTGCCTCTGGGCATTCAGGTGTGTTCAATACTCCCCCTTCGACTCGAACCTAAATACTTCGTCCATCTCACAGATCATTCCGGCGCTACCTCTGATTGCTTTTATACTGCTCCTTCCTGAATCGTGAGGGAATAAGTGACTTCTCTTTGTGTTCCTTGTGCTCATCATTGCCAATTAGGCCTCGATGGCTCGCAGAGAAAGGCCGTATCGACGAAGGTATGAATCACAGTCCAGGTGACTAAACGTTCTCACTCACCATTTTGGCTAAATGAAAGCTACTGAAACTCTGGCGAAACTTCACGCCCATGGTAACGTCAATGACCCCTTCGTTGTCTCGCAGATGGAAGACATCAAGGCTGAGATTCAAAAAGCAAAAGATATCGGATCTGCAAGGTGAGCATATCCGAATACGCGATCATCTTGTCGTTTGATGATTTGTATCTAGTTGGGGCGAGCTATTTTTCGTACCCAGCAATCTCCGTCGGGTTTCGCTTGGGTAAACACTTTTGGCTCCGTAATGCGTCCACCAAGGACGATGGACTAATACTGAAATTTTCAGGTATATACTCCAATTTTCAGTACAAATGACAGGTATTTGCTTCTCCCTTAAAGCTCATTCTTGTTCAAAATTTTTGCATAGGTGTTTCGGCTATCCAGTACTACAGCACCACGGTATGGCGTCCGTTCATTGTATAGACAATGCTTAACGAGCATGGTCTGATCACAGATATTCACTACCATGGGCTTTACTGCGACGCGTGTACTTTTGTTCCAGTCTATTAACAGTGTAATCGCGCTCATCGGCGAGGCGTGCTGTGTGTTATGGATTGATAACGCGGGGCGTAGAGTGCCATTGATTGTTGGAAATACTGTCTCTGGATTGTCGTTCGTCGTTGGTTCAATCCTTATGGCTCGGTGGCCAGGAACTGTCGACAAGTACGTGCTTTTAATGCTGAACTTGAAATGGATACTCAAAGCGTCTATTCTAGTAATGCTGTAAGTTAAAAACTCTTGAGAGGCGATTGGGTGCATTACTGACTGAGAAACTCGTTCCAGGCGCATTATGTGAGTGTCTCTGAGCCTTTCTCGTGTTTCCACCGAACTTTTTTCTTCTCCCTAGATCTTCATCAGTGCGTTCAAAAATATACTTTCCATTTTGATCACAGGATCTGAACCAGTGCTTTCCATTACCGCAGTAACGTGAGCTTACCTTTTATTCAGAGACGAACGCAAAGAATCTAAAGGAATTTGGCCAGAACATGGATTTTTAACTTCTTCTTTAGCGTGAGCATAGGACCATTATCTTGGGCATATCCAGCGGAAATTTAGTAAGACAATCCCATGTTTATTTGCCTGCTGCCACTCACCAACTTTTCTTCTAGTTCAACGAGAACGAGAGCAAAAGCCACTGCACTGACAAGTTCTGCTTCTTGGATCTCTAACTTGTAAGCTCTACCAAATGGAGGAACACGCCAAATAACCTTCTTAATCGCATTTCTAGCTTCATCGCTCAGGTCACGCCGGTTGCTTTTACCCATATTGGGTGGAAGTGAGTGAAAATAATTTCCTATTTCCATCTCTGACGCTGACGTTCAATCCTACAGATATTGTACATTTACCCTCCCTACCATCCATCAAATGACTTACGCTCGATTAGATCTCGTTTTTGCCATTTGCGGCCACACCAAGTATGAGTTTTCGATTTCTCTCCGCTCGAGGCCGCTAATCTGTACAACTAGTGCTCTTTTCGTATGGGCCTTCTTTCCGGTAATGAACTGAATATTTTTGAAATTGAATTGTTCGCTGACAACTGGCATCGATAGGAGACCACCGGCCGCAGACTCGAAGGTTAGTCCCCACTCTTAGAATTCAAACGCTTAATGTTCTAACCGCGCCTCGCAGAAATGGACACGCTCTTCACCGATTCTCCGATCTTTGTCGCCGGTACTGTATATGCCAAAAAGCAGAACCGGTATGTCATTCATTCTATCATCAGAGTAGTTTCGGAATCTGAACTCTTTCTTCCAGCCATCTCGCCGAAGACGAACTTCGGAAAGGCATGTCCTTGTCTAGTTGGTTGGGAAGGAACCGCTCATGCTTACCTTGCTCTTAGGAAACTTTGTTCCGGGAGACTTGTCTGAGAGGGTTGCGTACATAGATGAAGAGAAGGGATCTCACGAACATATCTGATGGTGAAGATGGTGAAATTGCTCGGTCCCGGGTAGTTTCGGTCCCCTTTGGTCGCGTCGGACCGTAGACCATAACCAAGTTCATCTTTCAATTCTGCATTTTCCGTCCAATAATTCGGGCTTATTATAAATATCCGCTCGTCATTTTCCCTCGTCATGAGTTATTGCCTCCTCGCGCTTGCACAGCTCTCGCAGTAATGCAGAAAAGAAATCCGTTGTTTCGAGCTCAGAGCATTACTGGAAATTGGCGTTTTCCTAAGGCTCAAAGGCGTTTTACCAGCACATCATCGACACATGCATCTCCTTCCATTTCGCGAACCATTCTCTTATTGACCGGAGCTTCTATAGCTAGCGGTTTCGCAGGTTTTGCTTGGGCAACTCGTCAAAAGGCTATCGTCAGTCTTGCTAAACCAGAATACGGCTCCCCTCAGGATTTCCAAAAGGCAATTGTGGAGCTGAAAAATTCCTTTCCTGACAAAGACACTGTCTCGACCGATCCTGAAGATGTTTACGCTCATGGGTTCTCAGTGAATGACTATCACCCTGGTGCGTTCTTTCCTCGACTCTCTTTATATGAGCTGCGTAACCTGACAAGTCGTTCAGGATTTGCACATAGTGTTGTAGTATACCCTAGTGCGTTCTCCTTCTACCCTCTGTGTGTATACTCTGTATGACCCAACAAGATAGGTTCGACCGAAGATGTTGTAAAGATCGTCAAAATTGCCAATAAATACCATATGCCTATCGTCGCATATTCTGGAGCAACAAGTTTGGAGGGACAATTTCGAGGAGTCAGTGCCTGTTTCTACTCGTAGAGCGTCAGTGGAGCTGACAAGGGAATAGCACTCTGCAGGTGGAATATGTGTAGATATGGCGCTCATGAGCGAAATTCTTGCGATAAATGGTACGCAAGAGAGGACTCACCGATGCAACTCTTGGTCATTCTCTTCCGTTAAAATAGAGGCCGATTCTGATATGGTGTGTCAACCGGGAGTCGGGTGGGTCGAGATTAACGAAACGCTCCGCGAAAAAGGCGAGAATTGATCTCGATCATTCAATGAAATATTTTGTGATGTTCCAGACCTTGAAGGCATCCCTTTGTTTTTCCCCGTACGTTCTTCTTCCTTATATCGAAAGCAACCATTAATTGAACAGCCAGATTGATCCTGCACCAACTGCCACCCTTGGTGGAATGATCAGTAATGGCTGTTCTGGGAGTGAGCTCAATATCACTCCATTTATGGATATCGTACTCATCTTAGGCAAGCAAACGCGGTTCGATATGGCACAAGCAAAGGAGAGTGGTTCCTGAACGTTGTGAGTGACTTTTGATTATCAGAAGATACTTGGATTCATCTATCTAGTAGACGGTTGTGCTACCTTCTGGGGAGGTTATCAAGACTCGGCGTAGGTCAAGAAAGTCGTCCGCTGGCTTTGATACCACCAAGTTATTCATCGGCGCGGAAGGAACTCTCGGTATTATCACAGAAGGTATGAGCTTTCAATGACCATGAACTGAAATTATATCTACCCCTGCAATAGTCACGATCCGTTTGGCCCCAGTACTTCCAACCACGGTTGCTGTTGTACACTTCCCTGGTCAGTCTAATATCTACAAAACTCACGATACGTCTCTTTTTAATCGTGACATAGATGTTCGCAAAGCCTGTGAGGCGGTCAAAGATGTAATGAATAAGGGTGTCGGCATCCGTAAGTATGTTTTTGCCTGAAGTTTCGAGCCATATTGATAAGTTGTCTAGAATGCGTCGAGATTCTCGATGACTTGTTTATGCAAGCCATCAAAAATTTCAGACCAACGGGGCGTGATTATCCTCAGAAAGACACACTCTTTTTCAAATTACAAGGCTATAGTGAGGCCTCGCTCGAGGAATCTGCTAAAGTTGTTCAAGAAGTCGCGGAGAAGCACGGGGGTTTCGGATTTCAACTGGCGAAGGATGACAAGGATGCGGAGGAAATCTGGGATGATCGAAAGAGTGCACATTATGCAGGGCTTGCGCTCATTCCTGGATGTCGGTCTTTGGCCACAGATGTCTGGTAAGCCCGGACTCGTCTTTTGAGGGATTAAAGGATAGATAAAGAGACATGTTCCCAGTGTTCCCGTTTCGCGGCTTCCAGATCTCATTTATGAAACCCAGCAAGATCTGAAGCAGAGTGGTCTTGTGGCGCCCATGGTTGGACATGTTGGAGACGGAAATTTCCATGCTCAACTCTTGGTCACTAATGATGCAGATTTGGAAATCGCGAAACAGGTATCTGCTCGACTAGTTCATCGAGCTATTGCCATGGACGGAACTTGCACGGTGAAGTTTGATTCTGCTATTTTCTGGGGACATTGGTTCTAAAGTCTTGCTCTTGGCTGCAGGGCGAACATGGTGTGGGACTTGGAAAAAAGAAATATCTAGTGGAAGAGTTGGGAGAAGGAACTGTGGAGCTGATGAAGTTGGTGAAGAGAACCTTGGATCCTCTGGGACTTTTCAATCCCGGGAAGGTGTGTGTCTGTCATTCATGCTATTTCATTTCTTGCCAAAGATTGAGGTTTTACATTTTCTAGCTATATCCAGATGAAAATGATTCCAAATGATTATCTACCTGTAGATACTATTTTGTATACTTATGCTCACGAGCTCAGTTTGTACGTACTTGTAACTCGAAATGCTATAGGTCTAATGACAGAGAAGAGACATGTATGTAGGTCAGGAAACATTTACTCATGTCTGGAGCCAAACCATGTGGTATTCAACGCAGCAAGGTGCTCAATATGTAGGGGATGTCAAGGAACCCCGGCGGAGCGGACGTCACTGACTCGAGGATTGGGTTCGCAGGCGGAACCCAAACTGCGATATATATACTTCTGTGCAAAATGTTCGAGGATAATTCACACATGAGAATCGTATCACTTCGAACACTTACCATCCCTTTGGTTCTACTCTGGGGGACGAGTGCCCAGGTAGTTAATCCAAGTCAAAATGTAACCAATGTGGCCATCGACTTGCTAGATGCCTCCCGTATGTTCTCTTGATCTGCTACCTACAAGTTCGGAATTGGTGTTAATTTTTAGGAAGATATACTTCATTTTTTGGACGTCGTAGATGCATTCGGACATGTTTCTGCTCGTAATCCAGACAATACGAGTCAATTTATCATGTGCGCACTCGTTCAGCTCTGTTTGGCGTCTTCTAATTTCTGAATCCCGGTTGGTTCAACAGGACCTTTGCGATAGCACCTGCGTTGGCAACGTCTCAAAGCCTTGTCACGTACGTTATCTCTCAACAGGTCGCGCTCTTCCAACTCAGTCCCTCTTGTAGTTACGAAATCGATAACGCCACAGCAATTCAATTGACTTTCAACACCTCTGTCACGGGCGAAGCCATACCCTCCGGATTCCTCGAACGATACATCCACGCTGAGGTGAGAACAGACGATTCAATTTATCGGTGGAGAAAAAAGATCCCACAAGTTAAATTCTATCTGGGGGAGAAATTAGATATATAAAGCCTTCCCCGATGTCACAGGCGTCGTACACGCGCATACGACGAACGTGATACCATTTGCGGCAGTGGGGATCGGTCTGAAAGCGCAAATGGGAGATGTGAGTTCAGAGTTGTAAGCTAGCAATATTTGACTTTTTTTGACATGTCTTTATTAGGCAGGTTCCTTGGGAACGCATGGCACCCCGATATTCGATTTTGAAACTCTCCCTACGAAAATCCTTCCCCAAGACGCGTCGCACAACCTTTTAATTGGAAATGAAGTTTTGGGAAATGCCCTTGCCGCAACTTTTTCAGATGACAGCCAAGTTGTGTTGATGAAAGGTAAACGCGGCGAGTCTCTCTACGTCCTCTGCAGCCAAATGATCTATTTCTTCTTCTCTAGGTCATGGGATGGCCGTACGAGGCACATCCGTTCGGAATGTAGTATTCCGTTCTTATTATACCATGGAAAATGCGAATGTACAATCCGCAGCGACCTTGCTTGGAGCGCTAGGGATTGGCGGTCGACCTCCCCAAGGGCTGTCTGCGAGAGTTGCAACGGACGCGACTACAACGTTCGAATCTGAAAATCTGTAGGTGCTCGATAGCTCGTGTACTCGGAAGCAAGCTGATTCTGTCCTCGTAGTCTTGGTCGTGCTTGGGCGTTGTGGACTGCTCAAGTAGATAAAGAGCCGCTTTACGTTAACGATCTGAGACCTTGATCATTATTTCAGCCTCGTATCTTACGATACTTTAACCATTCCATGATCGTTTTCATCATGATCTCAAATCATTGATACATCTAGGATAGCAACTTGGGCCTGCCAGAGGGCCCAAGCGCGGTCGAGCATGTGTGAGAGAAGATGATATCAGTTTGGAGAATTTCCTAGAACATATAATGTACTGGTGAGTGCATATCCCTGGACTTGATTCCCAACGAGAAGGTTGTGTGGCGCGTCCTCGGGGAGGATGTTGGTAGGGAGGGCATCGTAGTCGAATATTGGCTGAAGCACCTGCGAGCACCTGCGGAACCTGCCTGAAAGTTGATCGGTGTGACTGGAAGTTTATTACAGGCAGAGAGTACTTACTCCCATCTGGACTTTCAATCCCATTCCCACCGCAGCGAATGATATGAGATTGGGTGTGCGAGCGTGTACGATTGATGCGACGTTCTATGTTGAGTATCTGTAGAGCGTAAACGAACCTGAGAATGGATGTATGGAGTTGGGTAAAGAGTACTGATACTTAAAGAACATTTGACACGCAGGCCGAGAAGCATCAAGCGGATCGGTCGCAACGGCTGTGACGTCCGAACTTGGTACAAGTGCCTGTCCAGACACAAAAGAAACCAGGAGCGAAAACCGAGAGAAAATTTTCATGATGAAAAGCTACAGAAATCTTGCAATAATAAACCTCGTTGGCTCTCTTGTGGAGGAAAAGACTGGTAATGCGAGATTCCCAAAGTTCCTGAGAGAAGAGAGCTACAGCAATTTACACGCTGAGTGTTGATCGTCAAAGGTGTTTTCAAAGTCCTGAACGACATGAAGGTTGTGTGGCAGAGGTGCTGAAAGGGAAATGCAGATTTGTGGACTTGATATCCCTTCACGAAAGAGCGATTGCAAGACCTCGAACAATAAATAAGTCTATCGGCGAAAGGAACCTGGCGGTCACGTTCTAGGATGGCCAGTGTGTCTTCCCGCACTCTCATACCTCCAACCACCTTCCTTCCTTCCATCAGAGCTATATTAGCTTTGGACGGAATTAGCAGGCTACCAGAATGCATCGAATATCTGCGCCAGATCTTTGTTCCTAGCGTACGGGGTTCACGACGGCGAAGAACTACAAAACAGGCCAGCGTAAATTCAACATTAGTATCCATACAAAGTGATCCATTCGAGCGTGCTTATGCTCTAAAGTGGCTATCTGCACTTATCCGTTTAAATCCAGATTCACACTCGGTCGATCTCTCACAAGTTCAAAGCGACGCTGCAGCCTTATTGGCGATTTGCGCTGGGACAGCGGCGGCAGGGTCCTTCCAGCGTCATCTGGAATTTGACCAAGCAAGGGTCAAAATTGCTTTAAACGATGTACCACTCTCGACCAATG
Organism: Collybiopsis confluens; assembly: GCA_013368555.1. Taxonomy (NCBI): domain Eukaryota; kingdom Fungi; phylum Basidiomycota; class Agaricomycetes; order Agaricales; family Omphalotaceae; genus Collybiopsis; species Collybiopsis confluens. Next base: position 419,046 of record JAACJN010000011.1, read on the forward strand.
CATCCAATGCGGACTATTTCGGCAGTGTCGGTGCTCAGACATGGGGCGGGGCGTGCGTTTTGGCTGAGGAGATTGCAGACCATCCGAGTACATTCTTTCCTATTCATCGACTTGGAAAGAAAGTCGATGTATTGGAGCTGGGAGCAGGTACAGGTCTCGTCAGCCTTGTCACAGCAAAGGTTGCGGTATTACACGGTTTCCAGACGGATATTATCGCGACGGATTATTATCCTTCCGTTCTTGATAATCTGAACGCGAATATCGAGGCCAACTTTCCTACCCCTAGTCCATTTCTGTCGATATCGTCGCAGTTTCTTGATTGGTCCGCGGCATCCACCTCCGAATTTGCTGGACGCTCATTCGACCTGATCCTCGGCGCAGATATTATCTACGAGGCTTTACACGCGTCATGGATCCATTCAGTACTCGAGGCGTATCTACGGAAACCTGACCAGGGCCCAGGCGGTTTATTCCACCTCGTCATTCCCCTTCGACCTTCTTTCGCCGCTGAATCAAGCACGGTTGAACAAGTGTTCAAGTTGGGATCTGAGGACTCACATGAGTTGGATAGCACACTGGTTGTTTTTTCCAAAGAAATTATCCTATGTGATGTGGACGAGGTTGACTCGGATGATGTTGATGGAAGGGGAGAGGACGGCGAGGTGTGGTATGCATATTATGTGATCGGATGGAAACGGGCTACAACTTAGTGCTCGAGCGTACTAAAGATGTAATCAGTGCTCAGTACGTATATCGCTCAGTAACTTCAGCGTTCAGTTGAGAAGTTAGCAGGTTATGTTTATGTTAGGATCTTTATCTTATCTTATCACTGTGCTCTCCACCAAGTAACTAAAATTCCTAATCGATTCCGAACAATTGCAGCCTCAAAGATGAAGTCACGGAATTCCGGACTTCTTTCTTCTACATAAATATATAAACCTTTTCGCTGTTCGAATCTACACAAACCATGTCCAGTCTCGTCCGAATCGCTATCGACAGAGGAGGCACCTTCACCGATGTCCATTGTTGGCAAGCGGGAAAGCCTGATATTGTCTTGAAGGTGAGTTTTTGGTAACGATGGGGATGTGCGAGCTCTTGGCTGAGTTTATTTCTGCGCAGTTGCTCTCCGTAGATCCTGCAAACTACCCCGATGCGCCTACGGAGGGCATCAGAAGGGCGCTGGAACTGGTCTTCGCTGAATCGATTCCCAAGGACTCAAAGCTGAAGCTCGATCGCGTTAGTCGCTCAGAGTTGAATGAATGCATTCCAAGTGACATTATTCTTCACAGGTCGAGAGCATCAGGATGGGGACGACAGTGAGCACTAACAGCCTACTCGAGCGCAACGGTGCTCGCTGTGCGCTTTTGACAACAAAAGGATTCAAAGATGTTTTGCGGATAGGCTCGCAAGGTTTGTATTCTGTGTGTCTAGTTCTCAAAGTTGACTGAAGAATTGTTTAGCACGGCCCAATATTTTCGATTTGTCCGTCAAAAAGCTTTCAGTTCTATACGAGACTGTTATCGAGATCGACGAACGCGTCACTATCCCTACTTCTTCAGAGGACCCAGAGTCAAAACTCACCTCTGACTTTGAAAACAGTTCAGATCCTTCCATCGTACGCGGTCTCACAGGTGATGTCGTCCAAATCATCCGCCGTCCAGATTCTGCCCAAGTTAAATCACAACTGCAATCGCTCTATGATTCTGGATTTCGCTCAGTCGCCGTGGCCCTTCTCCATTCGTACACCTTTCCAGATCACGAAAATCTGGTTGCAGACTTGGCCCGTCAAATGGGCTTCGCAGTCTCCGTCTCATCCGAGCTGATGCCTATGGTCAAGATTGTGTCCCGAGCTAATTCGGCTATTGCAGATGCATATCTTTCTCCAGTCACACGGGCGTACATTGAGAATTTCGCTACAGGGTTTGAGGGTGGCTTGGACGCCTTGGGCAATAAGCTGCTGTTCATGCGTTCCGACGGTGGGTTGTGTCCCGTAAAACTTTTCTCCGGATTGCGCGCAGTTTTGTCTGGGCCAGGTATATTCTTCCGTTCCTTGTCATTTCGGGGACCACTCAAATCTTTCGCAGCCGGTGGTGTCATTGGGTATTCTAAAACTGTGAGTAAAAATTGTCTCCTGAACAGAATTTCCTGCTCATTTCCCTGCAGTGTTATGATCCTGAAGATGGTACACCCCTCGTTTCAGTCGATATGGGCGGAACTTCGTATGTCATTAACCTATCATTATTAAATAGTATACTGAAATAATGATTGTAGAACAGACGTTTCCCGGTACTCGGGCCACCTGGAGCATGTATTCGAGACTACCACGGCTCAAGTTACCATTCTTTCGCCTTCGTTGGATGTTTCTTCCATTGCAGCTGGCGGGGGTAGTCGTTTGTTCTGGGAGAATGGAATGTTTGTTGTTGGGCCTGAGGTACGATTTGGTTTTCAAGGTCGCAATGGAGGACATTACCTTTTTTTTTTTTTGTTAGAGTGCTGGAGCTCATCCTGGCCCTGCCTGTTATCGCAAAGGTCTTTCTTATATTCTGTCGTTCCAATGGATAGAGGCTTACCCAATACGCGCAGGTGGACCCCTTGCCGTGACAGACGCAAATTTGCTTCTGGGCCGACTCCTGCCTGAATTCTTGTACGTAAATTTGTTGTTGTTTGGTGGTCGTTAGTTGACCGTTCCCCGCTTTCACCAGTCCGAAGATCTTTGGACCCAATGAAGATGAGCCATTGGACATCGAAGCGACTCGATCAAAATTTGTGGAGTTGACCAAAGTAATCAGCGCGGACAAGGGTGTGGAAATGAGCGCAGAAGAAGTTGCTTCGGGATTTTTGAGGGTAGCGAATGAGTCGATGTGTCGTCCCATCCGCACGTACGTGAAGTTCGTTCAGTATTGGAGAATGTTGGACTGACTGTCCTCAGCTTGACAGAGGCCCGTGGATATGAGAGTGCCAGCCATAATCTTGTTGTTTTCGGTGAGTTCCATTCATCCAGTCTTCTTGTCAACCTGCCCTTTATGACACCTTCCTCACTGCAGGTGGTGCCGGAGGTCAACACGGAACTGCTATCGCCACCGCCTTGGGTATCTCGCGTATCCTCGTCCCAAAGTTCTCATCCATCCTTTCCGCATATGGGATGGCTCTTGCTGATGTCGTTGCGGAGGCTCAAGAGCCTTCCTCATCTGTTCTGGAAACCCGACAAGGTGCAGATAATAGTGCGCCATTTTATGACCTTCGTGCGCGTGCCAACACGCTCATCAACCGAGCCGTCGATACCTTGCTTGAACAAGGCTTTGCTGAAGACCAGATAACGACGGAGCTTTCGTACAACTGCCGATTCCAGGGAACGAGCACAACTCTCATGATACGCGAGCCTGAGGGAGGAGATGCTGGGTTTATCACGAGTTTTTTGAACCAGCACCAGCAGATGTTTGGGTTCACGCTGCAAGACCGAGTGATCCACGTCGATGATGTGAGGGTAAGGGGTGTTGGACAGAGTCTGGGAATGGAGCTCGGTAGCCCGTACAAGGAGTTTGAAGAATTAAAGAAGAGAGATGCAAATGTTCAAAAGAGTTGTCAGAAGAAGAGAGTTTATTTCGACTTTGATGGGTGGCTGGACACGGCTGTTGTTCCGCTGAACAAACTCGAGCCCGGAGAACAGGTTTCGGTAAATATAGGCTTTTTTTTGCCTGTTTAAATTGTTTCCGTGACGCCTAATGGGTTTTTTTTTTTTTTGTTTTTTCGCTTCTAGGCTCCTGCTATCATTTTCGATGAAACTCAAACTATCCTCGTGGAACCTGGCTATGTCGCAACCGCCACTTCCAATCATATTATCCTTGATCACACGGGCACGCTACTTCCAAAGCCAGTGTTGGATCTTGAACGCATTGATCCCGTCCAACTTTCAGTCTTTGGCCATCGGTTCATGGGTATTGCAGAGCAGATGGGAACCACTCTCCAACAGACTGCGATCTCGATAAACATCAAGGAACGTCTAGACTAGTGAGTCCCTTCTCAGGTTGGCATTCGTATCTGACGGATGCTCGTGTGCTTTGAACAGCTCTTGTGCTCTATTCTCTCCAGATGGGAATCTTGTCGCGAATGCTCCTCATATACCAGTTCATCTCGGTGCTATGAGCGCTGCTATCCGCTTTCAAGCGAACTTGCTGGGGGATGAAATTAATGAGGGAGACGTCCTTGTGTCGAATCATCCTGGTAATGCTCCATTCTCAGTGAACTCCTTGGCGATTTATTTAATATTGATGTATACTTTGAACAGATGCCGGAGGCTCTCACTTACCAGACATAACCGTGATCACGCCTGCATTCCACGAGGGCAAGATTGTCTTTTGGGTAAGGCCCGTTATCTTACTACTGGTCATCTTGTAGTGACAATTACTCCTCCGCTAGACTGCCAGTAGAGCTCACCACGCTGATATCGGTGGATCCCGTGCGTCCGAACTCTAGAAAAAATAATGTCTACCATATAACCTTGGTACAGGCCCGGGCTCTGTCCCTCCATTTTCCAAAACCCTAGGCGAAGAGGGGGCTCAAATTTTGAGTTTCAAGCTCGTCAATAACGGACACTTCGATGAGGAGGGGATAACCGACGTCTTGTACCATCAACCTGGCAAATATCCAGGCTGCTCGGGCACGAGAACTTTGAGTGATGTACATCTACTCTTTATCTCTTGTCCCATTCGTCTGATGGAAGGGGTCTCAGAACATCTCCGATTTGAAAGCTCAAGTGTCTGCCAATCATCGTGGGGTGACTCTCATTCGCACTTTGGTACAAGAGTTTTCGCTCGAGATAGTACAGGTGAGCCCCGCTTCATACCGTTTACATTGGTTCTGGTAATAAATTAGAGTCACATATAGTTCTACATGCATGCGATTCAGAAAACTGCTGAATACGCGGTCCGAGATCTCCTCCGTTTTGTTGACAAAAAGTTTTCTGGCCAATCTTTGGGTGCCATTGATCACCTTGATGGAGGAGAAGAGCTTCATCTCAAGATATCCATCGATGCTGCCAAAGGAGAGGCAGAATTTGACTTTACGGGAACCAGTCCCCAGTCGTATGTTATTAAAATCTTCGTTTTCTGAACCCTCCTGACTAACCTTTGTTCAGTTACTGTAATCTGAACGCGCCAACCGCTATTGTCTACAGTGCCATCATCTACGTACTACGATCTCTTATTCCCACTGCAATACCCCTCAATCACGGCTGTCTGGCTCCCATCAAGGTTGTCTTACCTCCTCGGACCCTACTTTCTCCGGGGCCTGGGGCTGCTGTTGTAGGCGGCAACGTCGAGACTTCCCAGAGGTATATAGCATCATAAAGAGCATCTAGTACCACCCCACTGATGATTCACCAGAATCACGGACCTGGTCCTGAAGGCCCTGCAAGTCTGCGGAGCGTCTCAAGGTACATGTAACAATCTTACATTTGGATCAGGCGGTCACTATGCGAACTCGTCAAAGAAGGGCTTTGGATATTATGAAGTGCGTGCACGACGGTTTCGTTGCTTTTACATGTTTTACTGATTTCAAGGTAGACTATTGCGGGGGGCTCGGGAGGTGGGTCAAACTGGGATGGACAGAGCGGGACTCATGTGCACATGTCGAGTATGTTTCTCGTCGACTTATAAGCCACCATTTTGCATGTTTACCATGGCTCTTCTAGATACTCGGATGGGCGACACCGAACACGTTGAGCGCCGATATCCCGTCATTGTCCATGAATTTAGTATTCGCGATAATTCAGGAGGTGCTGGACGTCACCCTGGCGGAGACGGCTGTATACGCGAGATCGAGTTCACACGCGACTTGGAGGTTGCAATTCTCTCTGAACGACGCGCAATACCGCCCTACGGGATGAAAGGTGGAGAACCAGGCAAACGTGGACGAAATTGGTGGCTGCAAGCAATGGAAGATGGCACTTTTAACACGATTTACATTGGAGGGAAGAGTGAAGTCTTAATGAAAGCCGGTGATAGGATACGAATAGGTGGGTGATGGGAAAACTGCTTTGCTTTAACGTAGAAAAGAAAAACTGATGTATTTTGCCTTTTTAGAAACACCTGGCGGGGGAGGATACGGTGCGGTCGGCTCTTCGGAGGACGACGAGAGCGAAGCGTATGTATCCTACAATGCTGAGCCGCATGCTCGAGCGAGCGGATCTCTTGCCCAACGGAAAGAAGTCGCAGAAGGGAACTGAAAGATATTTACATACATTTGTGATCCCAGTATATCTCTATAGACTGTTCATACTCTCCATTTGCGCTCGTTGGGACCAAGCTTGAGGTTCCATCGTACGTACACTGCCCTCAGTACCAAGCACAACACTGTGCCAAGTAATGAGAAAGCGGCATTGGTAAAGTGACCAGTCTTGTATCCGGGAGCTTCATTTGCCTTGTAGATATAGACACCCATGATTTGACCTAATGCGCCCATGCTAACATTCATCGGTACCCCAAGCGTACAAGCTCCGGTAGTTTGTAGATTTGCAGTAAGCCAGGACAAAAGTGGCTGGTTTTTTATATCAATATCAGTGATGTTCCTGGTGAATGTACTACAGGGCGACAAACCGGAATGCTCCCAAAGCTGAATGACGAGGCCAAGAATAGAACTCCGTAGCGAGCTTTAAATGCAGTGGGAGCAAGTGAGCCTACATAGGTAGTGAGGTGTGTAAGAAGATAAGCAATAGAGTGACTTCAAACTACCCACCTTCCACGATGAATGCGATTCCAGAGATGAGCATACACGATGCCGCTCCGAGAGATCGTTTTTCGTATTTGTCGCTCAGCCAGGACACGGTGACAGTGACAACAAAAGCTACAGCGTAAGGGGGAACAGTGAAAAGCTGAGCTCGGAGACCTGTATATCCAAGACCTGAGATGAGGGAAGGACTGAACAGCGAGAGGCTGCTGAATGGGACAGAGATACAGATGTATCTGAATAAGAAGAAATATTTGGTCAACGTGCATAACATTGATCATAAAGAGAACTTACATTATGTAATGGATGTACAACCTCCACTCTTTCAAGGTGCGCTTCGCTTCCTCCCAAGTGATCTTTGAGTGTGCCGAGGACGCGAGACCTCGTAATCGCTTTGTAGCCAGCTCCCTCTCCTCGTTACTCAACCAACCTACAGTTTCGGGGTAATCCGGGAAAACGGCAAGAACAAGGAAAGCCAGCACGCAAGAAGGTATTCCCTATTTTTCGAGGTTTTCGATGAATTGACAAAAGTAGAGAACAATTGAAAGTACATACCTCCAGAATGAAGAGCCATCGCCACGCTTGAAGACCGCGGGCTCCGTTCATCTGTCCTATACCATACGCCAAGGCACCACCAAAGGCTAGTCCTGAATCACTATCAATGAGACGACTAGCATATTAGGGCTTTATGATGATCGCTTCTTACCGAGTGTAGCACAAGCCAGTATGCAAGCAATCCTCATTGCACGTTCGTTGGGTTTGTACCTGACGCATATCAGGCCGCAGTCGGAACCGCATTAGCAGCGAACATACCAAAATGTTAGAAAATACACCCTAAAAACTATACTTGTCAGTGTACCTGGGACATACGAAGCGCACTACTCACAAACCAGGAAATAATCCAGCCTCAAACATCCCTAATAGAAAACGAACTGCTGCCAGGCTGCCAAAGCTCGTTGCAGCTCCCAGGCAAATCGTCATTACTCCCCAAGAAAACATCAGAAACGCAATCCAACGACTTGGACGGAATGCCTTGAGCATGTAGTTGGACGGCGTTTCAAAGATAAAGTACGCGACGAGGAAAACCATGAGAGCAGTGGTGTACTCTTGGTTTGAAAGATGAATTGTCTGTTGGAGATCGTCCCCAGACACATCGTTCAACACTTTGGCATTCCCCTGTGCAAAAGAAAAAAAATTGAGATCGATCGTTGAGCGAGCTTGGAGGAGTGACTTGCGATATTTGAGCGATCCAAGGAGCAGAGAAGGTAGATGAGCATGGCAGTAGGCACAACTCGAGTATCCAATTTACGCAAGAGTCTATGGAGGCCAGCGTGAAAAAATGTGCGACGTACTCTAAACACAAACGTACCTTCTCTCGGCAACCGGATCTACAACGTATTCTTCTGAGCTTTGTCCGTCATCTTTATACTCGACGCTAGCTTTCTCCAGGTCTGAATTGCCAACGTCGTGCACCATCTAATGAAGCTGTAAATTTGAACGCGAACGAGCGAGAAAGAAAATTGTGCTTGAACTGACACTATCTAGCACCAGAGTAGATGATCACGTCTGGGGCAACGAGTAAAGCAAAACCGCCCTGGCCCCCCCCATAAATCTTGAATGTTACCGATACATACAATTAATTCCAAGTATGTGGTTATGTCACAAGGCCGTCGATAGCGTCCAGTCACCTGCTCCTAGCCTTACTGGTTACATATGTACATATATTACTGAAGAAATACTTTACACATTGTCAATTTCTACAACTACATTACACCTTGGTTCTCTTGAAAAAATACTTGCATGATCGTGCGCTATAGGCAGTCGGTATTCACGAAATCCAGTAGCTCATCCACTTTTGACATGAACGATGTCCAATCTTCGTGGCTACGGAAGAGAAAACACACCACGTTAAAAAAGATCCTTGGCTCCATGAACTCGTGAATTCACAACTTACCAAGGATTGTTCCAAGCCGAAGCGGCGAATGTAGGATCATCCATACCCGTACTGTAGGACGAGACATCTGCGCCTCCCATGCTAGATGGACTAAGCCCATAGTCTAAAAGTTGAGACTGTGTAACGAATTGTGGTTGAGCCTCCAAGCTCGGAGACAATTGCTGTTGTTGCCGATTTTGGGTACCATAAGTGACACCGAAAAAGGGTTCAAATGATGGCCCTGCCGCGGGAACAAGTGGCTGTAACATCGTTCTATCGCCAGCCGGCTGAGAGAGACCATCAGCACTGGGGAATGTCGAGTGCAAAGAGTTGGATACTCTTTGAGTACCAGCAAACGGACGGGCAGCGTCAGTCTGCATTGATTCCGACGCATAAGCGAGATGTCCCTCGCGTGAGCGTTTGAGAGATTGTTTCTGTGGGAGAGGGGGCATCTGACTGAAGGAGATAACTTCCTCGAGGATATCACTAAAAGATATTAAGATTCCGTTCACTGGCTCCGCGAGAAGTTGAAGCCTACCTTAGACGACCTGCACTCTCATACCTGGAAACACCAGATTAGTTCCAGCTGAGAGAGGGGGACCCTGGGCACTAACTTTGTCTCGTACATACTGAGCTGATGTAGGCAACTGTACACGTCCGCCATATCCTTCCTTGGATCATAAGAAGTCCTATCGCGAAGACTAGTCCATAGATTGATGAGCAACATCACCGCAGCCACAAACGTAGGCGCCTGTATTTGGGGGACCATGAGATTACAATGCATCAGGCTCGAAGGTACGACGGCGCGTACGATAAATTGTGGTAACAAGTACATTCCAGGCGACGAAAGGTAGGTCTGGAGCATGTGCACGTATGCACGGGCGGCATTAGCGCAAATAGCGAGGCTGGGGAAATTGCCTGATCCTGGCCGAACAAATTGTTTATGTAGCTGAATCTGAATCCACTGCGCCAGAAAGAGAGACAGAGACGGCTCAGAGGTTGAAACAAGCGAATAACTTTAGGACTTACATAATAATTCGAATGCATCATCACAGTCTGCAAAAACAACACTTTGTCCTCCCGGAGCGGATCCCATTTGACTGTGGATTATCACAATCATGTAGCGGAGAAGCAAAAGTTATATTTGATTGCACTCACGAGAGTCTGGGAGTTCATCCTTCCAGCTATTCAAAGCGGACTCCAGCTCTATAACAATCTTATCATTGGCCTCGGGTGAATTGTCCTGCCAGGGTGCGGCTTTTCGTGTTGTAAACTGTTCAGAGACGAAGTGAGAGGTGCCTCCAGAAAAGCGGCCCAGCTGGGTTTCCTGACTCACGAGATGATCTTTTATTAGTCCCGCAATGCGCAGAAGTTTCATAAAGTGATGCCAGTAGGCCATGTGCGACACCTTGCCTACGGGCTGGGTGAATTCGAGCTCTGGATGTGATGGTGTGTCCCAATAGGCGTCATCACATTCAGGTGGCAGATCGCAGTCAAAGCTGAATGAAAAATCAGAACAGTTATGTATGCTTGCGAAACGTAGCTCACTCGTCCTCTCTCAACGCCCTTGGTCTGCCTAGAGCAATGCACATGTAAAGGTCCGTGGTCATTATATTCCAGAATGCCCGATTCCAAAGTTGCCGCTCTAGACGACTCAAGTTGGAATTGATTGATTGGATTTTGCGGTGTGCCCCGAATTCTTGCGCGCATCGTACTCCCAAAGAAGACAGCAGCCAACCTACATCAGCCACCGGGGTAGGAAAGAGGAACGTCAGGGCTAGCTAGAATAACACATAGTATGAATCGATACTCAATCTAGAAGAGAACAAAAAGCGCACGGCATAGACTTGGACGTCATATATTGATGACGGGTCCATGTAGTTTGTTTTAAACAATCTAATTTGGCCGATGTACTTCCACCCCGCAGATCGAGGGTTTTGGGAGCCTTCAGAGAAGGTTTTCGGATCTTCTGATAAACGTGCGCCTAAGGAGCATACAGCAAGAAGAACGGCCCCGAAACGCTGATTTTTGCGGTGAAGCTGTTCAACGTAGACCTGGTGTTCAAATGATGGTCTGTGGAGGAGAGGATAGACATTGTGGAAACTAGAAAAATATACATCAACAAGTTTTCGGATGAGAGCGTCCTCGGGAAAGTCGTAGGGTAGCTCTTCTGGAGATCGCCGGAAACAATGGAATGGTTCATTGGTCCAAAACTCTGGTCTTCTCCTCACTGAGGATGTGACATTTGCGCCACCGTCAATTTCATCTCTTATGTCCAATGCTGTTTGCAGAAGCATCTACTCATCCGTCAGGCTTGTCGTAACAGAATGGTACCTGCTCACTCACAAAATGGCTCGACTTTCCAACATGTCTACTATAAAACATAGTACCATCGAGACTGATGCTCTTGACTCGCTGCGACAGAGATTCTTGGTCAAGGTCTTCCGCATCTTCAGAACTGACGGAAAAGGGACTAGATTTGGAAGGCGGAGGTGGGGGCGAAGCAGACGACCGTGATTTTTCTACGAGCTGAACTTCCAAACCACGGGCATATTGAGCCAAATCAAGTAGCATCGAACGCACAACCGATTCATCATTTGGTATTACAACGGTTTTGGGGGCAGCAAGGATAGTTGTTATGAATGTTTTGACATCATTCAGGGGTTCTGGCTGGGCCGTTCTAAGAGATTGAGGTTCAAGACGAGATTTTGACTGATGTATGACTTCTTACTTATTTTTCGGACCTCTTTTCTGCAACCAAAAGTGAGGATACATCGCACGGAATCATTAACGCGTTACACACCTTTTTCTCCACTAAGCGAGTGCACTCGATACCCAAACTTAGGCAGCCTGAGCAGATGTTGTCACGCATCTGGTCTCCGTCACCTAGAGCTCATCAGGAGCTGTTTCTCTTCCTTTTGTTTAGCTCAAAGGGGGCGCACATTTGACTTTACTGTATAGGGGGTCAGGTCAGTAAGTAGGCAGCCTTACAGCTTCTCCCAACTTGCCGTTTATGGCATGAATCGCAGGCTCTCGTTGAGCGACGTTTCTTTGGTCGGAAGGCAGAGACGGAGACCCCATTAGAGTCTTCGGAATCGGACATAACGGTAAAGGACAAGACAGTGAGACAGGTTTATGCGCTGAACGGCCCATTGCCAAAAAGGATCACCCGAGATGACGAATTGGAACGGCACAGCTTCATTGAGTCAACTGCGGTATTTTGTTGTATTTTGTTTGTATTTTTGTTGAGCGCCTCTGCGGTCACCACGAAGACGACGTCCACGGTGCTGAATAACTCGGAGACTGTATATATTCTTCAGGCTACTTTGAGGTTCGAGGTGTCGCATAGTGAGTTCTAGGCTCACAATAGCTCTGGCAGCCAATACACTCAAGGCAAAATATTACTATTGCAGCCATCCAGAATATTATTAGACCCTGGCCTGTAAACTCTTGCAACTATGTTTACAAAGCTCTAATAATACAGACTGTAATTCCGGCTGACTGAACTTTGCTGGAAGGCCGCAGGCGGGGACACCGCTTTCCAGAAACCACCTTGGGTAAGCAACAGAGTGGCCTCTCCAACCAAACTTGCGCCTTCAAAGTTTTTCTGCCTCGACCTCTTTGCTGATGAGAGTGGTGGAGAGCGAATGAACGACAAACAAAGAAAATGTATGCGCTTTTCAAAAGAAGAGGAAACTTTGATGACAAGTATATTGTCTATTGACACGCCTCTTTTTCAAGATGATCCTTGATTCGTATATGCATCGAATGAGAAACCTGGGAAAGTGGCCGATTCTTACAGCGGATCAGACTGAGGCTTATTTTCCCAAGGAGGAAGAACATAGTTTGTTCATGAACCTTCTCACGCAAGGTCCCAGGCAAGAAGCAACATCTCACGTCTTGAGGCTGTCTTGGGAAGCCCTTGACGTTTCTTTTTCTCCTTACTGGACTGCCTAGGTCTTACTAAAGCCATCATCAATTCCTAACCCCACCCGTTGCTTGCATCGACTCTTCACTGGCAAGCTTCTACTGCAAAACAGCGCCCTGTATGGTCAAGATATAGTTGTGCAAATGTTCGTTTATTACGCCAAACTATAATCCAGTGCAGCTACTTGCCGCTGCAAATAATCAGCAAGTGTTACAAATTCCTTCCCTGCCGATGATTCGAGAAGACTTGTCCCACAATCCTGGGTTATGCCTCTGTTCCCTTGAACCCCCATTTGCACATCTGCCTTTTTGACGTCAATCAAGCTGTACCCCCTCTACCCGTGAGACGCGGTCAACCAGTCATATTCAGTCTGATCGCAAGTAGATCTCACGTTTGCGAAATACGCCAAAGCGATTGGCGACCACTTTTCCAGTGCACTCAAAAGTTTTGAGCGCGTTCCCGCATTTTTTCGCCAATTTGCCTCAGGGTACTTAAAGGCCAACATGAGCCCAACTCGCTTCCAGGATCTTCAGCTATGTTGCCCATCGCACTCGGCCTCGTCGCCCTTCTGCCCTTCGCAGCCGCAGAGCTACGTAACTTTGTACTCAACATCGAGAACAAGGTCTTAGCCCCCGATGGTTTCGAACGAGCAATGATCGCTCCAAACGGAACGTGAGTAGCTCTATCGTACTTCTCTGCTCTTGAGACCTAGCTGAGGGCAACTGCAGTTATCCAGGCCCGACTTTCATGGTCCAAAAAGGAGATAGCGTTGACATTGCCATGAACAATGTACTGAACGATCCGACTATGAGACAAAGTGTCTCCATCGTACGTCACATTTTTTCTCAGAAGAAAATGCACTCATCTTTTTGCGAAGCATTGGCACGGATTCTTCCAAGCCCGAACTTCCTATGCTGATGGCCCTTCGTAAGTTTCCATTCAACAATTTGTGTGATTTTTTTTTTCTTATACTCATTTAATTTCCAGATTCGTGAATCAGGTTGGTTTCGAGTTCCACTTGACATTATATGTTCCCTTATCAATTGCAACAGTGCCCCATTCCCCCGAACACAACTTTCCACTATGCTTTCGACACTGCCGGCCAGACGGGAAAGTACGTATTTCAGCTTATCCACCTAAGCGCGGCTGACAGACTCTTTCTAGTTACTGGTACCACAGCCATCTTAGTACACAGTACTGTGATGGACTGCGTGGAGCCTTTGTTGTTTACGGTAAATATCTTTTCATATGTTACATGTTGACGGCTGTCTGACTGCGACGAACAGATCCCAATGACCCACTCGGGGATCTATACGATGTCGATGGTATGATTTTACATATGTTCCACTTTGATGGAGAAGCTCAATGATTGTATCTGTAACTCGAACCAAACAGATGGTAGGTTTTATTTTCGTAATTCTTCGGTAATTGAATCTCAACATTCTCCCCTTAGAATCGACCGTCATCACTCTTTCCGACTGGTACCACACTGTCGCTCCGGAGGCCCAGGCCACCTTCTTCCAAAGTGGAACCGTCCCGTTAGTCTCATTATTGCGTGGGTAATGGAATATATGCTGAATTTTTAAAGGATTCCCGACTCTGGTTTGATCAATGGTGTTGGTCGCTATATCGGTGGTGTGAGTGTGCTCAGTTCGTTTAAGTTCAGACGATTGACATCGTTATCCTAGCCCGAGGTCCCTATGCCGTCATCAACGTCGTGCAGGGCAAGCGATACCGTTTCCGTGTCTTCGCTCTCTCTTGCCGTCCCTTCTTTACCTGGAGTATTGACAATCACAACTTGACTGTCATGGAATTCGATGGTGTTGAGCACGACCCCGTCACCGTCCAGAACGTCGATGTCTATGCTGGTGAGCGCAACATTTTTCTATAATATGAAATTTTTTTGACACCTCTCCAGCGCAACGTATCTCCGCCGTTGTTGAGGCTAACCAGCCCGTAGCCAACTACTGGATGCGTGCTCCACCTACTGGAGGTGCCCCCGCCCCAGCTGGAAACCCCAACTGTGAGTAATATTCCGATGTGTTTTAAACGGACACTTGGATTGACAGGCCGCATATAGTCAACCCGAACTTGACTCTTGCCATTGTCCGCTACGCCGGTGCCCCCGTTGCTGAGCCCACCTCCAACAACACCGGTATTGTTGGCACCAAGCTTGACGATGCTAACATGCACGTAAGAATGAATTTTATCAACTTTTTTTGATCGAATCGGTGCTCAATCTGTCACACAGCCCATCGCGTCGGAGAACCCCGGCAAGCTCGGCAGCGGCCCACCAGACATCTTCTTCGAACTCAACATTGCTCAGCCCAACCCGCCGTTCTTCGATATCAACAACATCTCCTACATTAGTCCCACTGTGCCCGTGTTGTTGCAAATCCTTAGTGGTGCAGCTCAGCCTACTGACTTCTTGCCTTCGGACCAAGTAAGACCAACTGGCTGGACTCCCAACGGATGTTTCCGAATTGATCATTGATAATGATAGGTTCTGCTCATCACCCCGAACGCCACTATTGAAGTCTCTATTCCCGGAACCGGAGCTCATCCCTTCCACTGTACGTGATCTCCTCTTTACTCGTAATCTCAAGATCACTCAGAACGGCTCTCGCCCACAATAGTGCACGGCCACAACTTCGATGTCATCCGTCAACCCAACTCGAATGTCACCAACTTTGTGAACCCGCCCAGACGAGATGTCACTCCCATCAACGGAGGCAACACTACGTTTAGGTTCAAGGCTGTGAGTTGTGTGCCAAAACATGTAGATTCCAAACTGACGGTCATTCGATAGGATAACCCCGGAGCTTGGTTCTTGCACTGGTAAGCCAATTACGGAAGTTCTATCACAAATGGTTTTTCTCATGCTGGCTCTAAGTCATATTGATTGGCACTTGGAAGCCGGTCTCGCTGTCGTCTTTGCAGAATCGCCTTCCCTGAACTTGCCAGGTACTCCATTCTCTCAAACAACACCCCAAGATTGGGAAGCACTTTGCCCAGGTGAGCAAATCAGGTGGTTTTATCCCCACCTCGACATCATTCTAACGCGTTTTTTTTTTTCGCAGACTACAATGGTTCATCTTTTCCCTTGTTTGGCTCTTTCTGTAAATTGACATTTCTTTTTAGCTCTGCAGCCCGAATTCCAGTAAATTTCAACATTTGGATCGTGGTAGTCCGAGAGTGGGAAGGAGGGTGATTTGTAAAGGCGGAAAATCACATAGCACTCGTTCTGTTTCTGTCGCAATACACAGATGTATTTACTTATTCCTACACAACACGCAAAAGCTGCTTCATGTATTTATTTTTACCTCCTGTGACAAAGTGCACAGATCATCTTTATTGTCTGGATATGCGAGGTGCCTAAAAATCATGTGACCGTGCCGCGTCGCTGACGTCACGGATAAAACCGTGACATTTTCACGCCTGAAAGTTTAAGAAACGTGCCAGTTTGGAGAGGATCCGCACTGATACAGATGTATCCGACGCAGAACCCTTACATTTGAAGATGATATATAAAATACTTGGCTCCTGAGATACTATCTTCTGAAGTAGACACACTAACTAGAGACTCTGCAGCCTCATCTCTCTGGTTGCGGTCACCCTAACCAGCTCTACGGAGAACCCTCACCACTCGATCACTGGACGTCAATCCATCGACTATCATCCCAGCGGATATAATATTCGCCCAATGGAAGAGACCAATGTCAATTGTCGATAAAGTCTCACGTCGCATTCCCAAATCTGGTCCTAATAAAGTAATCCGAGGACTGCAAGCAAAGGAATTCCCCCACTAGGTACCCTCGCCGTTGACCGGGCCCCAAAACATCAGAGCATCATGCGTTGAGCTGAAGAAGAAATGCTGATACATTATACAGGTAGTGCTATTAATCGTAATATAGATACACAACATACACCTTGTATATCTATAACTTGGCTCTATGCGCGGATTCTTCTGTTCTCCTGGTCCGTTTGGACCATTCCTCGGCGGCAACTTTTCGAAGATCTGTCTTGATTATTTTACCCGAGGGTGTATGGCCTTCGTAAAATCAATGAGCAATGACGTCGAAAAATGTTATAGACGTTCGGGGTACGTACTAAAGTCTTCATCTCTGATGAGTACGAATTCGGGCACCGCGAATCTCGGTAAGCTAAAAAAATAATGGTATCAGTCGATGAAAATCTTGACAGAATGACCACGAAAAAAAATACTAGCCATTTCCTAGCTATTGACATTAAAGTCTCCGGAGAGATCTTCCCTTTGAAAGCCGGCTTTATAGTCACAAACGCTGCGACTAATTCACCAAGCCTGGCATCTCGTACACCGACAGCTGCTGCTTCTTTCACACCTTTGAAAAAGGCACGCGTTAGCGTTTTTTGTTATTCAGCGTTCTGCAGAGGGGACTAATGCGCCGGCTCACCTTCATGTTCATACAGAGCATTTTCCACTGCAACGCTATCCTGCGTCAAAGTCGTAAAACAATCTACTTATCGCGTATCAATATCCAAAATGCTTACGACATTTTCACCGCCTGAAGAAGAAAGAAAAAACGTTATCAGAGAAAATCCATTCGATTGAACGTGGATCTACAAACCCCGGATGATAATATCTTTGAGCCGGTCCTTAATGTACAGAAATCCCTCTCCATTGAGATAACCCACATCGCCAGTCTTGAACCAGCCATCTTTCGTTAGAACCTGACGGATATTCAAGTTCCGTGTCAGAAATTAAAACCGCAAATCTCGGCATTCTTGGACCTACTTTGTTGGTAGCGACTAAAAGAGCGGCGTAAGTTATCATTGCTCATACCATAAGTAGAAGACTCACTAGGATCTCCCCAGTAACATTTCATGACTAAATCTTCGTTCAAGCTTTGATCATACGATAAACTCACAAATACATACCATTCGGTCCTCTGAAAATAATCGATTTTGAATATGGCGCATACATGCAGGTTGTAGTCTCTTTACCTTATCCAGATCTCCCCCGCGGTCCCAGTGGGACAGGGAATATCACCGTTCATTATCATGATGTCGTTGGTAGGTAAGGCGCGTCCACAGGACATTTGTCGCAAGTCCCAATCTTCTCCACCTAATAATAGAATGTCAGCACGAGAATAAAGATTCTTCGGAGCATCTTACTAATGCCAACTGAAGTTGCGTTTGTTTCTGTCAAGCCATATGCCTGGGTCCTTTGTACTTCGTTCAGCAGAAAGTCGCGAAGGGCAATCAGGATATCTCACATCAAAGCCGTTGGGAATGCCCTCCTCGCCCGCTGAAGTAGTGAGGAGGACACTGCTGACCCTCCGAACATGATAGCTTGTAATGCTACCATTGACGCAGAGCTATCGACTAAGTCCGATACTATTGAGGGCACCCTTCGAGAAATAGAATCAGCGTCTAGGTTATGAAAAGATTGAATCGTTTCAAACTCACCCTCCAGTCATCACGACATTTTCTTGTTTGATCAGCCTTGAAGAATGTTTTGTTCAGCATTCACATTGTTAGAGTATTTGAGGGAACAACCTAGCCGCTACGTGGCGATGAGTGTGCGTGTCGGGATATTAAAGAAAGATAAGCAAACCTTCATTTACGTTCCATTTTCTCATCAGGATTACTTTATAACCCAATGTAGCTCCCGTTAACTAGCGCAGTGGGCGGTCAATGAATACCGATTCAAAGGTACAGAAATCCTCACCATCAGACTAGTGCCAGTGACATGGAAGAGAGGCGTAGGAAGCAAGATACCCGGCTGCGGACCGGAAGGTGGGGCCGATGGAAGATCTTCGCCGCGGCGCAATGTCGCTCGAGCGCGTCCTACCATATTCTGAGCCAAAATCAAAATTAGCAAGGAGCTGCGAAAGAGCATACATACGTTCGGTATGTTGGAGAGAAAGGCCCTTTGTGTGCTCAAGACGCCCTCTGCGAGTTCTCCATCAGACGGAAACAGACAATGCGACGATAGAACCAAATCTTACTAGGGAGGCCGCTGGTTCCGGAGGTAAATATAATAGTGGCATCATCCTCAGGATAAATCTTGAGGTCTTCTTTCAATACACTCGTCCAATCGCCGGTGTATGTTTGCGTCATTGGGCTCCAATTTTCCATCCCAGGCCAGCTCCGCCTTTGATTTCCCTGACTGTCAACCACCAGCGATCCCCTCAAGCCCATCATCCCGAGCTTTAGTACAAAAGGTGAGAGTATGTCTGCCCGTTCAGCGTCAACAATGAGCAGTGCACATTGGCATTTTGTGATGCAGTATCTGAGCGGTTCAGCAGGCAGGAGAGCGTTTATGAGCACGGTTACAACTCCAAGGAGATCTGCAGAGAAGAATTAGACAGTCACAGAAGGTACCGTAGGCAGAGACTTACGGCAAGCCCAAAACGCAATCAGAAATTCCGGGTAGTTCCGACAACAAAGTGCCACCCGAGAGCCTGAATGGACCGCATGAGCAAAGGAAAGGCCGCAAGATAATATGGGATCAAAAGTTACCCTTGGACACCCCGTATCTACTACGAAAAATGGAAGCAGCTTTTGCGGCTCTTTCGCCTGTTTCCTTGAATGTAAGTCGTTGCCCCTCAAAGACAACATATGTTTTTTCGCCGTGCAGTTGCACCGCCCTCAGCCAGAACTGCCGGGCACTGAAGAGGCCATGTTATGGCGGAAAGTGGAAAAGTCAATCCGACGCAAGACGGACCTTTCCGGGAGATTAACATAGACTTTTTGTATCAAACCGTCGACGTTCTGGCTTGTATTTAGTTTAGAAAGTCAAGTAGAGAGTTGCACTAGACTTTACCCGCGTCTGAATTTCATGCAGACTTCCTGTTCGAGTTGTCACCAGCTTAGTAGATATACTAGAATCGTCCAAAAACAAACGACGTACCCGGTGCGCATAGTACTTTATCGACTAAAATCACAGTAAAATGCGTACAGAATCTTGAAACATAAACGGAAGGCTCACCTTCCGCGAAGTCGCGCTTTGGTATCCAGCGATCAGACATATTGTAGGAGAGGAATGAACTAATAACGAGGAGATTCTCTACTATTTATGAGCCCGATAGATATGGATAAGATCAAATCTACGAGTTCGGTCCGTTATGGTAGTGGGGACCATTCATACTTATCAACTTTTTCTGGATGGCGTTCGACGAATTGAGAAGTTAGTAAACTCGGATAAATCGGAAGTGAGAGGCATCAGGAAAATCCGCAATGGTATCAAATTGGTAACATTATTGAGTTGTCTCAATGCATTTCCATTGTCGCCAGTCTGAATCCCATCACCGGAGTTGTGTAGAAAAGTGTCAATTCTCCGTAAAATGTCGGAATGTATAGAATCGGCTTGAAAAACGGACGACACACCACCCCTTTCAGTATTGAGCGTCGGGGGAAAACTCATGCTCACCTTAACGGTCAACAAAAATGGGCCCAGAAGGCAGTGTAAAGGTATACTTATCCGATTGCTCTACGGGATTCAAAATGGAGATATCACTACTGATACTCCCCTACGGCTCCTGGCTCCATAACTTTCACACCCGATTCTTCCGCTGAGAAGGGTTCAGTCAGAATCCAGGGGCGGTTACTCTTCTAGCATACGTACCGGCAATTTGTCGAATTGGTCCAGTATACCAATTTCTGGCACTGAGTAGCCAGTATCCAGCACTGAAAACGATAACTATTCCTACGGCCACTACGGCATAATTGAGACTCTTGGACGTTACTGGAGTCTCCTGTGGCAGAATGAACACTACGGAAATGAACACGATCCAAGTCACCGCGCCTACAGTAACATATAAAACGTCAGCACTGGGCATCAACAATTCACGGTGTGTACGACCTGCTGCTATTGGCGAAGAAAAAACGCCGAGGTGGAACGGACCCCGAACAAATTTCTTTCGATAAATTAGCCGAAGAGCTATTGGTATCCCATAGCTGGTATACAGCCCGATGGTAGCGATACTGCGTGGGTAAGGTGGGATTAAGCATCGAGAGAGAGAAAGAGGCCTTTAACGTATAAAACCTCACCTTGTCGCGGCAGAAAAGGCCACAGAACTTCCTAAACTGGGAAGCCCAAGGATAAAGCTTAGAGTGCACGCTAGCCAGACTAGAAACGGCTTGAGTACACGTCCTTGGTTTAGTACCCAAATAAGGCGCGCTACAGCCTACTGCACTTCTCTCGAGCATCAGCTTCGGCTAAATTACTCACCCGTTCGAATCGGTGATTTCCAGGAGGTATTCACGTAGGCAAAGAATTTAGAGCCCGGTATACCGTTATCTCGAGCAAAAGAAAACATCATTCTAGAGTTGGATGTAACTGAAAAAGTTCTACCGGAGCGATCCTTATCAGCTGCGCTCATTTTAAACACAACCGTAAGCGCTCACCCGCAGAAGTACATTGCGCCAATGACGATGATCTGTAGGAGGATTTACAGAACTTATTGAATACTCGTGCCGCCGGTAAAGAAACAGTACTACCATCAGAACAATTGCGCCCTCTTCACCCACGCTAATGAACGTATTAGCACATTCTTCCAGAGGAAGCGAAGCACACACCAGTCTAAAAAAATTTGAGCTACAGGTTGACCAGTGGGAGAGTTGATAGTGTTGTCCAGATCTTGAATCGAGAAGAGAGGACCCAAGAGAAGAAATAACCCGAGAAGCGCAGAAACTACGAGAAATTAATGTGGCGTAATTCTCTCCCCAGTTTGCAATCATTACCTCCGATCGCCATTATGATCCCTGCGGTACCGACGTGTGAGTAGACATTGTGGAACAGAATATAGATATTACCTATACTCCCGGACATCGCTGCGTTGGTAGTTTCTTCAGTCATCTGTAGATATTCAGGCCCGTAAAAAATGGCTCAACCAGATGTCCTGCTTACATGCGCACTTGCATCGAAACCTTGAAATCATAGTAAGTTAAACGAAAAAAAACTCTGGCAGAAGCAGCGACATACCAGTAAGCGTGTACTAAAGAGGAGACCAATTGGTTGATTAGACTGATGGTCCCAGGGTGCGTTAGCCAATTACCTGCGCCATGAGTATCTAGGCAAGAATCTTAGCAAAGCCCAGTGTAACAGAGGAATGGAGGGTCCCACGTACTCCTATAATGGCGACATAGGCGGGGCTGGCTCTCTCAGACCAGCCGCCGGTGCCGTCAATGAATGTTTGGAACACAAAATGAGCGGACTGGTGAGTAGGGGCTTTCACAAGAACGGCTACAACGAGTGAAAACGTTCCAATCGCATGCCATGCGACCGAAATATTATTGAGCCAATGCAAAACCGAGACTCCGAATCTGCACATTTGGTCAGAGTCAGACCGCTCCTGGTAACCAATACTCATACGTGTTGATCAATCCTGAGTGCGATATGTCAGAAACGACATAGATAAAGACTGGAATGCTGACCTTGCGAAAAAAGCACGGCTGCATATACACCTGCGGGAAGAGATTACTTGGTTTCTAACGGCAGAACGCAAGCCGGCGAGCATGTACCAATCTGAGTATTTGCGGTCGGAACGAAGCCGGTATTAAATGTGCTGAGAGTGGAAATAAAGCTAGCACAGGCGAAACTAGGATATAGATTAGATATATGAAAACCAACCATTTTTCCCGAGAACACTCACGAGATACCTAGGATTGGATCATGCTGAATTTTTTTAAAATTATACTCGGTTACTGCGAACGGACCAGTAGTGACAGCCACTTGACCTAGAAGGTTGAACCATCCTGTTTGGGAGGCATTCAGAACATGAACCACTTGATTAAAACTAAACGTACCGGTTATCCAAGATGCGATGGGCGCTTTCTTAGGTGGGCTTAACATGGCTGCCTGAGATGAACGGTCAAATACAGGAAAGTCAGGAGCGATATTCCTACCCAGAAATATGGTCCACCAGAGGTAGGATGAGCGCTAGAGATTTATTAAATCAAAACATTGTGCATCATCCTCGCAGTAGCACTCATACCTGCAAATCTCGGCCATTGCCAGCCCAACAACCATCGTGAAGCAAGCTATGCGTCTTTTCAGTGCGTAATCGACTTCTAATTGACATGTTCCATACAAACAACAATCCAACCACCAAACATGCCGGCCGGGCCACCAGTTTGGAGCCCATAAAGGAAGAGCGAGGGGATACCCGTAATCACGGAGA
Organism: Collybiopsis confluens; assembly: GCA_013368555.1. NCBI lineage: Eukaryota > Fungi > Basidiomycota > Agaricomycetes > Agaricales > Omphalotaceae > Collybiopsis > Collybiopsis confluens. Next base: position 441,796 of record JAACJN010000011.1, read on the forward strand.
TGATGGAGAAGGACACCTTTACTCGATTGAGTTCCTGAATTGTATCTTGCACAGATTCCTTACCCCGAAGTTCTAGAAATAGCGTTCGGTCACCTCAAAGGATTTATTTAGGAAGCCGAATACATACCTGCATTAAACCCAATTCGCGCCTGCAGTTTGATTTTGAGTGCTTGTTTTCTCTCAAAATGAAACGGAACGGTACCTAAGTTCTTGTTTGTACCCCATCCTAGCTAACTCGGCTTCATCGTTCAGAATAGTCGGATTCTGGGCACTTTCTTCATCCGACATGATGATAGTACGGTCCAACAGCGCGTCGGGCGTATGTGTTCCATATCTGACGTTTTAATGCGGTAACGGGTAAGAAAAAAGATAAGGGCATGTGTGTGTTCCAAGAAAAGTATGTATACACTTGCCCGCTAGCCTCCGGAGCCATTTTCTCACGCCGGTATACAGTGGTTATCTTATCTTATCTTGGACTGAGAACAGCTTACGAGATCCACTAACAAGTAGCGTCGATTACCTCTGCCGTCTCGAAGTCCCGTCTGAGCGCCCTTCTCAATGAAATTTTCACTTTGACCTTCACTCGCTTGATATTTGATGCTCGACACTGGTGACTTTGACGGAAGCGGGAGCGAGATAAGAAGTGTGCCTAACCTTTCTAGCCATTGGTATCAAGCCAAGTCCGACCAATAAATACAACCGGATTACGAGCCGTTTTGGCTGCCACAATCTGATACTCATGTTGTATACGAGTTATTAAAAAAGGCCGCTATGATATTTTCTGACAGAAAATTTTCAATGCTAAGCAGCAGAAGTGACTGCCGCGTCTAGTCGCGTCCCTAGCAAGCACAATCCGGCTTAGTACCGGTATCAGAAACTCTCTGCAGGAACCCAAGTAGATTCGCCTTTAGTAGATTCGCCTTTAGCCTCTACCGTCGACCATTGGCTTCGCTTGGCCGTAAAACAACGACCTCCCGGGCCCAGCAATTTATCTTGCGCAAGCCATCGCATTCAATCAAAGCATTCGCCGCGCATTCAACGAGCCCTGTGCGGCTGTGCCCCTTGTTATTTAGAATGCGAGCAGTGTATCAGCTCCTTGCGATGGAAACATCGCACTCGTTGAGCCCACGGAAAAATCAATGTCGAGATTACCCTTCAACATGTTGGAGGCAGGATACTAACTGGCAATTGCACCCGAGGCCGACCTATTAACGGGGAGATTGTCTTTTGCGAAAACCATCGCAAGCCACGATCCGGCTTCGGACTCGGAAGAGAGCTGGGAAATGGAAGAGTGTTCATTGAGATGCATTGTCTCCGGAACACATTCAAGACCTGTGTGTTGTAGATTGTGTCATTTTCAAGCGTTCGAAACAGGGCCGGAGAAAGTGCTTTTAAAGTGATGTTTGTAGTAAAATCACTCCTCCAGGGAGTACACTCAGTAGAGACATTCGGTCAATCCTCCAGAATTGAAACATGCGTGGCTAAGAAGAACTCCTTCGCTCGGACAGAGGAATTTAGACAGACATCCAGGAACGCATAGCACAACCACTCACTTCGTCCCTAACCGAAATGAAGAACCTCCACTGATCTGATACGCCCACGAGCATCAGTCTAGAGTAGTCAAATATTAGGTCAATAGATAACCGATAGGTCGACGCGCGCAGAATCATACCCGAAGTCCAAGTATATTAGATTCATCCATTAGGACACCATCGAGGCGATATCTCTCCGGCGTAGTGCTAAAGAAGAACAAGGCGGGGTTAGAGGTGCTGGCTCTGGAAAAGAGAAATTAGAGAAGACACACGTAATCACACAGGGTAAATTCGAAGTGATTTCTTCCGCAAATAATCTCTGGGGATCAACAACCCTTCTTCCCCTACTCACAGCCTTCCTTACATTAGGATCCTTCTCCAACTCGCGCTCTGCCTTGCGAACGTTATGTGGGTTGAAGTCAATTACGACGATATGGCTCTCGCCATATCCATCCCCTGCCTCCATTGCACCGGGCAGTCGCGTGTATCTTGTGTTACTCGTTGTAGTCACCCATCGTGACGGTAAGCCAATAAGATCGACACAGAACGTTATGGGTGGAGCCCAATCGGCCCAGGGAACGGGCTTTCCGTTGTTGATTGCTTGATTCGATAGCAGCTCAAGGAGTGACCGTCGATGGATAAATATGGTGAACAAAGAGGAATTCGGAATATTTTGCACTCGCAGATGGAGAAGAATGATCGATTCGAGAGGGTCATAGTGGAAAGGCTGGCTAGAGTGCTTCAGCTCATTGTTAAAGCCAACAGGGTTGGGTTCTGCCCGACACGACATAAAGCGCAGGATATTTTGGGGCTGCAGTCGAGGGAGTGAAAGTTTCAGAAGTGGTGACGACGGCTGATCCTCCCCGGATCGGGGTATCTTCCAAAGTTCCAGAGCACTGCTCTCTATGTTGGGAAGCATTATAATGTCATGCGAGAGAAAGATGACTCCAGAATACGAGTACGGATCCCCGCTGATGTCCTTGAATAAAACAGTATGTGAATTCAGTCATTTAAATCAGGAAAATAAACGCACCATGACTAGTTCACCAGTTTGCCATTCATATACGTAGACCCTACTGCGTTCACCCGGAGGCCGCCAGAAAGTGGTGACAAGAGCCAGATATGAACCGACAATCTCTAGATTGATGGAAGGAGCTTCCTGAGAAATCGCGATGGGAATCGAAGGAACTTTGGCCAGTGGATGGAAGTTGCCCGTCGAGAATTGACGGAAACTTAACTCGATGGATAAGGCCTGTAAAGCGCCAATGTAGATTTCGGTGGCAGTAACCACGGCTATAATATCGTGTTCCAACAAGTTCAGGCCAAAGTCAACGATGGGCCGAGTGTCGCCAGAAGGAAAAACAGCCCATTGAGGAACGTGTTCGGGAGTGTTGGAAAGCCGTAGAAAGTGCAAGAGTTGACGTGTATGGTCACCCAATAAATATACATCTCCGGATAGATCGTAAACACTTCCAGGGTTGAAATTGACTGGTATCTTCTGGTGGAAAAGAGGAGTACATTCTGACCACGACTTTTCTCGACTCCGAAGTTGATCTAGTTTTTCTGAGGAGCTAAGACTACAGTTGTTGTTATCCTTTGCACACGCTTTGTATAACTCGATGTTGTACTGATGCAGAACGGAGGTCGATATTATTGTGTGGAAGGTGCGGCTCACAGAGCTGCAAGCTGCGAGATCTTTGACTGATGGAAGAACGGAAAGGATTGTAGCTATGAGTTCTGGAGGTAGGTCAGAGAGTTGGGTCATGGTGGTGGTAGATGAGAGAGAATCGCTGGACGTCATGATTTTCTTGCGTGGCGCCATGCCTGAAATAGTGATCACTCCCACCCATGAGCACGGCTTCGGCCAGCTACCAGTTACCAGATCTTCTCCCCCTCTTTCAGGATAATTATGAACTGCGTATAAACAAACACTGTAGGTCTGCTTCTCTCGCATCGGAGAATTGGATACAAACATTAGACTTCCCGTCCACTGCGCGCAACGGGCTGCCTGACAAGAAGCTCGGTCTACTTGCAGCCTGTTGCTTTCCAACATGCGATTTGAACCAGCTCACTCTCGTCATGGATTTATGGACTCTGATTGTTGTCGACACGGAGACCCTTCTCCGGTCAAAACAGGTTCCAGCCCTGTTCATTCAGGATTTTCGAGCAGATTCGAAACCTGGATTCGTCGAGCTGACCAAAGCTCATATCTTATTCAAACAGTTAAGTGTTTCTCTAGGCTCCTAAACTCGCATCAAAATTGATATCAAGATACCAGTCTCTCACTTCGCCTGTCCCAGCTAAAAAGTAGCACATCTGAATCGTGGCAGCAGCGTTTTTCCGCTTCCATGAGTTCCTACATGGATGCGAAACGAAGAGGGGCAGAACATCAGGCTGAAGGAAATAGGATCCCTCTCGAAATCGACGACTACATTAAATTTCGACGGAATTTGAGTGGCATCGAGCTCATCCTCGACATGATAGAGGCAGTCGAGGGACTCGAGCTCGATATATCTTTTTACGGTGAAGAACTGCATGCTCTACGACGGGTAACTGCAGAAATTATCTGTTTGACCTGGGTAATTGATTCTTCCGCTCTCACTGTATTGGCTAACGCGACGCCATGCCTTAGGATGTCTTTTCCTACAACATCGACCAGTCTGTTGGTAACACAATCAACATCGTATCGCTCTTACGGTCCAGCAGAAAGTTTAGCCTATCGAGTGCTGTTCAACAGGCTGGGACTATGATTCGTGATCGTATTACAAGATTCAAAGCGCTCGAAAACGCTTTACTAGTCAAGATCCAGACTAGTACCTACTCCACGGATACCAATGCTAGCACCACACCTACAACATCTTGGCTTTGGAATGTTGTCTCCTCCTCTCGTGCTCCGCAAGCAAAAGACCCCGGGCAAGCGTTAACCGAAACCCAAGCGCACGATATCGCACTCTACACCCGGGGTCTGAACGACTTGGTAATAGGATTCCTCAATTGGGCATACGAGACCGATATGTTCTTTGGAACAAAGGGAGATGCGGTCAAGGGTTTTGGATGGGTCTTTCTGCTTCCCGCGTACTCGCTGACTCGGTCGAGCACTTAGCGGTCACATATCTTCCTGTTCACTATATTTTCTCTCTCAAAGGTGATCATTTTGATAACAACATCTCTCATCTCGATTCATACGCTTGTTTCATGAAACAGTCATAAACATTCACTCTCCCCGGCAACTCTGAGAATCTCGCGACGCCACGCCACGCAACATTCTACTTGCCCCGCTTGAAACACCAGAATATACTATGCTTCGAGCATCGGAATAACGTGCTCACGGTCCAAAAGGCTCAGTAGTTTAGTGGACGGTACGGTACAAAAGAAACCCGGTTGTAACGTTATGGAGAAGCTGTCGCTGGGATGAATTCAGAATTCATACAATTGGTTAATATTTGACCCGTTTTCGTGAAACGACAGCATGTTCAGCATGTCCGCGGTGGCAGCATACTGAACGAACCAAAAGGCAGTCAAGGACAATCTCGACCGGACCACGAAAAAAAAAAACTACTCTGGACTGGAAACCATACGCGGAAGAAACACATGCACCACATTCGGGGTAGTCGACTCTGAAAAGCATTCGCTTTTCGGGCGGAAACTACGTCGTCAATCGCGACGCATCCATCTCCGGTTCCCTCAGCTCCGCCGAGAAAGATACACCCAGGCTTCACTGTAAACCCATGATGTATATATACATTAGATCTTACTAGATCTTACTACGTACAGCGCATCTACTACACTGTATGTCAGTAAGCTCTAGTTATTGATTTTTTTAATGTGTAAAAGTCCTTCAAGTTCTTTGGATCTGCCAGATGAATTCGTCCTTGTTGCTGATGAATGTGCTGATGCTGTTTGATTTCCCAGCTTATCTCCTAATGGCTCTGATTGCTGTTATCACTGTGCGCGCGTACAAGATCCGAAATCTATCTATCTTGTGGTATTCGAGAGGGATGGGAGAATTCAGAGTCGAAGATCCACCAAAATCGGCAAGACGGATATTCCTCTAACGCACCCCGTCACAACTCGAATAAACTCTACATATTAAGCGGTTTTTGTTTCTACTTATACATCGAACCAAAATCCATAAATTTTTAAATAGTTTCCGATAGCGTATAGCGAACCGTACGTCGAGAGAGACAGAGAGAGCTCGAGCAAGAAAGCCCTCACTGCACACTACACACAAAACAACAAAAAGAAAAACTAGAAAATTATTTTTATGTAAAAAAAAACAAACAAAAAAAAAACTTTGTTTTTTGGAAAACAGAAATAATGAGTGTGCCTACGAGATGAGAAAGTATACATCCAAGAGAACGCAACAACCTTCGGGGGAAGAGTATAAGGGGAGGTGTAGGTGTAAGATTTTTCAAGACTGATTGATAAAGATAGGTACAAGTCGAGGTGGCGTTGGAGTTCTTTTCTGAAGATGCACAGCAGCATCTGCGTAGAGGTGAATACGGAATATAAGGAGTGTGGGTCGGTCGTCCTGTAAGGTAGGAGTCCGAGGGTGATGGATTCAGTATAAAGGGGGAGGAGGAGGACTTCCTGTACAGTTAGAGAAATATAAACTGTAGAGAGTTTGGTTGGATAGAGGGAGTGTTGAGTGGATCGTAGAAGTCGTGATATAGAGCAAAGGGAGAGTGATCTATCCAGCCAGTGGGAGCGGAGAGTATAGCGCGGAGAGGAAGAGAGAGGTAGGAGTAACAGATGCGCGAGCATCTATCGGATGGCTTGAACGAATCGGAAATTGTCCGAAAACCACGCCGACCCACAGCAAAGCAATAGCAGAGGCCGTTACAATGGGAGGAGAGAGAACAAGGCAAAAAAGAGCGCAGAAGGGTATATGAACACAGCATGGATACAGTAGCAATAGAGAAAAAGGCGATACGAAAACACGAGGCAACGAAAAGATCAAGTCCGTCTATAAAGGGAGTTAGAATATGGAGGGAATGACTAGCAGAAGCGGTTATTCTGGAGGAACGATGAAGATTTACATCATCGCAAAGGCAACACCTACATTGCCCATGGTAGAGCCGCCGCCGACCATTCCCATGCCACTGGGGTGCATTCCCATGTCCATATTCATCCCATTGACGTTGCCGGAGTTCATCATCGGATTTCCATTCCAGCCATTTCCACTGGCATTGTTCCAAGCGACCTGTTCATAAAATGCAGATGGAGGGCTAGCGCTGCCGCTAGACTGACTGCCACTCCTGGCTCGCCTGCTCTGTGCAAGAGATTTCAAGTACGCCTGATCATTGACATTTCCGGGATAACCTCCCCACTTCTCCTGTACGGGACCAAAAGCGCCCGGATATGCATCACCAGCATTGTAAGGAATGGAGTCGAACGACCTGCCGAGAATAGGATTCTCGAAAGACATGGCCGTAGGTGAAGCAATCATGGGGCCACCAGCAGAGGGGTCCATGGCAGGGTGTGCACGAGGGTGCAAGGAAGGTGGGCGCATCATTGGGTGTACGTTGGTGTTGATGCTTGGGACAAAGGGGGTCTGCGCCTGAGATTTGAGCATGGCAGCGACCCTAACATCTTCGTCATTTTGCATCGAGCTCGAGCTCATAGGTCTATAGTCATCATCAATATCTTCACCGAAACCGTCTTCGTCGCCCTCTTCTTGAAGGCCGGGCCCTCCCGGAATATGAATAATTTCAGGTTCTCCACTAAGAACGACGCTGAAGCCTTCTCCGCGGACTGGTTCCTCGATCCGAGGAATACCAGATCTGCCTCTCCATTCGTTCAGTTCACGGCGAAGTGCGTCAGATTCGAGCTTGAGCAAGCGAAGCTCGCGGGAGGCCAAGAGGCGGTGACGACGGGCAGCGTGGACATGGGCAATCGAAGAGTTGACGATTGCCGACTTGGAGGGTCGACGAAGCTGGCTGAGGTTTGGAAGGAGAGCAGCAAGGTCCTAGATAGGCGGCAAATGAGATCGAAATGGGGGGGTTACGTAAAAAGGTCTGCTACTCACCAAGAACCTTCCGTTCAAAGTCTCTCTCCTGGCCCTTTCAACGGCGTTGTGAGTAGCGCGACGCTCGGCGGTACTAGCCCGACGGGAAGGTTTACGTTTCCCAAGAGTTTTGCCGGAAGCATTGCCGCCGTTTTCGCCAAAACTATCCTGATGAGGAGATACAGGGGATTGTGGCTGGATGGAAGAATCATCCGAGACGGGTGAAGGTGCACCCTCGTTGGGGGAAGTCGAGTTCATATTGTGATTCATAGCTGAAAACAGACACCAAACGACGGAGAAATTGTTGGAAAATCGGGAGGTACGATCGAGTTTAAATCGTGAAGTCGCGAGCTGAGCTCTAGCGTACTTGTATGGGCGGATCTCTTTGAAGCCGGAAAAGGGTCGCGAGTCTGCAAAAAAGTTGGATACGGTCATCGAAGGCAAAAAAAAAACTAGTGTGGACAGTGTACTGACTACCAGGCGTTATCCTTTATTAAAAACCGGCGAGGAAATATCGGAAAGGAGGGAAGGGAAGGGGGAGGGAGGGGGAAGAGCGGTTAGGCCAGGCTAAGGTGGGCGTTCAGATGGGAAATTGGGTTGGCCTTCCCTTGCCTTTACATTGTATCCATCTCGGCAACTGCCGTCCATCATGCTTTTTAGTCATATTTCCTATCAAATCACAGGCTTGAATCCAAAAAAGTTGTACAACGACCTCAATCTCGGGTCCAAGGCCAGAATGCTGTAAGATAATCCATTCCGGCTTTGGTGGGTCACCGGCCGTTCATAGCCTCTAGCCTTCCTCCTGCAATAAAAAAAAAACCAGTGCGGGATTACCCGTCATGGGAAGCGAGCTTCAAACCTTGAGCAGCGCCAAAAGTCAAGTTTGCTTTCCAACCAACTCGTTTGGTTTTTCCGTTCTTGAATGACCAGAATGGCAGGAGGACGGAGCGACCGTCGTGTGATTAATTGGGCTTATCGATATAGACTAGACCTTGTTTGGGTATTCGTAGTCATACGACCGAAGGTCGCCAGACTCGTAAATTATTTAATCAAACTCTCAGAGGCCGAGATACAAAGATACTTAGCCGACCTAGTCCGGCCAGCGTTGAAAAAAAAAACTGACCGTCATGATATATCAAAAATCATAAATGTCCAATCCGTCATGTGTCTTCAGGGAATCTTTTCTCTGTAAGCCAAATCAATTCGTTGACTCGGCGGCCACTGCCTCCAACTGGGGATTTTGTCGATAATCCGAGTGCAGTTACTAAGGCATAAAAAATCAGTTCCAAAATGAATTTCATGATGCGTGAACTCAACCCCCCGGTTTCTCTCGAACGAGACGAAAGCAAGCATGTTGGTTCCTACCCAAGCAAGTATACGTGGCAAGAGGAACAAAAGGGTACAAGCCGAGTCTGACGAGTAACGGTGGCGAAAGTCAGAGTCGAGTGACACATCATCTGCTGTCAGTCAAAAAGGCTATGCTAGGCTATGGCGCAGATCTTAATACTATGCTGGAGGCAGCACGTAAAAGAGCCTACAGAAAAGCTCAGTTGCGACCCAATTAAGACTACAAGGAACCAGAGTCGAGGTAAGAACTCATCGACATCATCGGCGAAGAGGAACACGACTCGAGAGAGTTTATTGATCATCGAGACTGCGATAATCTCGGGGATAACGTACTGGCCTTTTCGACTAGGCCGTTCATGGGAAGCTTGGCGGTTGGGGGCTGAGACCAAGGAGCAGAGGATATGGCTCACCTCCTGGAGCAGTGCGGCTTTCAGATATTCAACAAGGCTGAGCTTGAACCGTCACTCAAAAGAGATGACGCCTCCGGTTCTGAGAGGCCTGTGAAAAAGCGACCCACCTATTCATAGGTGCATAGACTCGTATTCCGCCCGCTTTACAGGCTCGAATAATGCGCTTTGATAGCGAATCGGTCTGAAGATTTTGCTTCAAGGGTTTTACGATTTCATTTTGGAAACATCACGTTGGGTTGCATTATGATATGTTGAAGAACAGAACGAAAAATCAAAACTTGAGATGGGGAAGTAGCGACATGTCAATGTGAACCAAACAGAGACAAACATTTGAGCGAAAGATTCCGAAGCGTTCCGGGCTCACGCTCAACAACTCAACCTCTGCTCACCATGCGCGCCTCCCTCATTCGTCGCCAGCTCGGCGGACTCGTTCCTCCAAAGATTGCTACTCCCAAGTCTGTTGTGAGTGGCACCCGCGACTGCGACCTGCAGCTTTCTCACCGCCAAAAATCCATCATCTCGTTCTTTAGTCTGGAGGCTCCGGAGAAGGTTTAGGTCCTCTCGTCAACTTCTACTCCAAACTCCCCAAAGGCCCAGCGACTGCTCGCATTTCGGGCCTCAAAGGTCGCCTCTTCGCTGGCGAAAATGCATCGGGCGTGCCTCTTCTCGCATTAGTTGCTGGCCTGTTCGGTCTTGGGTACACCATTGATTATCACAGTAAGTCGTGCTTGAAATATCCCCTCTTCTTTTGCTAATATCCACTCATTATCCCTCAGTGCATTTGAGTGAGTGCTTGCTGTCGGCCCTAACTATTCTTCACCCGCTTAATGCTCTTCAGAACATCATAAAAACCACGCCCACTAGGCCCTACTTTTCGACAATAGTATCGGAAATCCAGAAGAACAGTATCACAGTTAATCACAGCTGGAACGATGGCATACATACGTATAGAATTTACCCAAGACAACTTTTTTTCCTTTTATTTTGGTGTGACTTTCTGTTCTGAGTTTGAAAAGGAAATACCTTCCATCCCCGAAGCAAGTTTTTGTATCTAGATCGTCGGGGTGGGAACGGCCGCTCATTCTCCTTGCAGCATTTCAGTTCCCCTCGCGCGAAGAGAAATTTTTTCCATCATGGCCGCCGTGACGAAGGGTCTCGCATCTGTCAAATGAAGCAGTCCTGCCAGATGCGCATGGAGCGAAAAAGAGTATAAGTCAGTAAGAAAGAATCAGGTTCTATGAAGTCCAATCCATGACGCGTTCGGGGCGGGACGGCGTAACGTGTGGACGCGCTGTGGATATTCTTAAGCGTCCTGTAGTCCTGGTAAGCGCAATCAGGTTCTGACCGCGATCTTGAAATGCCCTTTCCGAGTAGATGGACACCAATGCTTACAGTACTTTGTGTGAGTATGTGTGAGTATGTATCATGATAACATAGATCTGACCACCGTCCTGGAATATTTTTTATGTGCCCCGGAATTTCCGTCTGAGTTGGAGCCATATCCTCCAGTCCTCCAGTCTTCGATCGACGCCGTACACGAGGGTCCTCCACACGCCAGCTGGTAAGACATAATACATATACTCGTATGCATTCAGTGCACCAAGTATGTTCAGGGTTTCTGCTAGAAGCGACGTCAAGAACAACATATGTATGCCAATCCGAAAAAGAAAAGATGAGATCTAAATGCTGACGTCTATCTTCTGTTTGGATCAGCCGCAGAGAGTCCGCTCAGAAAGCGAGCCCTGCAGTGGTAGGACCAATGTCCTCGGATTCGTTCAAGTTTGTAAAATCATTATCCGCCGAAATTTCTCGCCGGGGTTCGTCTTTTCTGCAAGGACTATTACTGTATGGTTTCCGAGTGCGTTCTCTGATATTAACCAATTATCCAAGGTCCCGAACTTCTCCCCCGGTGGTTCAACATGCAACCGACCGGTCCCGATTAGGGCTTAGTTCTGTCACCTAAATTCTTTAAAAAACGGGACTTGAATTAGTCGAAAACAGCCAAGACCGTAACCGTCATAAGAATGTCTGTTTTTTTTTAGCCTGGCTTTTTTACTAATACATAAATGATATAGATATATAGATATGTCGTAGATTTTCTACGTCGGCCTCTCCAACTCTCTTCCTTCTTTCTACGCTCCTTTCAAAATGTCCAATGCCGATGCTCGTGCACCTTTGGATAACACCGTAAGTTGAAAGATATTCATTCGTACAGTACACGCTCTCAATATTGATTTCATCGAATCGTAGATGGGAGCTCTTGTGATTGGAATTCTGTACGTGTGTCCGGTTCATGACCGTTCATCATCGCTTGCAGCTGACTTTCCTATCTTTCTCTCTCTCTCCCCGATAGAATATCAACATGGTGAGTAAACGAGACTCCACCCGAAATCACGGTGTCGATGTTCACCTTTCTCTACTATAGCCTCTGGGGGGTCACCTGTATTCAAACTCACAGCTTCTTCTCGGTGCGTTTTTCTACGCGTTCCCCTTCTCTATCTGACTGTGTCCGTGGACATACCCTCTACAGACCTTCTATCATCAAGACACACTCCGGCTCAAACTTTTGGTATAAAGTCATTTTACTGGCCAGCACCATGAACCTTTCTAATCACGGCGTTATTTACACACCAGGTTGCTTTTGTCTTGTGAGTGTTCGACTGTTGATCGGCTTCGCCGTCTTTATTTACTTCGCTACCTCCCCCCATGCAGCATCCTCGATACCCTCCACCAAATCATGCTCTCCCACCTGCTTTACGTTTACTTTGTCAAGAGTTTCGGCGACAAGGAGCACCTGGGGACAGTTGTATGGTAAGTGCCGCTGATGGAACACTCTTGAAAAGTATAACGCTCATCTCCCTTTTCTCTCTCGGCGCAGGAGTATTTTGGTAAGCCCCTTCAACTCGATAATCAATGAAGACAATAACTCAAGTTCGCACCCACGTTACTTATTTATGCATATATATACAGGTTATGGTATTTCTATCGGTAGGTCTCTTGACATTTCGCACCAAAAGTTCTCGTTTCTGAATAACTTTTTTTTTCCATTCCTGCGTTAGGCTGTCATCGCCCTGGTCGTCCAATTGTGAGTAATACGGATCCTTGGAATTTTTTCTTTAAAAAATGTAAAACTTACTGTGACATCGAAATAGTTTCTTGTGCTGGCGCATTTGGATCTGTATGTCCCCTCCCCCCAAGGAATTTCGTACGACTCATTTCATTCGCTGACGGATATTACTGGGGACAGTGAGCAATAAGAACCTTTTCTGGATTGTTCCGATCGTAAGTACCAGCGTCTTGAGCAAGAAAAGAAGGAGTCTTTCTGACTTTTTAATTTTATTAGATCCTAGTCATTATCGCTAGCTTTGCTATTACCATGGGTGAGCTTTCCAACAATGTCGCGCGTTGTTTTATTACAAACTCAATTTATCTCTCTCAAGCGTATTTTATTAAATCGTGCGTTCGATCCGATGACGGAGGTATACCGCGCCTTTTTTTGACCTTGTTGTGTGTGTGTGTGTTGTGCGGCTCTACAGGTGGTCTCTTCGAACATGGGTGAAACTCGCCAAACTCAGTGCAAGTACCACTTACTTTGATAATCGGGATGTTGCGGCTAATAGAAAGTACTCATCTTTGCAGAAAATCTCGAGGGCAGTGAACTGCCTCAACTTTGGTGCTGATTTGGCTGTGACATTCGCGTTGGTGTGTATCCACAACTGATTGTATTCGGTGGAGACATGACTTTTATCTTTATTTTTACGCTGCAAAAGGTTTTTCTCCTCGGTACTTCAAAGTCTGGAATAAAACGGTATGTTCACAAAGGGGGGAGAGCGGTCGTTGATTTTTTTCTTTCTCTGTTTATTGACTGCGTACACACTTATTGGCAGGACCGATGCGTTGATGAATCACCTGATGTTTTTCTGTCTCAAGACTGGATTATTGTCGACGCGAGTGTTTGATTCAAAGACCGGTGTATTAAGTTCATTTTACTTATTCGCACTACAGTTTCTGTGCGATTCTCTCCTTGGTATCGGTGAGCTTTTTTTGTTTCTAATTCGTACGAAATGATATCTCAAACTATCTCTTTTTTAGATTTCCATCTGGCCTGACACGTTCATCTACATAACATTCTATACCGTCCTCGCTCGATGCAAGTATATATTTAAACCAAGTTGCTTATCACTGAGCTGATGTGATCTTGAATGCAGTGTACACCAACTCATTTCTCGCGACGTAAGGCCTAACTTCTAAATGATGTCGTGGTCAAGACTTTTGAACCATTTTTCTAGCCTCAACGCCCGTGAAAAGCTTCGAGAGTCGAATCGTCCTCCTGGCACGTCATTTTTATCCGACAGCGGCCTTGTCTGGGCACGGGGAACAGAGACTCGAACGGAGGAAACGGTCATGTTACCTTCAGTAAGTCCCTTATCTAGCCTTCGTTTGAATAAGCTATTGACCACAACTGTTGCGTATGCTGTTTTGACAGTCAGATGGCAGCGAAGTTAAACAGCAAATTGAGACCCAAGTTGACCGACATTTGAATCCGGAGGTGGAAATGGAAAGTATTATCAAAGTGAGTTTCAGTTTCTCGATACTAACTTGTGGAATGGTGCTGAGATATGTTGGGTACTACGGCAGTTTAAATCTACATCTTCGTTCTGCCACTCCGGTACCCTTCCCGTATAGCTGCGCATCAGCTTTTTGCATCGATGAAAGTGAGAAAGTTTTGGAACAAAAATTAGCAGATTGGAGGAGAAACGAGTACGCAAATGTATATATAGTGGGATCTGCGACCGTACTCTGTGTACATACATACTTGAGTTTTTTGGAACAAGTTTTGAGCTATAGCACACAGCCACGGGTCTATATAAGTATATAAAAGCGGCAATGGCCGACATCAACTTCGAACCGTCAATCTTTCAAAGAATTCACAGCTCAAACGAGACTCCTTCGTAACCAGTGTCAACGAAATGTCGACCTCTCACTCTTTCTCTTTCTGAAACAGGACAATCTGGACTTCGAAATATGGGCTGGCTGGGTTCATCTGCTGATTCCCGCAGCGTAGGGCGAGCGGATGGAAGGACTGGGTACGAAGAATCAAAGTCGTTAGCAGGGCGGTCTTCTTGGTCTGTTGAGCCAGTCAGGCATCCGTTCCAGCTGACGACGACGACGAGCAATACTCATGCAGCTCATTCTGCGAGCGTCGGTTCAAACGCCCCTCTGCACCCTCAGTCCAGCCATCTCGATATGCTGCCAACGCCCACTGCTGTGTCTCCCCCTCCTACTATCCTTCAACCAGAACGAGCTCCTTCAGCTCGTTCAGCAACGATACCCTCTCGACTCACTTTTCGAACACGACCCACTCACCCGTGGATCGTTAGAAACAGATACCTGCCACTCTTTCTCTCCATCCCACTCCCTCTACTTCTTTCCGTCCTATACTGCATTATCGGACATGCTGTGTTACGTGCAGCACAACATACCGCTTACGAACAGGCCGCCCTCTCATCATCAGCTATAGCAGGAGCTGTGGGCGGCGCCATTCTTACCCTCCCCATCCTCGCCTTGCTCTTTGCCATTCAGCGCCTGACTTTAGATCCCGCGGATGCAATCTCGGAGGATTTTTTCGACGATGACGAGTCGGACGCTGAAACTCATTTCTTTCCTCGGCGGCGAAGGTTACTCCTGTATTTCTTCGTTGTGATTATAGCCGTGTTTGTAGGTGCTGTAGCTGGCCCCATAGGTTTCTCCGTCTTGAAGAACTCTTCTTCATCCCTCGGCGCTTCACATGGTGCAGTCGCCGGTGTAGTAGGTGGCTCGATCGTATCTCCTCTCCTCATTCTCTCTCTTCTAGTGTTGTAAAAATCATTTGGTGTGTGTACTAAATCTACATCGGACATGCAAGGGGGGTGGACATTCTTTCTTATACATTTTCTCATAACTTATTCCTTTCTGCTTTTCTTTTGTCTTCCACGGGATATTTTCTTATTATGTACTCATTTGTCAAATACGAGTTTGTTGTACGCAGACAAAAACGAAAAAAAAAACGAATTTTTACAATGCAATATATGTATATGTATGGACCGAGAGGCGTAAGAGTAAGAATGAGCGGAAGTGGGTAGATAGGATGTATAGTTTCTTAGGATAAATCCATCTGCGACCGCAAGCTATCAGGATGTTGTTTCTGTTCAGGGTCAGTCATGAATTCTCTTCGAGTGTCGATCTTGACTGAGATGGCTCCTTGGCTCTGGGCTTGCTGGAACAAGAACATCGTGAGTCTCTGTCGCTCCTTCGCTCGCTCAGAAAGCGGGGAGTTAAACAGGAACTTACGAAAACAGAGGTATTGTAATTGGACAAAGGAATCGAGCTAGTCTCTGCGCTTGCTTGAGCAGAACCTCCACTCTTGCGCAGGAGGGTACGGACGTTGAGCGTTGCCAAGAGGGAGTTGGCGTACACTGTAGGCAACCGGGGAAGTTGGCCAGTCAGCGGGACGAAAAGATACTTTGAAAAAATGGCTACGAACGTCTACCCATGCAGAAGAAAAAGCTGATATAAATAAAGGTATTGGGCGCTGAGAGGATCTATACATTTCGGGTGAGTCACGCCGTAAGACAGATGTATGAGATAGAGGACTCACGGATATCATCGATGCGATGGCACAAAGACTGTAAAGACATTTCTCAACATTCTGACGACCAAGCACGGAAACCGTTTATCAACCATACCTGGTAAGAGCGCCGGTGTTGACTGCGAAGATGATCTGCGGAACGACGAAGCGGGAGAACATCAGAATTAAATCCCATCAGAGAAACGAAACAATCGGGCTAACCAGCTTGTTGATGATCGAGTTCGATCTGGTTATCCTTTAGTAACCGGGCAAATGAAGTAAAAGTAATAAAACGAGCACTCACTTCGAGAAACCAGTCCTTGAGGAGTTGAGGAGCACAGTGAGCAGTGCCGCGATGTACGTGTCTCCAGCAGCCGCGAGTACATTGACAGCGATGGAAAGACCCTAGATTTAACCAGGTGAATAAAAAGTACACAGTATCGCACAAAGAGGCGGGGGGAAGAGGGAGGTATTACCGTCAGCAGCCTGGCCAGATCAGCGTACGTTTTGACGCGAGTGAGACTAGAAGTAGGCGCGAGTTTGGCTTCGATATCAGAATTCATCATAGCAAAGAAAACATACCCAATGATGGAAAAGACTAGGAAACACAGAATTTTCAGTGCTGGTCGGTCGGTGGGATAAAAAAGGCTATGTACTACTTACTGAAGGTGCAAACTAAGGCGGAACAGACTCGATCAGAAAAATCTGGTCAACAAAATGTAAGTAGCAGACACGCTTACCGAATTCAGCCACGACAAGGAGGCCCTGTTGAGTAAAGACGGATCAGAATGACAGACAGAGCGGGTAAGCAAAAGCGGGAATGCCTTACAGCTGGGACTGAAATCCAAATATTTCCATTGCTCACTGAAACAAAAGAAAGTCAAGTCAGCGGTTGACCAATACGAAACCAATTCAGCCTTCTTCTCACGTTGCCAGACCCTGTAGGCGAGGAAACTGTGGAAGATAGTGGTGGTGACAGTAAGCGCAAGACAAGGGGAAAAGTGAGATTATAAAAACTTGCCTTTGAACTAAGACGGTCGTAACAGCCTACGAAAAACATTAAAGAAATTTCAGCAGCCTGAAAGATATAAAAGCGTACATTGACCAAGACCTCCGCCTTTCGAATAAATGAGAATCAGTATCAAAGAGTCGATATGCGACTACACGGAGGTGAAAATTATTCACCAGTAAACTCCTATAAGAATGTATTGTCAACTCAAGCCCCTACTCCATAATGCGAAAGAAACACGGACCATACGGTATTAGCGAGCTCGGGAGGGTTCGCATAGTTTGAGACGAGATAGTGATACACTGTAAATACACAACAAGTCATTGAGATCTGGAAAAAGCAGGAGGAGAGGCGGGGAATGGGGAAGCGCAAGTAGGGATCATTGATGTACTTACCTGTGTGTGCAATGAGAGCTTGATGCAGAGTGTCGCATATCATTACGGCCCCGACCTGAGGAGATTTCTTTAGAGAGGTGTTTCAGAAGAGATAAACGTACGGCGTACCACAGCACGCAGAGGCCATCGGTCCTTTTGGTGCATGTAATAGTACCATGCCTGAATGCAGGCCGCTACATGGAACGCGATACAGTTAGGCGCGCCCGAAAATGTCCTCATCCAGGTGAAGTACTTGCCTCCGTATAGACTATCCAAGAGCGCATTGCCGTTCAGAACTCTAGAACGATCTACTTATGGAACCCGCAAACTCACATTCCCGCAATCAACACTCCGATGAACATCGCACCCATCCTACAAGAAACCTTGGCATCGATCCAGCAATCTAGGAAGGGGGGAAGGAACGACGCACGTATTATCGATAGTCGCCGCTAAAGTCATGTTTGAAGGAGGAGGAGGAGGAGGAGTGACTTGCGAAAAAAAAGGGCGTTATGGAGAACGAAGAGGTGGTCGATTTTTTTTGACAACCCACCTTTTTATGTATGCATTTTATGACTGTGAAAATCCTTTCAAAGTCATGAATCAATTCCGATTGACGGGAGAAGTTGCTAAGATGGGGAAACGGTCACGACCGTACACTACTACTGTATATTACAAAAAAAAAAAATCCATCAATCATCCCTGACAAACCTTCAATAGATGTAGAAATGTTCGGGAGAGGGGGAAGGGCTAGTTTTGTTGGACCGAGAAGCGCTTCGAATCTGGGGCTTTGACCAAAAGTATCAGATAGACTCCATTATTTTGCTTTGATCTGTGATAAGTAGCTTGAGATGAATTTGTGCTTTGCCACTCTGCACGGAGAACAACTGAGCTCGAGCAAAAGTCTGCACTCAGATATTACTCTCAGGGTGGGGCTGATCTTCATCTGGATTCGTTGATGCACATGCGATGATAACCCACCGGGCGTGCCGTCACCAACATTTGTCATTCCGAATATTGGAAACCTAGAAACAGATTTTAAGGGTCCATAGAGTATACTATACTTGACTATACATCGGGTTGAAGGATGAAGAAGGCCAGTCTTTGCCGGGTCTCGGCTTGCGACGTTCGAATCGGATCCGAATTCCGCCTTGATGACCCGTCGCTTTCCCCTCTGCTTTCAACTATCACAGCTCAAGCTCAACTTGCGTCCTTTCATGTAGATCATGTCCGGATATTGTACTACAACCGTCGAAATTCGCTGATTGGTTACCCACCGCGGTGTGGTGTCCTTGCTGCTGAAAGAAACACAGGTTGTTATGGTATCACGGTCAAGTGTATAGGTCGGTGAGTGAGTAAGTAAGCAAGGATGCGTGTATAGCCGAGAGTGACCTGAACATCCCCGTCTACAGAAACCCCAACCCTGCTGCTCCGCGGTTGATGGGAATTCTATGGCTTGAGAATATAATCCTCTTTTGGACGCGTTCCAGCTATCTCTGTATATTTCAATGATGAATTGATCCAGCCTAGGCTGAGCGAGGCTAAGCATATAATCAGGGGCATGTCCCGTGTTCTCTTCTCACCTTTCTACGCCCACCTAACCATATCCGACCACCCTACACTCCTTTAAAACTAATCCTCAACACCTAAACTTGTCTCCGCGCCATGCCGGATATCACCTACCTCGATGCCCTCATGGGCTCACTCGCCGTATACTGCGTCTACAGGCTCTTCGCCCTCGAGCAACGCGCCGGACCTCTTCCTCCGGGCCCTCGAAGACTCCCAGTTATTGGAAATCTCAGTGTGTTTATTTGGTTTTTTCCTTGCTTTCGCGCGTTCGTCTCATTCTTCTTCAGCCGATATGCCAACGGAGAAGGAATGGCTAACGTTCGCCAAGTGGGGTGAGCAGTATGGTACGGACTTGTTCATCCTTCCTTCACCGATTTGCTGGATTTACTTCATTTTCTCGAATTCCAGGCAAATTGTCATCAGTAACAGGTAAAAAGAGGCCTCGTCATTCATCTTTTCCAGTTTACTTAATTTTTTGGTCCCTAGTCCTGGGGCAGAATCTCGTTATCGTTAACTCCGCAAGCATTGCAAAAGAAATGTTGGACAAGAATAGCGCGATTTACTCTGATCGTCCCGTGATTCCAATGGGAGGTGAACTATGTGGTTGGGAGAACACTCTGGTGCTTGTACCCTATGGAGAACGATTCAAGAGCTACCGCCGTCTCGCTCATCAGCTTTTCGGTAATGCTGCCACGATGAAGTCTTTCCACCCTGTCGAGGAACTCGAAACCCACCGCTTCCTCAAGAGGCTGCTTTCTCGTCCGGCCGAGTTCTCTGATCACATTCGGAAGTGAGATGCGTTTCCTTATTCTTAGTGGGATGTTCAAGCTTATCATTGGCTCCAAAGGACTGCTGGTGCGATTATCCTTCGAATTTCTCATGGATATGAGGTCAGCGAAGGAACCGATCCTTTCGTCTCTCTGGCAGACAAGGTATTTCGCCTCCGTATCTTTGGCTCCCAGTGATGGTATGTATGACATAATGTGCATAGGCCACCGAACAGTTTGCATTATCCACTGCCCCCGGAGGCTTCATGGTCAACTTGGTCCCCTTCCGTAAGTTTGTTCCTTTTAGGACATCACCCTTGATTGACAAAAAACTGGGGACCTCCTGCAAAAGTAAAACACGTTCCTGACTGGTTCCCCGGTGCTTCATTCAAGAAAACGGCGAAGGAATGGTCTGCGACTTTGAACGAAATGGTTGACTTGCCGTACAGCTTTGTTAAAAAACAAATTGTGAGTATGCACACTTTGGCGGAGCCCCAGAGCGTATTCAAATTCTAAACTTTGATAATTCTTTTGAACAGGCAGCTGGAACCGCTGAGCCGTCATATGTGTCAAAACTAGTGGAAGGACAGACCTTGACCCCCGAACAAGAGTTTGAAATCAAATGGTCATCTGCATCTCTCTATTCAGGTGTGTTCAGACATTCGGTACCTGTCGCTCGCTTGAACTGAATTCTTTCTTTTTTTCTGCTTCAGGCGGCGCTGACACTGTTCGTCTTACCATGACACCCTCGTGAACATATCTGAATTCCTTTCTCTATTTAGACTGTCTCCGCAATCTACTCCTTCTTCAAAGCTATGGCGCTGTTCCCTGAAGTTCAAGCGAAAGCCCAGGCGGAACTTGACGCTGTGGTCGGAACAGATCGACTTCCTAGTTTCGAGGACCGTGACCATCTGCCATTCATCCAGGCAGTGACATTGGAAGCTTTGAGATGGCATTCGGTAGTACCCACGAGTGAGTCTAGGTAGCCTGATTGCTTTCTATTCGTTGATTCCTCGATCGCAGGCGTGCCTCACCGTGTTACCGAGGATAATGTGTTTAATGGATATTTCATTCCCAAGGGCACATTGGTGCTGGCGAATCTATGGTATGGGAATTTTTCTTTTTTAGTTTTTTGCAAGTTATTAAGTCCGGTCGCTGAAATTCCCATAACAGGCAGATGAATCATGACCCGGAAGTGTATAGTGACCCCATGTCGTTCAAGCCGGAGCGATTCATGGGTTCTAACCCCGAATCAGATCCTAGGGATAGCTGCTTCGGATTTGGACGTAGAATTTGTCCTGGTTAGCCCCGTCGAATACTCGCTTCGTATCCTATTTGTGTTGACATGAATGATCCCTTCAGGTCGGGTATTAGCTGATGCCTCTGTATTCATCTCCTGCGCTATGGCTCTTGCGGTCTTTAACATTTCCAAATACTCCGAAGATGGTAAAATAATTGAACCCGATACTGACCAGACCACTGGAACCATCAGGTGTGTATGTTTTACATTCTTCGTGTCATGGTTTTCTGATCTGGTATTCGTCTATTAACAGTCATCCGAGCACTTTTAAGTGCACTATCTCTCCTCGCTCTGACAAGGCCGTCGAATTAATTCAGGCGGATGAACGACGTTAATCGAATCCACTTGAAAAAATATTCCAAGAATTATGCTGCTATCTTTTTCGTGAATAGTGTTTCGGAACTACATGTATATACTTACTCTAGTTGTCGTATACTTTGTTACAATTACTATTTTCCTTCTCGAATTATTCCCTTCTTTCGTGGACAGACGACTGACTGAAACTGACTGACTCTACGCCCAGGAACCATGTGGATATCACCGGTGTATAAAGTGGGTGTTGCTTTAGACGATATCTGACGTTTTACACCGTGCCATAGAAGGTCATAATAGAGTCCGGATTAAGGATGTACACCAGATCCAAATTTACTGCAATCTCTACCTGACCACTATACCTGAATATTCGTCGTCACCATATCTATGGCGCAGCCGCTTTGAAATTGACCACTCAGATCCCAGATCCAAGTTCCAGAACCATTCATACAAAAAAAAAAGAGTAAGAATCAAACTGAAAGAAAAATTCTTTTGGCCATGCGGAGGACTCAGGACGCGCGGATGTTTTCACATGACTTTGGAGTTACACAAATCATGAGCCCATCGTCATTGATTTATTCTTGAAGGTAAAATAAAGTGAGTGCACTGAGACTTCAATACTCTATTTCGATTCAAAGGCGTCCAAGCAGGGGAAGGGGGGGGTGGATTATTTTTCTTCCAGATTCCGTCAGAACCAGTTTCGCATTGACGGATGAACCTGAGGGGCCGTCTCAAGCAGATTTAGCTTTCGACTGACGATTGAGGACTGAGTAGCCCAAGCCGAGGTACTCAAAATTGTAGTACAATGACGGACGACCGCCCTGCACTGTCCGTCACTTCCTGTTCAAGCAAGTACAGATTGTGGGCCTCGACGGCTCTCGTGGCAGGCACCGAACGTATTGCTCCATGTTACCTGATTGCCACAAACAGAAGTCTAGAGCGACGGTGCAGGGAATGCTCAAGTAGGGGCGTCCCGCAACATCAATGACCCATTAAAGATTCAAACTGCAGGTCAAGAAAAAAGAAAAGAAAATTCATGTCTCTGGTCAAGAAGCATCGGCGAACGAGACTGTCGTGGAATAGCCGTCCGCAAAGCGAGAGAATCGTCAAGATAGATAAATTATGCTAGGGTATCGTCCTGTCCGTTTAAGTGATACTATTGGGTCGTTGTTCTTCATATTGAGATTATCCTCGTAAATCGATCCAGTCGTCAATTCCATCAGGGCGGATAACATTGCGGCACCCGTCGAAAAGTAGAGCGAAAACCGCCTCAGTAAACACACACACACACACACTAGGTGTCGTAGCATGATAAAGCATAGTCGAACCTTTACACCTAACCTACTTTTTTGAGATATTATGGATTTAAAAAGACAAGCAGGACCGCTCACCATGCGCCTGGCATAGAAGGGTGGTGGGCGAGAGCATAGCTGGCTCAACCGGGATCGCCCATCTACCGCTGGACTACCACTTCCCAGAACACTTCATTGACCTTTGCCTTGGCGTTATCCTCATCAAATTGGGCCCTGATCCGGCTCTCTACTCCAAGTGCACTGATATCTGCCATGGGCCTATCGAATGGTAACCCAGCAGCGACAAAGGTGGAACGCCGTATCAGATGTGAAGATGGGGAATATGACGAAGCCGTTACGCCTGATCGAGGATTGCGCCTCCAAAAAGTGGTTGGACGATCTGCAAAATAAATAAGTCTTGTCATTGAAGAGTCCAAGGCAATAGAAGAGGGTGAGGGACGTACGCAGAGGAGGTGGAGGGCGTAACAGATCTCCGTTTTTTCCATACCCGTAGGATGACAATGTGCTAGAGAATGAGCTTGACGGGGATGATTGTCCAGATTCTGTTCCAGAGGTATACGAGGATCCACTAGTGTAACGCCGTCTGGAAAAGTTGAAGGTAGCCTGATGGGGTGCGGCGGTAAAAGGCTTCGGCGCTGGCTCTGAGAATTTTATCTGCGTCGGAGGGGCACTTCTAGACCTAGTAGGCCGATGGTGCTGTGTCCTTGTTCGTCCACGATGTGTAGGAGTTAGAGTGTCCGAAGATTCCAGCCGCCAGCTGTTACCGCGATTCCAGCCGTTGGTTGTCTCGCTGGAGGGCACATATGAATCGGGTGAGGAGACCTGCGGCTCAGGATCGTCATCTGAGGATGGCGAGAGCTTTTCGTGTTCGTCTTCTTCTATTTCTGGTCTGTCAACTTGTATTGGGGTCGGTTTTTCTCGAATGCGCTCAGAGTTTTGTTGGACAAGATTGACTTTGCTGGAGCTGGCATTTGGAACGTAGTTGGTGAAAAATGAAGAACGAGAGGCACTGAGTAGGGGATACAAAGGTAGAGAAGAAGACGAAAGGACAGTCAGATCGGCCATGATGAACGTTGGGAGCAAGGGGGTATGTAAGATTTCCTTATTTGGACACAATCGCCGGTTACACGGACAAAAACAGCACTGTACACTATCCAAGGTAGAGTTGTAATCGTACTATATTCTCAGAAGGGACCAAAAAGCAGCACGTCAGTATTGTGTCCAACCTCTAGCGTGTGAGTTTGCACGAGTAGCAGCCAAGGAGAGTCGAACCGAAATGAGTCCTCAAAACTCCTCCAGAGAAGCCGGCCTGCCAAAACACACCAACACTAGACGCTGTGCGAACATTGGTGATGATCAATGGCGCACGGCATTGCCCATCTTCGGAACTTTTCCAGACGTTCATCGGAAAGGTAGAGGCGGTAGTAGTCTTCAAGTGCTGGCAGCGGCGCCAGACGATGCAGTATGGGGGTAAGAGTGTGCATGTGCAGAATCTGATACCGAGGCTCCTTTGTCCTGTTCTATCGCATCACAGCTAAAAAATCCCATGCAACACGAATTCGAGTTTTTATCCCAATACTCTGGCGCACCGTATGGCTCCTCCGAACCACCTCTGGAGAGAGCATGAGCTAGCAACTTTGTCCGTGAATCTGGGTAACTCGACACAGGAGTTGACATATGAGACGAAGATGATGAATGTGGCGATGGAGAAGTTAATTGTTGGGCCATGACGGAAGATGAGGTGACGGATTCGCTGGAAATGGCACCAGGAAATGTGGCGAAAGAGTGCAACCGATAAGGGGACGAAAAAGGCGCGGAATCATTAGGAGCAGAGGCCCGTTGTGGGTTAGTGGAGACAGGATGCGCCGCCCGCTGGATTCTCCGAATAGTATCCATAGCGTTAGTGAGAGAGCTCAGAACGTCGTCAAATGTCTCGGCCTGTTGAATTCAGAATGCCAACCATTAAAGAGTAAAAAGTATTCAAACCTTGATCGTATCCATTCTCGAGCAAGAGCTACACTTCTGGACGGGATTAGAGTCCCTTAGATCAACCACCTCTTTGGCTAATCGAGCATTTTGTTCTTCGAGGGAGCTACACCTTTCCTCAAGGTCGGCAATATACTGCGCCTTCTTTTCGCGGTATTCCCTCTGCAAAGCAGCAGACCGGGATCCAGGCTGAGTTATTTCTCGTTTGCGACCGCGAACCATGATGATGAAGAAGGAAAGGCTAGGCGCCGTCACGTGGGCATCGACGCAGTTGGCCTGGAAATTGAATCGACTCTACCATCTCATGATCAATTTAAGTACAAGTACTTGAAGCAATCGCGATTCGTGATCATGGTAATTTACTACATTCACACTGCATCTAATGCCACAGAGCCTCGATAAAACCGAGTTTTGAGCCAGAGCGATAACCACGTCAAACTTAGAAGGACGGGCACTTCGACAAGCGGTCCTATAGTCGCTGCAAGTGCTTGCTGAGAGCCTACGCCATATACCGCGATGGCTACAGCAATGGCAAGCTCCTGTGAGCAAATATTGATGTTAACTACCCAACATGACGGCCGACGGTATCGATTCCACTCACAAAGTTATTGCTCCCCGCCGTAAACGCCTGAACTGCGGCAATCTCGTACTCGGGCACATCTACGCCCGAGGTAGTCGTCGCAGAGTCATCTACTCCTTTACCTCCGCGCCGATAAAACCAGTACGTGAAAGCAAAAGCCGAACTCCACATAATAAGGAAATATAGGACCATCGGGACAAAGACACGAAAGACAGGACCTACAGAACTTGATCATTAGCTAGCCTCAGTTTTTTTGCATCGAAAAGGAGCTCACCAAGGTGGTGGACGATATTTCGCCCTTGATAGGCGAACATGACAATGATTGTGTAAAGCAATCCGAGTAAGGCTAGCGGAGAGAATAACGGAAGGAACCGATCGTAGAGGAACGAGCGGGAGGCGAAGTACCAAACACTATAACGCGTTATAACTCCCAGAGCAAGAGGAATTCCGAGGTACTTGAGATGGGGATTTGAGTACAAGCGTGTATAGAGCGGAGAAAGCTTACAATCAGCACGGAGAGCGCAACATCGCCGTAAGAAACATGGATCCCAGAGTTTTTGCCCTCTCCTCCGACAATGTTGATGAACAATAACGCGTACGGAGCATAAAGTATGATTTGAAGGACGGAATTTATGACCACGAGGATTGCGCAGTATTCCATGTTACCTCTTGCCAGTTGATTCCATATCATGACCATTGCTATGCATCTCGCTAGACCGACTAGTATAACACCAGTTCTGTATCCAGGAAGATCTGGCAGAGTCGCCCACGCCAAGCCCACCATGACCAGTGGTCCGATAATCCAGTTGAGAAATATGGAGACCAGGATCTGGATCCAAAGTTGTGACGAAGAGAAAAGTTTGGGCAATGCTTCATATTGAACTTTGGTCAGTATTGGCCACATCATAACGAGAAGCCCAATGGCTATTGCTAAATATCCCTTGAATATACGTCGTCGGAGGGCTGCAATGGAAAGATTGGTACTCACGAACGGACACGCCGTTGAAAGTGACAGTGTCAAAAGCTGACTGCACACCAGAAGCATAGTTGCCAATAACCACGCCGATTATCATGCATATAAGGATAGCAGGCGTTAAGAGGCGATCCAATATGCCCAAGGACTTGAAAAGACCTTCAAAGTGTAGATTGAAACACGGCAGATTAGTATCCAGTCAGAATCAAGAAGGTAGGAGAGCCTAACTAGGTGTCATTGGTATGGAACCGCTTCCACCTGCGTTATTTACAGACTCTTCTTTGCTCATATTGCTGCAGTCTACTGTGACAGAAAAAGAGCTTCTTTAAATCATTTTGAATTTCGTTTCTGATTAACGAAATTCGGAACCGTGCCGGGCCGCTTCTTGAAGTGAAAAAATAGCCCCTATAACGTCTCCTTGTTTGTCTGTTCTGTACTAGTCGTCGTCTCTTAAAACAATTTTCAATTTTACTGGAGCTTGTCACTAGAAGCTGTCCTAGCTAAAGCTTCTGTGTTATTATACGGCAGTGTCTACTGCGAATTCCTGCCGAGGCAAAAGCTTTTCATGATCATGAACTCCGAAAACCATGTCAGCCGCAAGCTCAGAAGGATTTAGTTATAAGCTTTACTGAATTTAAGAAGGAAACCAATTTTACTACATGCATAATTGGATCCACTGTTGGTAGTACCGAGAATTGCTCGTAGCGCGATCGATATGAGTTCAGTGGCGACCGTTGAACCCGCTCTGTGACCACCTAAAATTTCAAATCAATTTATGACTGCATTTCGGCAACTCACGACGAATACAGTGCTTTGCAAAAAGGTTTGAGGAAATTAATTCTTTCGTCCTGTTTATTGGTATTTGATATTTGATCCGAATTGTATGGTGCATCAATTACATAAGTCAAGCTCAATGAACTGCAGCATGCTTGTGGAACTCGGCAGGGTTGTCTCCATTCCAGTGAACGCACTTACTCGCTGTAACTGATGCACCTTCGCCGAGAATACAATTCCGGATCAAATATCAAATACCAATAAACAGACGAAAGATTAATTTCTCAAACCTTTTTGCAAAGCACTGTATGTAATCCTTTTGGGCAAATCGTGGGAATTTAGAGCACCGTCAGATCGAATCCGCGTGATCTGAATCACAATTGCGCATCAGTCGCGTACTATGTGTAGCGCGCCTTATTCAAAATCAGCGTGGAATTTTACATTAGATGTCGGAGATCCTGATTCGTAAGTGTTCTCTCTCCCAGCAGCGTGGCGGAACGACTCGGAAATACCCGGTGAGATTTACTGGTATTGCTGAATTTATTGCTGAACGTTCCACTCTATGCCAGCTCACCAGGAGGATTCCGAAAGGTCAATTAATTGCTTCAAGTCGTTTTGCAAGACTGGGCGATGGACATACAAATTTTGTATGTAATACACGCACCTTAAACTTTTTCCCCGCCACGGTCCATCTTTAGATTTGGGGCACTGGCCCTCCTCGTGTCTCTCGAAACGGCAGTCGTGGCACATTTTTTGAGCTACGTTCAGCAGCTTTCACTCTAGCTAATGGTCACGAACACTCCGTTTACTACTACTACTACCCGCTGGCAATCTACATGGGGAAGTGTGCTATGGGCTGAGCAAACGTTTTAATTAGTTCCCGCAAGGTCAACGCAATGTCTGAGCATGTACAAAGCTCGTTACTCAATTTTCCGGAGCGGCCTTCAGGCTTCGAATCGAACCATCCGCCTCTGGCACAATGTAACTTAAGTAGGACGCATCTGTTCGGATTATAATTTTCCACCTTCAATTCATTGTTTATATTGAAGGGGTCGTTAAACCACTTGACGGTAAACGCGTTTAAAGAAATGATTGGACCCTATTACTCGCAGCTTCGCTTTCTCCGTAAAGGTTACGCGGGCCCTCTTTTGGGAAAATCAATCAAGGGCATGAACCCACGTCAATTGAAACTCACAGTCCAACTTAGACTAGTAGCTCAGATTTCGGTAAGAAGTAGGATGGTGACATTCTTCGAGGGCATTTGCCAGCCAATAGTGTTACGTAGGCTTGGACCGATGGACAAATGTCGTCCGAGTTACTGCCATCGACTCCGATATTAGAAGAACTGGATTCAATCGATATGCTGAAGAATATTTCGAGTGGGCTTTTTTAGGAAGGTCTTTTAGAAAGCAATGCTCGATCGATTTCAATGTTCAACGTTCAAACGTGAGCACCGCTAATTCCCGACAGCATGCATACACCAATGGCATTTTGTTCCTCCCTAATCTCTGTCATCTCCCGCTGTCGTACTCTGGCACCATTCAGGACAGGGTCATAAATCATTTCGGAGTTATAAACAAAGATTAACAACGACTGTCAACGAATTCTAGCTTTAGAAGATCGTTCCACATACAGTAGTGTACGGGCATGCACTAAGAGATGACTGACTTCTGATTACTGCCGCCAGTCAATAGATCCCAGGAACCAACTTGTACGGGACGTTCAACGACCACTGCGTCCAGCTATCCCCAAAAGCCTTTTTAAGCATCGCATCCTCCCTATCAATTCGAAGCAGTAGACTCAAAACTACCGCGAAGCCCACAGATACCCAGAACACTGCTAAAATCTGGATGATGACGCTCTGTAATGGGCCACATTCCGAAAGCCACGACCCAGAAGCATGGCTGCAAAAAGCACCAAACACAGTGCATATGAGAGCAGTGTAGCTGCCAAAGAATACTAGTCAGGCGTGAGTGCAGTTTACGTGCACACATACACCAACCTAGGATGGCGGACCCATGCATACGGCCCATCCGTAATGAGCTCGTGTTCTTCTTGTATGCGCAACTCGAACGTAAATACTGTGATTCAAAATGCATTAGTGGCTCTACCAAGCCTGCATATCGTAACTGAAAATGGACTGACGACGGCCAAGATGTCTGTAACAGCGGATTCGGAACAGTGTGCCGACGATATTGAGGGCATTCCCCGCCAGAAAAAGAGGCGTGAGGTGGATCCGTTCGACACAAGATGAATCAGAAACGAAGGTATTCAGGACAAAACTAGATATCGGTCCAGTTCGATTGTAGTGGGCCGCGATGACGAGGAATTCAATTAGCTGAGCGAGTAAAGACATTGCTCGCAGAGCTTTTGTGGGGTATGCAAGGCTTCGAAGAAAATGTTCTCTCCAGTCAGGGATGACCAGCATTCCAGAAGTTGTTGGCGGGTTAGGAGGAATGCCTGATATACGCATACATATAGCGTCAGACACGAGGAGGGGAAGTTTGAAAAGTAGCGGCAGTGTCTGCAAGAGTGGAGACATTTTGGTTCGTAGGAATGGAGCCGCGAGAAATCCATAGGGCCTTTATAGGTTTGGCATTCCAAAGTAGTGATAGGTTCGACGGGATTGCCCGAATGAAAAAAAGGGGACCTCCGGAGAACATCAAACCTCTACTCGGCAATGTGATTAACGCGAGTTAGTTGTCCAGAAGAACTACTATACAATGATTGAAGGATAGATCTCTGTGGGACCGTGGCAGCGGCCCATCTTCGTTACCCATGCATGCACTTAGGATTTTCTTACCTTGCGGGACTTGCTATTTTCCGAAACGTCACAATAGAGTTCACTTTTTCAGGGTAGCGTAGCCACAGAGGCATAGTACGGAAGTTCTTCTAATTTCCATTGGAAGAATAACTCAGTCGACAGCCCTGAGCCTGAGCTTGAGCACCTCGCGGTCATTACTTGGTCACGTATCCTTGGATCTGTAATAGTGAATGCCTGAATTAGGCAAGATGAGCTGTAGCGGTGCATGTTGCAAATAGTTTATATATCCACACTCAATCAAGAATTTTTCGAATCAGTATCAATGACCAGTTATGAGCTTTATCCCGAGAATTCGTCGTCGGTAAATGATGACGATCAAAGCCGACATCTGAAAAACGAGTAAATGTATCCCAAGACCGCGGCCCTCAGTGAGTGCTGTTTGTGAGCACTTGCCACCGAACAATATGGCGAAAAAGATTAGCTGAGGGAGAAAATCGAAGGTAATTGAATTTCGACGGAAAAGAGCTGGACCGTAACAATTCAGGTTCAGTACCATATCGCACGCATGAAATAATTATACCATCTATTGAGGAGCTCGGCGTTTGACCTTTGGCGAGAGAGACCATAACCGCATCTAGAAAAGGGTCCTTATGCCATAGAAAATAAGTAATTACCTCAGGCTTTCCCAGTGATACTAGGGAACCTGGAGAGCCGGTGAATCCCAGAGTGCCAGGAGACACGTTCCAAATCCTGAGGTCCCTTGAGAGATTTTATATGACTCAAGGTACTTATAGTTTAACTCCTAGAAGGAATAAAAACACCTCAAGGTTTTCACTTCAATCCTAAGACCGCTATCGGCACTGAGAAGAACTCAGAGGATTTTCACTGGATTCCCAAATAGCGATAGCCGGGATCCAGAATTTTCTTGGTTGACTCCGAAGAATTGTATGGTTATTGCGAGGTACATTCAAGATCCCCACTAGATGACTACAAGTTGCGCAGGGATCTTGGGGTATTTCTGGGTAGTTCCAGGTAATTCTGGGAAGTCCCCGGGAAAGCGGAAATGCCCACTGGGTAACCTCCTACTTTCAGTGAATACTCAGCCAATGATTTGTGGGTATTTTCTAGCTCCCCAGCCTGACTGCGCGCATCGTAGTGACTCCGTTGGGGCTTTTGTGCAAACACCACAGAAACCTTAAATCTTCCAGCAAGTACCGTACAGTCGCTACGGTCTTCCTTCAGGTCATTTAAATAACCGGTTATGATTGTTAAATCACCCAAAGATTATTCAAAAACCAATAGCATTAGATGAAATCTAGACAGCGCAACCGTACTAATAAAACCAACAAAAATTAAAAGGGGATTACTATACATGAAAAAGAATGCGAAGACGTGAGGAACAAAATGTCAGTTTCAGCGAAGAAACTGACAGTGCTTACAGTGACGCCAAGCCAGTAATGCACTCTATCATTCTTGGCGGATGAAGGCTATTAGTCGAGGGGGAGGGTCGTCATGTTTTGTGGTATTCCGCGAAGATCTGCGTGGTTCGCTGCCCAGATTTTTATCCCTGGTGGCACTCCTCACCCCTCTGGCACCTTTCCTCTGACCCCTTTCTCCACCGTTACCCTCTAACAATATTGCTTCGGGCTCATACGGTGAAACTCTGAGCGCCGTTGGAGGAAACTCCGCCACCGTATCTACCTTTTCCACCTCGGGTTCCTGCTGCTTGATACCATGACCCTCTGCAGATGAAGTGTACTGAACGTACTGTTCAGCAGCAGCCCTCTCGTCATCGAAATCCAACAGCAATTGATCCTGTTGCTGCTCGTATGAGAAGTCTTCCTGAGCCTCCATGCCATCAAAATCGGAATCAAACAATTCCGAGGCATTTTTGCGTCGTATGCTGTGCTCGGAAACTGCCTCCTTGTCACTCGCACCATTGTCCAACTCCCCAGGTGCACCCCGCCCCTGTTCCGGTAGCTCTTCATTGTCAAATTCTGCAGCAGCCCCATCATCCTCACTCTGTTTGTCCCTCTGCTTCTGGCTCTTGTTCACCTTTTGTCCATGTGCGGTCTGGTCCATCTTCACCTCAGCTCCAATCTTTGCCGCCACCTCTGCCCGTATCTTCATTTCCAACTCCATCTCCTCTCTCATCTTCGCCTCCATCTCTGCTCTCATCTCCATCTCTATCTCCGTTCTCATCTTCATCTCCATCTCTGCTCTCATTTGCATCTCCATCTCCCGCCTTGTCTTTCCATCACCCCTCTCCTTCCCCTTTCCCACCACACTTTTCTCCTTTGGCATATCCTTTTCTCTTCGTTCCCTCCTCTCCTTCTTCTCTTCCTCCTTCCTTGCCCTTTCTAATTGCTTCTTCTCCTCCTCCTTCTGCCTCTGCTCTGCCTCCCTTTTTTTTTTCGCTTCCCACTTCTGTCGTTCAAGATTTTTGTCCGCCTGTCGCTCCGCCAGCGCAAAAGCTGTCAGTGCCTTGGGATCATATTTACGGGCGGTGGTGACTCGAGGACCAGTTGAGCTGTGATACTCTTAATGAGAAAAAAATTTGAACAATCTTTGTAGAAAATATACCGCATTTGCTTGTACAGTCTTTCTTGGAGTAAATCCACATACTCAGGAGTCTCTTCCTGAAGATCCTCAAGACTCTTGATCAAACTCCTGTATCTAATACAGTACGGAACATGTCAGCAATGAAGAAACAAAGGACGGGAGAAGATGGGCACTAACGGCTCCTCAAGATTTTGTCGGGAAATGTGGTAGCTAGATTTACTTCCAGTGGAATACTCGAGAAGGCAGTGGAGTATCTAAAACGGTGTCAGGCATCGTCTGGGAGGGAAAACGAGCTCAACAAGCACATACTGTAGCTGAGACCATCGCAATAACAGGGATGGGAACACGTTTTGCTTCGTCAATACGGTCAACAAGCATTTTATCTTGATCGGGGCTTGTGCCTATCAGGTAGCCGTGAAGGATGTCGGGGATAAGTGGAGTGAAAAAAGGCAGTTCGCCGACAGTTCGAGCCTCAAAATGTGTCAGGAAAACACGTATGACGCCGGAATGGTACTTACTTTGAGATCAATATTGTCAGCAACCCATCGCTGTTGCTTCACTTCGGTAAGCCAGTAAATTATATTGGACTATATAAAACACGTTGAGAGTCGGGTAGATACTAGCTGAGAACTACTCACTTTTTCTGAACCATCAGGGATCGAGGACAGCTGGAAGAACTGGTCAACCCTGATACGTGCATACCGAGCAAAATCATATCGAGGGCCACATTGAACATAGTTCATCTGAACGGCAACATAAGTCTAGGGAAGATGAAAAAAAATTGACCACTTGGACGTACAAAAACCACAAGGTCCCGCTTTTGAGGTTCATCCTGTTTGACGGCCGCTAGTGCTGTGACCAACAGAGTTCCATCTGGTTTATTTTCGCGTTGTCGGCGAATGACTTCATCTTCAAAAAGGTCCCATGCGAACATGTTACTGTGAGGGAACATGTCCTTTAAGCAGATACCGAGCCTGACACTGAGTCGGGCCACACCCGCCAGCTTTGGGCAATCAAAGTCATTAAAGTAGACTTTGCCCCTGGCTTTACTTTTACGCTTTTCCCGCTTCTTACCTGGCCGTGTAACATCTTCAACAATTATCTGAGAGAAAATAGGCACAAGTGCCGGGGAGAATCAGTATTGAGGGAGACCAGAGGGAATTCGGACTCAACATCGTCATCTTCTTCCATTTCAACCCCGTCCTCGGGATCGTCCTCCTCCATTTCCTCGACGTCCTCGTCTTCATTGGCCTTGCCTGCTCTATCACTGTTCTCGTCATCCATGTCATCTTCACTGTCAGGCCGACTACCGTAGTCATTGGGTCCATTAGATTGGCGTCGCGTCTCCACGACGTTCTGGGTCTTGTTTTCTACATCTGATATTAGTCCTTCGGGACCCTGAGAAGCTGTACTAGAGGATGTTCACGCACCGTTACCATTGCGACCTCGAATCTGCTGGAGATAGCTGGCCTCTTGGTCATTCAACAACGGCTTTGAAGCTGTGAAGCGATGATGAATAAGTACATATAGGTCAGCGTTATTGAGACTGACCAGCACCGAGGCTTCCTGCTTGAATTGGAAAGCATCATAAGAATATCATCACGTTAATTCAACAAAACCTTACTTTTACTGTTTGTTCCTGAGGTAGCTGATTCGGCGGCACGCTCGTCATAAATTTCATGGTAATCTCTGAATATATGTCCAACTGTGGCTTCTAGAACATTGTCATTAAAGTGACAAGCAGTGGAACTAACGAGACAGATCAAACCTTTCACCTGTTTCGCGTCGGCTTTTGTTCCAGACTTGACCGCGGTCACATTGACGGGATTTCTAGTTGAGTGTTTTGCGGGTAGCTGAATCGTAACATTCTTCGCTCTTTTTTGAGGAGCCGGAGGAGCTGCTGTCGCGGAAGAATCTGCAGCAGGACGCTTGGCTCTGTTGTTGCCCGTCATTGTAGAAAACAAACAGGACAGACGTCACGCACGTGATGGGGCGACACGTCAACTGTGAATCCGAGAAGCACAATATCCTAGCTACTTACCTGGAAGATTATTGAACACCACGCGGGGTCGATGAGGTTGAAGAGTTTGAACGCCAAATTATCATCGCTACAAGGACCCGCGCATTTAGCGGTCACGTGATCTGATAACGAAGCTGATAAATGTTATCTATTGGGCGCCCGGGCGCTAATGGACTTATGTTTTCCGAGTTTTGGCCCTTTTATGTGTGGGCAAAGAGATTTTGTTATATATATGTGTATTGTAGTATATGTATTCTACTCTTTTAAGTGCATATGTTAGTCCAGATACAGCATGATCTCGGTACTGTCTTTCCATCTTACACTTTTGCTTTTCAATCCCTATGTCACCTCCAACTTTATTGACTTCATCCATAGCTTGCTTCGGAATTGTCCCAGTTTTGGATGAAAACCTTGGCTTTGACCGGTATCAAATGGTAAGGGATGGTTCTCTTTGTTGCTTGACGCACTGGACACACTGTCTTCTTGTCGTTTCTTTCCAGTGGCCTTGTCGCGTGCAACACAGTCATGGCACTTTCTTTTTCTGTGGAAATGTTTTGTTGGACTTGGCCGGTGTACAGGCAATGAGAGCATTGTCAGGTGCTCTCTGGATCTGTATAATATCAGTGATATCACTTTGTGCCGTGTAATTTGTCAGATCCGAAGTCACAGATAGTGGATAGCGCGTAGGTCATGTGGGCGTGTTGTCCTGAGGTATATGTATTTCCGTTCATCTGCTAAGTCTCCGATTCTTCCTTATTTACTTCCGTGCGGGTATCGTAGGTTTTGCCTCATATTTCCTCCTTATATTTCTTCCTATCTGACTCTTTTAGTATATATATTATTATTCAGACAATCGTATCCCTCAGAACTCTGTCTACGTTCTGAGGGTATGTGAATTCTCATTTCTATCATATCTTTTACTTATTCTTTCCTACAGTTGTTTGTGTACTTACGTAGGAACTAGGTAATGAGAACTCTGTCTACATTCTGAGGTTGTTTGTGTACTTACGTAGGAACTAGGAAATCTAACATAATTCTTATCTGTACGTTCAATTGGCTTTGAGAATGCAGGTGCCATGGTCACACAGAAAAAATTTCCTCAGCGCTTAGTACCTATTACCCATAATCACTGATTCCCTCGAAGTGTTGGTCTGGTTCTACCAATGATATTGAGATCCTTCATATTTTCAGCTTATGACTGGAGAAAAATCCACTCACTCACTAGTCACACACACTAGTCACACTAGTCATACACTAGTCATACACTAGTCATTGGAGAAAAAAATCCTAGAAACTAACAAAGAGATTTAAACTGTACAAAAATGATCATCAGAAAATTGTTTGATATGTATATCTGCTTTGCATATTATTTACAAAAAATGAAGTGCATTCTTCAAGTATATCATCTGAAGCCCAATCTGAATCCCACTCAATCTGATTGCTTGGGGTCAACATACAACTCTGTCTTATATGTGATAATGGAACTACTGCTCCTTGAGGAATGCCATCTGAAAAGATGGGGGGTTTTTGAACAAAATACATTCCATGATTTGCATCAGGTTTTTTTCTAAAGTGTGAAAACCATTCTATATAAGCCAGAGGTAAAACTGGCCAATTTAAAGGTGCTGTTTCTTCTACTCCCATCCTGTGAACAGTCTCAGGAAGCTGGAATATGACTTTCACTCGGCCAACTCTACAACCAATGACTGAAGCAGATTTTGCTTTATCCATGTGTTTGTCCTCCAAAACAATTACTGTATCAAATCTTGGTACCAATGTTTTGTTCGAAGCTGGGACAGCTTTGATGATTTCCTTTGGTACAACTGAATTGTCATGAAATAGATTGATAGGAGTAAGCTTAAATTGATGCCAAATTTTAAGTGAGGCAAATGGAAGAGGTGAGTTTAAAACTTTGGCTTTTTTAGCCTGTAAGCTTTTGGGAAGGTAGGAATTCAAAAACAACTTTAAAGAGGGGATAAAGCCAGGTGCATGATGAGAAATAGTAATTTGAGTTAATGTTTTTCTAGATTCATGAGGATGTTTGGCTATTTGAATATTTGCTTGTAAGGAAGCAACCTTGACCTTGAGTTCATTTTCATCCTCTGCAAAGTTGGTTAAAACCTCTCCAGCCTTTTGGCTACCATTTTCCAACTTGGCAATGGCTTGACTCTGGAGATCTTCATTTGATTCAATCCAACTTCGATAAAAGTCAAAAGATGATATTTTCTCTTGTCGTGAAAGCCATTGGGTCATCTGAGGAAAATGATCACGCTTGTTGCTGGCTTCCCAACCTTCTTTGGCCATATCAATATGATATCGTTCGAATGCTTCTGTGTTATAGTTATCTGTTGTGCCTAGCCATTTTATTGAATCAATGTAGTGAGACATAGAGTGGAATTTTGGTATGTTAAAGTGCTCTCGAACACCCTCTGTGATGAAATAATTTTTGTTTCTATGCCAAATTCTCAATTGAGCATTCAACAAATCTAGGCTTTTTTGATCATGGGCAGGATATTGAGCCAAATAAATAAAATGCAACAGGCTTCTGCATGCTCTAATGCCTTTATTGTCAATTCTTCCTACCAGAGCAGATAAAAGGACCTGTGCAATTTGCTTACGCTCCATTCCTGTAATTTGACTGAAATCTGAAATCCCTTTTTTAAAGTGACGAATACCAGATGTTGGTGGTAATGCTTGAAACCTTCTATCCAAATCAGCTTTACCCACTATCTGCTGCACCCAGAGCAGTAGATGCTTGAAAATACCCTGATAACATTGATGTAAGATGTCAGGTGTAATAGACCGGTGTATATCCATCAGAGGAAATCCTTCCCAGAATGGTTTTATTCCTCCAGCAATATCATATTTATCCATAGAGTAGGTATGAGCTTGGCCTTTAGTAGCTCTCTCTTTTTTTGAATTTGCACAAGTAAAACCTTCATTTATTTTTTCCAAAGTCCAAAACTGTGTTCGTGGCACCCCTGTATCAGAGCCCTGCAACTGTTTTGCAGTTTTTTGGCACTTTGGACAAGTGCCATATTTTGTACATGCTACAAGGCATTGCTCTGGATAATCTGCAATATAAGTGCAGAGAATAGGAAAGACCTTTCTGACTTCTCCATCTCCACTAGTCATGTCAACCCCACTAGTCTCTGGATTTCCAGCAGCTTTCAATGGCTCCAAGATGTGAGCCATAGATTGATGAAAAATTTCATAATTTCTCAATTTCAAGGATTGTTTTGAAAGGCCTTTTCTGTCAGGCTTATCAACAGATAAGTAGGCTAATAGAATGCAAGCACGAGCACTTGGCTTTCTTCTCAAGTCCTTAGGTAAATTTCCAATGGTCAAATAAACTGGATAAGCTGATTTACTCCCAGAGAATCTTGTTAAATTTGTTTTATCTGAGGCAATAATCACTGGACAAACTGTTCCACCCTTAGGAATAGCACTCTATTCAGAAGTAAGCTTACAGCTTTCATAAAAGAATGAAGAAAAATTTACTACCTGAACTGCATTCCAGAATCCTGCAGTCCACATTTCAGAAAATATCCGATGGTCTTCTGACTTGGAGGTTTTATCTTCCTGGAATATCTTACAAGGCTTATATACCAACTGATTAGCAAATGCGGGGTCTCCCCAAAGTGCCTTGATTGCTGTGACTGGATTTCGATGGTGGACAGTAAAGTACTCATCAGGCCGATCTTTAAAAGAAAGCCTCTTGGTAAACCAGGTGCCACATCTATCAGGAATTGCATCAATGCAATTCATCATAGCTCTAGAGCTAGAATATGAAAGCCCCAATCTTTCCTGATCTATATGGTATAGTCAACAAGAGAAGTTGAAATATCTATTCAGCCTTCAGCTTATAGCAACAAGTGAAAAGTCCATACCTGAGGTATTTTGAGAAATCTATCAAAGGATTTCTGAGATATTTGTTCCTGCACAGCCCATTGTGATATTTCCCAGTCCAAACGGGAAGCAAAAGGATAGTAAGAGTCTTTTTCTGAGTTGGCTGAGGCATCTGACATATGAATATCACTATCTTTTGCAAAGAGCCCTTTCCAGTTTTCATGAATATTAGACTCCATTCTAATGACCTTTCCAGCAGTGGAATCCCAGCACCATGTTCTAGGCTGAACTTCATCTTTAAAAAGAGGACGAGCCGTATTTTCATCAGGCATTACACTGGCTTCATCCTGAGCCAGCTCTGAATTATCAGAGTCACCATCATGATCTTCAGAGTCACCATCATGATCTTCAGAGTAATCAACCTGTGAAGCTCTACCACTAGTAGAAGATTCTAAATCTGAATCATAGGAAAAAATATCTGAGTCTAAGTCTGATGACTCAGAATAAGGACCTGACAGATTATCTGGCAGCTTATTAACTTTTGGAGGCAGAAAATTGTATCCTTGGAATTGTTCTGTTGTCCTTTTGTGCATATCTGACTCTTTGAATGCTGCTTTCATTTTGCCTATCTGCTCTTCATCACTGGAGTAGTAACCTAATAATAGTATTTGATTATTTAATAAATCCAGCCATGACCAAAAAGGTACAAGAAAAGCAATTGCCTTTCTAAGAAATTTTACGCACCAGTTTCATCAACTTGATCTAATAAAAGAACTGAATTACAGTCAGAACCATCTGATTCTGGTTCATCATCCACATCCATGGGATCCAACACAGTACCATGATCAACAACCTTTTCCTCTTCATTCTGATCTTTGTTTTCAACTTCTGCTCCTCCAAATTCATTTCCTATATTGTTCTCACTATCATATTCATCCTCTACTGCACTTTCTTTATTCCTCAAGTTCCTCTTAACATTGTGATCTTCCTGATTTTGATTATTTCCATCTTGTAAATCCATATCTGAGTCTACATCCATTGCCATGGTCAAAGCCTGAGTGGCAGAACTTGAATCATATCTACCCAACCTAAGTGGTAGATTGCTGGTAGTACTATTAATTGGGTTTTTTCTTTCAACTATATCATCCAGCTCAGCATGGCCGGAACTCCTCAAATTGAAGTGAGCACTACCTTCTTTTTTTTTTCTGGCCTTGGAAGTCACAGTGGGCCTCTGACTTGAGGCCTCTGCCAAGAGCCTGCCGGCCCTATCAATGGTCAGTGATATTCGAGCAGCCTGAGCCTGCATTTGTATCCGGTACATCTCTTGATGGGCCTTATCTTGCCTTGTCCGGATGTGCTTTTCTCGATCTCCCGGTCTAGAAAAAATTCTAGTGCAAGACGTTACAGTACATGGAAACTCTGGTGGCATTGTGTCGCGGGAGTAAGTCGCGGGAGTAAGAAGGATTGAATACTACCTTCCGTGACACCATGTTTCTACTTATACCCTGTCTGTCATGAGACCTTGTGTATGGCCTCGTGTATCAGATGGACTTATCGCAGTGTAAAGCCTCGGATTTGGACTTGTTGAAAACGTTGGCAGGCAATTTTACAGTAAATTGGTTGTTTTTGTTGATCTGATTGGCTATGATCAATCACACATAGCCCGTGTCACATGCTCCACTGTTCCTTGGAACCAACGACCATGTCCCTCCCGCGTCCATCGCCGGCTCGCTATTCTACTCCTCCCAGCTCGCCTCCCATTACTCCTTCTTCTACACCACCTTCCACGCCGCTGTCTTCCTCATCACCGCCTTCCACACCTCCTCCGAGTCGCACACCGCCTTCCACATCCCCTACCGCACTACCTCTTCCAAACCCACCTGAACTTTTTTCAACGCCAATATCCAATCGTGGTGTCACGCTTCATGCAGCGACGTCGAATCACTATGTATACAAGGAAGCTCATGTTCGAGCCGCCGCGGAACTCAAAGACAGATATGAGAAGGTATCAATTGAGGCATTCTTGAAGCTCCTGCCAAAGGGACCCAAAGGGATGCCAGAACCGGATTATGCTGCTGTCTCGCGAGTTGCAAAAATTGTACCGGAAACGGCACAGTATGTTCCTTTCGTATGTGTCCCACTTTTTGAGTCGCCTCAGTTCTCTAAACGAGTGATTCACAGATCAAAGCCATGAAAAATTATCTCGCCAATGATTGGTATCTCATTGACACCTCCAAATCCGCCGATGTCTCCCCTGCTGTCCAATTCTTCAGTGGCTCTGGTATTAAACCCGATATGGGCTTGTACGCTGGAAAACGTGGCCCGAAACAGAAAGTCACGGATGCGAGTGCGGTCGATGTCTTTGGCGAGTTCAAAATAGACGATGTCGACGATCCTTTCTACGTTCACAAGGTCCACTCCTCTGATACGGCAACCGCTCGAGACACCCGTGGTCAAATCGTTCTGTATATCAATGCCATTCAGGCGACTCAGCCTCGCACACGTGTCTTCTTCTTCTTCATTCTCCGAGATCAATGTCGCCTCTTCTGTCACTCCCGTGCAGGCAGCCTATACACTGACCCTTTCAACTATACCAAACATTCATACCTGCACGAGTTCTTCTGGCGCCTAACTCATGCAAGTCTCTCCGAGCGAGGCCACGACACATCACTCAAACCTGTCAAAGGTGTTCAATCTGACCTTGGTGCAGCTAGAAAAGCACTGCAGCTCAAGGAGCAAGACGTCTTGTATGAAGTAGATGTCGGGGATCGAACGTTCTATATCTCTCAACCTTTCACTGTCCACCACCACTATCCTGTTGGTCGAGGCACGCGTTGTTATGCTGCATATGATCCCAAGGAGAGTGACCCGAATCGGAAATTCATTCTGAAAGATTGTTGGCGAAATTCGAAGTACCCCGTTGAACACGTCACATATCAGCAACTGAAGCAGGCCGGCGTCTCTCACATTCCTAACGCAGTTGTAGGCGCCGATGTTGGGGTCGAGGGTAGCTTTCAAGAAACTGAACTTTGTGGAATTCACCTCGTTCATTACCGTCTGGTTCTTGACATATTTGGTCTACCTCTCTCCAAGGCGCCATCGACGTATGCTTTTATGCGAGCCATTTTTCATGCTCTCACAGGTAAGATCCCCATCTCTCGAAGTGAAGCGATGCAAGCTCACTGACTTACATCTTCAGCTCACCACGACGCCTGCAGCAAAGCAAAGTTACTGCATCGAGACATTTCTTCTGGAAACATCATCATCCACGAAGGCGATGGATACCTCATTGACTGGGAAAGGGCCAAGGGCTTGGATGACAGGGAAGTCAGAGCAAATGAGAGAACGGTGAGCCTCCACTCGTTGTCCTTCTTTCTGCTAAGTTAATGAGCTGATCTCCTCAGGGTACTTGGCAATTTCTGTCTATTCGGCTTCTGCAAAATCCCCGCCTACCTCACCTAATACGCGACGACCTCGAATCTTTCATCTACGTGGTCATTCATGGGGCCATCAGCTTTGCACAAAACAATATGACTCCAAGCGAGCGCCTATTCTTCCTCAGATTATTCGAGCACAGCGAGAAAGAGGCCTCCTCCGCTAGGCTGCTTCTTATCAATGGATTGGCTCAACTAAAGTTGACTACCTCTCACTTCCGGATGCTTTTACATGAACTTGTTAGCCTGGTGCGCCCCTTATATCTCGACGAACCTGAGTCTTCCAACTTTGTCAAAGACCTGTTCGTCTCAACGATGCCAGTCCCTCCTGTTGTGATTCAATTCCCTCCCGGCGCCGTTCAAACAATCTTCACTAGACTACATGACCAGCTCTACACTCATACTCGCATCATTGAAATATTCAGCAAAGCCGAAGCCAATGAAGTCTGGAGGAATACGATGGTGCCCGACTGGAAACAGAACGAGGTTTCGCCTCCTCATCCCAGCACTGATCCTCTGCAACTAAAGTTTGCGAGGGATCTGAACTATCGTAGCCTTATCTCCAGTTACAGAACTACTGATAACCCTTCCCCCCCGCAAACGCCGATTCTATCGTCAAAGCTTCCGACCACACCGGCAGCTCTACAGATGACTCTGCCTTTGGCGATTCCGGTACCAGCGACTTGACTGGAAGCTCGAACCGTGGTGAACGTTCTTCTGGCAACGCTTCTGTTGACGAGTCGGACTTTGATGGTGCTGTCAAGGTAGAGTTGTGAAAGAGGAGTCTTACTCCGGCTGCTGTCGAGGTGAGTGAATTGCTTAACATTTCAGCTCGATTATTACTGAGATTTGAACAGGCCGATACGTGAGTTCAAGGGAAGCAATGAATAGCCCGCTAGACCCTTCTTGAAGTCAGCTGTTTGACACGTACCGGGGAGAATCTAGCTATTTTCCTATGTAATTCAGACGTTTTTGTATCTTCGGCGTGTATCCCCTTCGTATCGACGGTATATTACAGTACCTACACTCTTCTACTCGGACTTATATACAGTATGTTGATTTGAATCAATAAGATGACTCACGTTGTCACGTGAATCGAAAACACGCCTTCTCTCAGTTCGCCATGTCTGTAATCGCAGATACAAGGTACGCGTATTATTTCACGTTTCATCCCCGCTCGAAAGCAATAAGAACTTCTTTAGACTTATGTACCAACATTTCCTTACCTCCCCTCGGCGCCAGAAAGCCCACAGTAAATGCATGCGTGCTGTCGACTATCCACCTTTCGGGTCCAATCGAAGCTGCACCCGCTCGCTCCTACAAGAAATCATTGACATCGTAGAAAAATGTCATGCCCAAGTACCTTTTGTCTCCCTTCAATTACTCCTCACTTCCTTACCTATCGACCAACTCGACACCCTCGTTGCCTCGCATTTTCCAACACCTGGTTCTCCACTCACCCTTCATTTCTACACAGAATCTATCGACCAAATCAAGCGGTTGCGAGAAATCAACCGAATCCTTTCCACCACCGGCAACATTCATTCCAACTTCGTCAAAATTCTCAAGCATCATCACCCCATTCCCTCGGATCATGCTGCTTTTCTCGTCCTACGGAACCTCAATTCTCTAGACGAGTGCATTGTTGGGAAGATGGAGATGGTAGAGAATGCTTTATGGGAGTCGCTAGATGACTATCCAGATCAGGCTAAAAGACGGCTGAAAATTCTGATGAACCGGGTAGTACGTCCCAATCTTGAAAGTCAGCCTCGTCCATCTCTTCTGACATATTCCAGTCCTCATTGGACACTACCAGTGCCATCAAGGGACTCAAACATGTTCGGCCACTGGACTTCATGACTCTCAACGTTGGTTGCTGGGTGAATGACGAAATTGTCAACTATTTTGTCACGAAGTGGTGTGCAGCGTCAGGGCATACCCTTGGGCTGAGTTCCTTCTTTGCTCCGAAATGCCTTTTTCTTCCAGGCACCTCCACTCCCAGGAATGGATATCTCACCAAAGCTGATGAGGCAACGGTTGAGAGGTGGTGTCGCAAAGCTATGGTGCGTGAAATACACTTGCAGTATGTTGGCGCGTTCTCATTTCTTTATTTAGATCAAGCAGAACCTCCAGACCTGGGATAGTGTTTTCATCCCAATCAATGAAAATCGGGCTCATTGGTTCTCGGCTCGGATCGACTTTCAACGAAAGAGGATCGATATCTACGACAGCTTACAGGAACGGTGCCTCAACAATCGTGAGAAGCCTCCA
Source organism: Collybiopsis confluens (assembly GCA_013368555.1). NCBI lineage: Eukaryota > Fungi > Basidiomycota > Agaricomycetes > Agaricales > Omphalotaceae > Collybiopsis > Collybiopsis confluens. The sequence continues at coordinate 485,553 of JAACJN010000011.1, forward strand.
CTTTTGCGAAGAAATGCTAACCTGATGCTGGTGAGTTTTGTGACATATTTAAATCCAAATCTATTCACTTTACGAGCATTGGCTGCAGGTGCTACTGTGGGTGACCGAGGTTTTTAGTCGCATTCGTGGCAAAGAGATCGACCTCAAAAAAAATGCAGAGAGTGGGTGGGTTTTTGATCCTCATTTCAAAGTATGACAATCATATACATGATTTCATTACGGTTCTGCCACTAATTTGATAACGCTACCATCCAACACCAGGTTCACTTCCAACCAAACAACTATGACTGTGGCCTCCACCTCCTATGGCACTTGAAGCATGTCTTGGAATTTCGTCAAATTGTACTCGGTGATGCCTGCCAGCCACGTCATCTCCAGTTCTCAGACAACATGGCTGGAAAGCGCATAAGATTGGCGCATGAGATACTTTTGGATGCAGGACTGGAGTAATGTGTACACTCTGTATGTATGTAATAATCATCGCAAATGTAATTCCTTGAATTTTCTGTACCGAACACGGTAGTTATCAATTAATTATTGTAAGATTAATTGTAAGTTACAGAGAAGGGAAAGCTGCCATCATGTATACTAGAATCTATGTACCCTCCAGGATATCCCAGAAATCCTCAGGCATCCCCAGGTTTCCTGAGCGCTCCCTGGGTATCTTTTGAATATCCTTGGAAACTCCTTTCCAAGGAATTCCTGGGTATCCCCAGGATTTTCAAGGGGTTCCCGGGGAATCCTCTGGGACTTGACAAGTTTCGTAGGAAAGAGTGTAAATCCTGGGAACCTCACTTATCTCAGGTCTCTTGTGTGACTTGAGGTCTTTCTCAGATATCCTTGGATCGGACCCCTTTTTTGTGATGCGGTTAGGTATTAGCAGTGTTGCCATGAACGCTGTTCACTGACTTTCAGGCGGAACACGCGCCTACTCCAGAAATCTTACACTAGAAATGAACGATGAATCAGAACTTCAAGTTGACACTCGTATTAGACAGTTAAAACTTGCTCCATTTATCGCACTCGGTCTTGTAAAAGTTCCAGGTGAGATGAGATGTATCTGAAGTAGCTTCCAAAGAAGCTCATAATGTCATAATGCATTAGTGGTCATCCTAGTTGATAGAAATACAACCAGGATTCGAGAAAGATGTCAATTAAAACCACCCGTCGTCGGAATTTATCTTGAGAAATTGAATCTACGGATCCAGCTGTGTAGCCAATGCGTTTGAGATCATTGATTCTACAACTTGAACGCAAGGTGCTGAAGATGCGCTGCCGCGCTCGGAAGCGCTTGTTTTGCCATCCATATATTTTTGTGCGCACATTGAGTGGGTCCATGATCAAGTCACATCGTTTACCGCCCCCAATCTCGCGTCATAAAAACGCTCCAGTTCGTGCACGGAATGAGAAAGACCCCAAGGTAACCGTCAAACCCGACGGTAGGACTGGAACATTTAGTGTGGCGAAACCAGTGCAGGATAAGGACTTGAGTCATTGAAATAGAACTTGGCGCCTCCAATGTATCATCGATATCGGACTAGGAAGACCGCTGGGAGTTGCCCTCCAAGGAGCAAGCGGAACTATCTGCATCTGCGGCAGTCGGTTATTTGGCTCAGACTGGGCTTCGGCATATTCGTAAGGTTGAGTCTGCCTACGGGGCAAGGCTTCGGCGGGAGGCGTGGCACCCCTGGTAATCTCGTCGTTGTCCGTCGTCTGTCAAATGGAGCAAGGGCACACTAGTGAGCGCTGCGGGCAACGTAGAAGTGGACTAGCTTGAATTGAAACCGGGTGGCAAAACTTTTGGCTTACTATGTAGACGCGCGTCGGTGTTGGCTGTCAACGTTTCATCCTCGATGACTGGCAGCGTGCTGGTACGGGCCGTGACTGATAACTATTCAGCGCATCGCCATTGGAAGCAGAAGCCATATCCGGATTGCGATTCACAGTGGCTTGGGAAGAAGAGGCAAGAGCGGAAAGTCCCGAGGAGCGGATCGGAATCGGGACTCCGGACTCGAAACCTATCTTCCACCTCCATCTCCTCACCCGCTGAACTTCAATCCCAATGCCAAGTCTCAGTGCTGTCGCTCTCGAACGAGCTGAGCTGCTTTCGTCTTTGTCTCTCTGCAAAGGAACCAGTTTCTCAGGAGGAACCGCAAGAAACTTCATCGATGGCGAATTTCGCGAAAGTACTACGGACAAATGGATTGAGCTCTTGGATCCGGTGGATCGGGATTTTATTTTTCTCGCTTCAGATTATTAACGAGTATCATAGTCTACACAAACCCTTCTCTCCAAAGTCCCGAAACGACTGCTGAAGAGTTTGAAAGTGCAGTTGAAGCTGCAGCCAGAGCTTTCAAGACCTGGTCGAAAACCAGCGTATTGAAAAGACAGAGTTTTGCACTCAAGTTGCAACATCTTATCCGAGAGAACATGGATAATATTGCTAATGCGATTGTACTTGAGCAAGGAAAGACCTTCGGAGGTAAGGCAATCTCGATGACCAATCCATTGCACAAAATTACTGATCCTAGCCTATAGATGCACAGGGTGACGTCCTTCGTGGTCTTCAAGTCGTTGAAGCGGCATGCGCGATTCCTACTACTTTGGTGCGTCTCAAGGCTTAGATTCTGTATCAAACTAAGCTGCGTCATCGGCAGATGGGTGATATGATCCAAGTCAGCAAAGACATGGACACATTTTCGCGAAAGCTCCCGTTGGGTGTCTGCGCTAGGTCTCTCTGAGCTCTCGTGTTCGCCCAAGGATGACAGCTGATACAGATACGCGCCATTTTTTCAGCATTGCCCCATTCAATTTTCCTGCGTAGGTTGTGTCTATGTGTCCATTTAGGCTCTCGATCTCATTTGCTAGGAAGAATGATCCCCCTTTGGACGATTCCAATGGCCATTGCTTGTGGGAATACGCTAGTCGTGAAGCCCTCTGAAAGAGACCCTGGGGCAGCGCTGATGATTGCGGAACTTTGCCAAAGAGCGGGTAATATCCTTTCCTCGCGATTTGGAATGGCGACTGATTTTACCTATCGTAGGCTTACCCAATGGTTTGTCTGTCCTTTTTCATCGAGGCAGAGATACCGAAATACCTGGACTCTTAAAGGCGTCCTGAACATCGTTCATGGGACTGTCCCGACAGTCAATGCGATCTGCACCCATCCAAAGATAAAGGCGATCAGCTTCGTTGGCGGGAACAGGGCTGGAGAACACATCTATAACCTGTACGCTACCCGTACTCTCGATTATGCACGATTTTGAACGTCTCGATTCTCTATAGTGGAACAAAGAACGGAAAGCGAGTTCAAGTAAGACTGTCTATCTTTTCCCAGTAAACTTTTCTAATGTCAATGGCTCGGATAAGTGCAACATGGGCGCCAAGAACCATGCAGTAATCCTGCCGGATGGTAAAGCACGACTCAATGTTCATCATTTCTACCGACTCATTTTCCTGTCGTTTCGTAGCAAATAAAGACCAAGCTCTGAATGCCCTTATTGGTGCAGCCTGTGGAGGTAAGGCATTGTTTTTTCAAGTTCTGGTCGATGTTCATCGAAGGGTCCAGCGGCGGGGCAAAGATGCATGGCCATCTCAGTTGGTGGGTGTGTTTACTTTTTCAAGTTGTCATGATGCTCAAATTATATAGCTGTCTTTGTCGGAACGGCTCAAAAGTTCTTACCGGAGCTCATTGAACGCGTCAAGAAACTGAAGGTATCTCAGGGATTTGAACAAGGTGCCGAATTGTGAGAGCAGTATTCATTCTCTTATCGTGAAACTGTCTGTAAAAAAGAGGAGTTCAGCGGTCCTGTAACAACTCCCGCAGCAAAAGCTCGTATCGAAGGTCTCATCGCTTCAGCAGACAAGGAAGGTGGAAAGATTCTTTTAGATGGACGCGGCCTTCAAGTGCCGGGATATCCCGATGGTAACTTCGTTGGAGCCACCATAATCGAAGCTACCCAGAGCATGACGTGCTACAAGTCAGTAACGAGTTTGATGTACTTTCGGTTAAACTGACTGTCGTGTTCAGGGAAGAGATTTTTGGCCCAGTTCTGACTGTAATGAACGTTGCTACATTGGATGAAGCTATTACCTTGGTGAATGACAACCCTTACGGAAATGGCGCTGCGATATTCACGCAGTCCGGGCCTGCTGCGAGGAAATTTGAGACAGAAATTGAAGCTGGACAGATTGGAATCAATGTGGTGCGTTGTCGGGTGCTGTAGTTGCCAATGTCGTCGCCGCTGAGATTTTCCACTTAGCCGATTCCTGTACCATTACCCATGTTCTCTTGGACAGGGAATAAGGTGCGCTTCTGTTTGTGTCTACCTACTTCAGCCACGTTCAAAGATTATCTAGCGGAGCTTCTTGGGCGATATCAACTTTTACGGGAAAGGGTGCGTGTTTCTTACATAATAACAGTCGACCTTTGCTGAGAGCTGACGGATTGCTTTCTTCAGTGGAATCAACTTTTATACCCAGACGAAGGTTAGTTGGTTTGGAAATTTACCAGGATGTCGGTGTTCACCTTTCCTACAGACTACGACGAGTTTGTGGCGTTCAGACGACGCGACTGTTGCTGGGGAGGGTGCTTCTCTCAACATGCCGACGTTGAAGTAAAGAGTATCCATATAAGAAATAAATCATTGAATGTACTTGATAGAGAACGAAAACACGATGAGCGCTTACTTTACAACCGGTTCAACTCGAACCGTCATCTCGTCCATTCCTATTCACATATCTCACATTCTTTAAGCTACCTTCTTTCATTCTTCTTTCACTCTCTCAAATGCCTTGGCTAGAACGTGCAGATTCGACCGATTCATGGTATAATATAGATTATAGACAAGTCGCAACTCAAAACTCGCCGGTATCCACAAGCAGCAGCTACGATTATTGGTGGCCTTATCCTCCCGGTGGTGTCACTGTAACTCCCATCTCGCCTTTACCTAGCGCCGTCTTGCCCTCGACAGTGATTTCTATGCAAGCTATTCCGTCGTCTGACGTTTCTGTGCTCAATTCTATATCTGTAACCTCGACCCCGGCCGTCATGACCAGTAGTGTCCCAACGTCCTCTGCTTCTTCTATCTCAGATTTGCCGACTGTGGTATCCAATATCACTTCAATAATGACTTCCTCCACAACTTCTGCCTCTATAACTTTCGCTGCGTACCCTCAACAATCTCAAGCTTCCAGTGCCAACACCTCGAAGGCTGACGCGTACCTTATACCCATCTGTATCGCCCTCGGTGCCATCGTTGGCTGCATAGCCGCGTGGATTGGCTGGGGATGCCTAACTCGTAAACCAAAAATCCGGTCCTATGATGAAGAAGATGGACAGAGCTCTGTCTTCCGGAAGAAGGGTTTGGATCCTAGTCTGTTTGGTACGTGTAGTGAATTGGAAAGCGGGCCAGCGTACCAGTCTAGTCTTTCGGAGAGAGGAAGGGACAGTTCGGTTGAAGATGAAGATTCTACGGAAAAGACGCTTTTGGCACCTTATTCTGGATTCGGTTGGCGTGCAATGGACGACGACGCTGAGTGCGGGAGAAGAGTCAAGCTGGATAATACGGACCCCGAGCGTGATTATCTCGCTCCACCTGCTTTACCGTCCAAGAAATGTCGTACGAAGTCTCTCGTCTCTTCCAAGCGTCAACCTGGCGGCCTCTCCAGAGCGATGACAAAAAAGACTGCCGCGTCCGTGTCTGTGTATTCTCAAGTGGGCGAAGATGAAGACGAGGCGTTCCTGCACGAGTTAGGGAGCAGCTGTGATCCCCTTTCTCCTCGCGCCGGGTTCACAACCCCTGATAGTACTAAAATCTCTTCCCGCGCTGTTTCCATCTCCCGGCGCCGCCAGGCTCACGCCCGCAACGATTCTGAGGTACCTCTTGGTCTTGACGGAGATGATCTTCGAAGAAGTGCTACTGCACGTACGCAGAGTAGCACTCGGAGTGCTCAGACTGGTTTTTGTATGATGGAAGGCTCTCCTTTGCCCACGCCTACTAGGTCCACCTCTGGTGGAAGAAGAGGCGGAGGATTTTTCTGGGGTAATAACGAGCCTGAAACTCATGGAGCCCAACAGTCGAACAAATCCAAGTCTGGTCGATCCCGGATTGTCAATGGGTCGGATTCGTACACCGCCCTTCCAGCGAGGGGATCCCGCAGCCGGAGTAGCAGTCCGACGAAACGGTCTGTGCCAAAGCAGGGACAGCAGGAACAGGCGCGGGGACAGCGACCGCGACAGGTGTCTACGAGGGACTTGGCGATTGAAGACTATTATGGAGCTGGACTGCCGCAGAGTCCTCCGCAGATTAGTTCTCCCCAGTTGCATGGTTCGTTGTGTTTTAGTCCGAAGATGGGGTAGGCTTATTAGGGCGGCCTGTGCTGTGGGGGTTTTATTTTTGATGCGGTAATAAGTCCTCACTAGTCTGTGTTGTGGTTGTCAATCCTATACATACCCTTTACTAGACGGTAAAGCGATTAATCATTTCTTGTTCGACAGCTGCTCTGACCTAAATACGTTGCGAGAACTTCGGTCACTGCAAGACTAGAGCAGTGCAAAAAGACTCTACGGACTTATGCAACAGAGGGGAGTCGAACCCCTTTCCCGGCCATAAACGCGTACGGATGGGAAGACCGGATCATAACCGTTAGACCACTGTTGCGCATGTGAGGGAAAGGTTACATTAGTGTGATAGATACTCACATCCCTACTGTGGTTCCTTTTACTTGAATGCACCCACTCCGGGCACACCCTTTGTAGCTCTCAATCAAGAAACGAGGGTCGAAAGAATCCAATTCTCTGAGTCTGTTGCCAGCGAGCCCGTGGAACAGATGATATCACATCATTGCGGCTAACATAACCAAATTGGCGCCGATACTGGCGCCAGTACTTGACGAATCACCAGAATGAGTAGCTCTCTGCAGCAGTATTTCGAGGGTAAAATCGTATGTGTATTATGGCGGCATTCTTTTTTTTTTGGTTTAACTGACGGTTTTGGATTAGGATTTTGTTGGTCAACAAAGGGTTGAAGAAATTGCTCGACTGTGGTTGTTTTGCTTCACCGTAATGTGCTTTCCATTGTGTCAACGCACATCTGCTCATGCCGTGGCCAGGCCCTTTCTTTTGTCCTTGGTTTTGCGCTTCAATCTCTGACCATTACTTTTGGTCTTTTGGGAGCATCTACGGTCGTGCTTTGCATCGTGAGTTGACATGCTAATCTTTGTAGAGTTGACGCTCAGTTCCAATTATGTCTTTATGCGACCACCTTATACCCTTTTCTGGCTTTTCGGTACGCGTATGGTTTCAGGTTGTCCTTCCAGCGTGGCCCATGTACAACAGTCATCCAGTCAAATGGCTACCTGTACGCGCAGAGACACATAAGTAGATGCTGTAAATTTATATCCATTCCTAAGAAGTCGTTGAGGGCGTGATTTGTCAATTTCCCACACGTAACACTCTCACCTCGTTTGTTTCGAACATCCATCTGGGAGCGCCGCTGAGCGTTTTCAGTCTAGCTACCCTTCACATTTTTTTCACGTTTCTTTCTTGGTTTTACCACCACCACCACATCGGGTCCAAACTTCTTACGGCCGCAAGGAAGAGCAATAACGAAGAAGCTGAAGCTTTTCTAAACGAAAGGAACACACTTTGAATAACTTTACAACTTTTTCCCCCCCCCCATTATATGGCCACAGTTGCTGCCTATCCAAAAGCATTTGCAAACCAAGTACTCCAGCGTCCAGTCGAAATCAATCATAACCCAAGTCACGGAGGACTCGTCGCCAGCGGTTTAGAATACGACATGTCTATTGCTCAATCCCAACATCCGCAGCAGCAGCAGCCTCACCTGCGCTCAAACCCTTCAATGAGGCCGCGTCCTGTCTCGATGCCACCTCAGTCTTACAACACTCCCCCTCCTCCCATTTCAAACGCCGCCTCTTCCAACGTTGATGACAGAGCTACAGAGCGGGACAACCCAAACAGGGATAGAGAGAGAGATAGAGAACGAAGACATGCCTCGTCTAATAGACCCAGTCGGTCGAATAGGATTCTGGGAGATTACACTCTGAGCAAGACATTGGGCGCGGGTAGTATGGGGAAAGTAAAACTTGCTACGCACAATATGACAGGAGAGCAGGTAAGTACACTCTTTTTCAATCCTTTTACTTCGGGTTAAGCTCTTTTTTCTCTTTTTTTCTCCGCTATGATAGCTTGCCGTCAAAATCCTTCCTCGGGTAAATCCCGCAGCCCCTCCTACCAATGGAACCTCAGACGCCGTGGCCCGACAAGCCTCAAAAGACGCTTCCAAGGAGATACGAACCCTTCGCGAAGCGGCCTTATCCATGCTCCTTCACCATCCGTACATCTGCGGAATGCGTGAGATGATCATCCATCAGCACCACTACTACATGGTCACCGAGTACGTGAACGGCGGTCAAATGCTGGATTACATTATCAGCCACGGCCGACTCAGGGAACGAGTCGCGAGGAAATTCGCTCGCCAAATCGGGAGTGCTCTGGATTACTGTCATAGAAACAATGTCGTTCATCGAGGTACGCACCCCCCACTCCACCAGTATCTTGATATCTTTTGTTGATGCTGCTGACTGAAACTTGGGATGTCGATCTAGATCTTAAAATCGAAAATATTCTCATTTCGCAGACAGGCAACATTAAAATAATTGATTTTGGTCTTTCCAATCTCTACGACCCCGCCAATCATCTATCTACATTCTGTGGATCGCTCTACTTTGCCGCGCCTGAGCTGCTCAATGCAAAAGTTTACACGGGGCCAGAGGTTGATGTTTGGAGTTTTGGAGTCGTTCTGTACGTACTGGTGTGCGGCAAGGTTCCCTTTGACGATCAAAGCATGCCAGCTCTCCATGCAAAGATAAAGAGAGGGCTGGTGGAATATCCTGTTTGGTTGAGTGCAGGTAAGTTTTATGATTGATTTAAGCTGCGTCGATTTACTCACCTCTTCACAACCAACCCAGAATGCAAACATCTACTCTCTCGTATGCTTGTCACAAACCCCGCGTTACGCGCCCCCTTATCAGAGATCCTGTCCCATCCTTGGATGATCCGCGGGTTCTCCGGTCCTCCCGAAAACTACCTCCTCCATCGCGAGCCTCTCCGCGCGGATGAGCTAGACAGACAGGTCGTCCAGGGTATGAAGGGCTTCGAGTTTGGATCCGATGATGATATCGAACGTAAACTCGTTGCCGTACTAGAAAGCGATGCTTACATCAAGGCTGTCCAATATTGGGAACGCAAGCGAGGGCTAGGCAATGGGGCCACTAACGGATACTCGAGTAGTTCAAAATGGGGAGGCGAATCCATGTCCAATTCCAGCCTCGCTATTTCGTTCACCAGCGATGGAGGGACTTCATACAGCTCTAGAACGAACGCGACCGACCCTCCTACTCCGAGCAGGAAGAAGAGGTTCTCAGGATTCGATTTTTATAGACGCAAGTTGTTTGCTCCTTCGCCTTCCACGTCGCCCACGTCCTCGAGTAATCCGTTTGGGTCGTCTTCACCACCGCAGTCACAGGCACAGCTTATCTCGCATGGTGGAGCGCTGGTTGATTCAAAGGGGGACCCAATTGATCCGACGAAGGGTTTCCATCCGTTGATCAGTATGTATTTCCTCGCGAGGGAAAAGATGGAAAGGGAGAAAGTTTATGGTCCTGGTGCGTTTGCGAGCAGTCAGCTTTCGATTGCGGAGGCTGGGCATGGGCATCGCGGTAATGGAACGACGACGACGAATGGTACCGGACCCGGTGGTGCTCATCCGAACACGAACGGTGGCGTTCCTGCTCCAATACCGGAACGAAGAGAACAATTCTCTGCTCCTCCACCTCCTGTGTCGCCTACTGTACCGACGTTATCGTCGCCTCCTGCGATGGCCGCTGCAGCAGGTGCAAAAGCGGACTATAGCATGCCGCTTCCGCGTCTTCCCGCTCCAGAAACGTCGCATTATAGCGGGATGTCATATGATGCTTCTGCTAATCCGTCACCTACTTCGCCTACATTTCAGACTGCATTTCAGCAAGGGCCTCAGCCTAGACCTAGGGATGCTGGTGTTTCTGTTCCTTCTCCGACGTCTGGAGGAGTTGTAGCGGGAGCGGGAGCAGGAGCAGGAGGTGTGGGTACTTTACCGAGGGCTCCGCCTGCTAGTACGCATCGACGCAGTCATAGCTTGAGTCAGCGACCTGTGGCTTTAACGACGGCGGCGGGGTCAGCGTCTATTGGGCCTGTTAGTGCAGGGACGGTCGGCCGAGGAGCATGGGGACCAGGAATGTTTAGTCCTGTTGATGAGATGAGTGAGAGGTCAACGACGATGACGACGAATAATTCGACGATACCTACGGTGATGGTTGGAGGGAAGGAGAGGCCGATGCCTGATGTGCCTGCGTCGCCTACTAGCTCGAGGGTACCGCAGATGCCGCATACTGCTGGACCTGAAGTGTCAAGTTTTGCTGAGAGAGAAAGGCAGATGGAAGAGGAGAGGGAGCAGGAGAGAGAAAAGGAGAAAGAGCATCATCAATCACAACAACACCATTATACCGCTACTTCTCCGCTTACGACGGGTGCGACGCTCGTTCGCAAGTTTGGCAGTATGCTTGTTGGGAGGGGAGATGAGCGACGGCATCATCATGGGCGAAAGGGAACGATTCTTGGTGGCGCTCTTTCGCCTAGTCCGAGACCGAGTGGGGATGGTACAGAGAAGCGGAGTGGTGATACCCACCGGACAATGACAACAACAACGACAACGGCTACGGAAGGCGGCGAGAAGGTCTCATGGTCGGAGAAGGAAAGAGTTCCTTCTCCTATGGATGAAACAAAACCTGACGAGATGGGTATCATTCGGACTGGGGAAGGGAAAGAGAATACTCCGGTTGTGGATGAACGAGTCCAGCCTTTATCCCCGAAACCTATTTCGCATAGTCAGAGTCAGCCGTTATCGGGTGCACACCGACGGGCTGCGACGATTCTTGATCCTTCTGGATCGAGGTCGAGACACGAGAGGCGGAGTAGTACCGGTGGTGCGCTGTTGGGTGGTAGTGGGGCTGGAGGGATTGTGGGTGGTACGATTGGACGCCATCGGCGGCCGTCGACTGGGTATAGTGGGATGAGTCGGCCTTTGGCTGACAGGTTGTTTTCGCGGACGGAGGAGAGAGAGGAGGCAGAAGACAAGGATGGCTCTCAAGAGACTGGGACGGAGAGAGGAGATGTTCGTGGCGGCGGCGGGGGAATTTCTGCAGATGAGAACGTTGATACGGAGACTGAGGACGATAGGCATGCTAAACCTATCTTTTTGAAGGGTCTGTTTAGGTATGTGTTTTGAATTGTTTTGATGTTTTTGGGCTAAACATTGAGCTATATGTAGTGTGGCTACAACGTCTACAAAGCCTCCTTCAATGATCAAGGCTGATATTCGACGGGTACTGGATCGGATGCAGGTGCAATATAGAGAAGTCAAGAATGGATTTGAATGCATCCATCTTCCATCAATCGACTTGTCCTCTGTGGAACCTACTACTCCCGGCTTCCGACAGAATCATCACCAGCAGATGTCTTCAGGCCTTGGAGAACCCTCGACACCTCGACCGACTATCACCAAGAAATCCTCCAAGCTGTCATTCAGTATCCGAAGTCGAAGTACTCGCGAACGGGATACGTCAATGGAAAAAGATAGAGAACACCATGGCAGACCGTCCAACACGACTACCTTGACTGCCACTCACAGTACCGGCTCTTCTTCCTTCTTCAATGTGTCTTCGAATCATACCGCGGTCGAGAATGATCCGGCTACACTTGTTGGACCCGTGAACGGAGCTCCTGGCAATTCCCTGGAGCTTGATGTGACTCCCCCGACGCAGGCTGCTGGTACATCTTCCACGGCGCCTATTTCTCCCAATTCACCTTCTGGTTCTACAAAGAGCAAAACGCTCCCCCGATACCCCGCGATTTCGGTTCCCCTGTACCTCCTCGTAGCCCAAGTCCCATGCCTACCGGCGCAGTCGACCGAAATGTATTCGAGAGCATGGGTAATAACTCTTTGAGTGTCCGCTTCGAGATCAACATCGTAAAAGTGAGTTTATCCGCCCTCTTATTTTTTTATCTGGTTATGGGATGACTGAACTGTGCCGCGTGTGCGCGCTCGCTCTGTAGGTTCCCTGGTTACCGCTTCATGGGATTCAGTTCCGTCGAGCCAGTGGTGATGGCTGGCAATATCAAATGCTCGCCAGACGTGTTTTGACTGAGCTCAAGTTATGATTTTTTTTTCATTCGTCTGGTTGCTCTTGATTTACACTGTCCTTTTGTCCCCTCCCGCTTTACATACATGACTACTCTACCTGGGCACTTTAAGATTTTTCATGCAATTTCCGTTTTCGGTTCTTTGTCTCTTCGCCTCTTTTTCTTTTTTCTTTCTTTTCCTGCTATACAATAACAATCACTCTCATTCTTTCGCTTCTGAATTTCCAAGCGGGTTATCTCTCCTTATTCTCAATACTGTTCTTTCTCTCTTCATTATGGTTGAATAGGCCCTTGAATAAGGCGTTGCTTATTTATTCGAACCGGAGTTTTTTTTTCTTTGTACGATTGAAATTAATTTTGGATTTTTTTCAGCTTCAAGAAGGCTATCATTGTTGCGGTTCCCTTCAAATTCCGTGATGGACATACCCACGCAGTTGATAATATCAGGCATAGCTTGCCGTATATTCCGCGGTACAACCGAATTTTAACCTTGGTGATTTACGGTGAGATGTAGACGAAGCTTTGGGCGATCCACATGTCAAGACTTTCTAAGGCATGCGTTACTAACGACAACCAAGCATGGAAGATCAATCCATCAAGGAAAGCTCACGACAGAACCAATACCAATTGGAACTTTCAGTGGTAAGCGCGTACCTGCTCGGGATTCGGGGATTGACAAATGATATCTCATCACCGCCGTAAGCAGAAGCCAAGCGTCTCTTTTTTAATGGCTGACAGGTGCAATCACACGTTCCCAGTTTGAAGTGAAGTCATATCTTACTGCGATTGCCGAATTTTGAGGTACTATTGTTGGGTAGAGCGGCATATATAAAAGTATTTCGATGCATCCATCACTGGTCTTCCTTTCCCGCCGGTACACCATGACCCAGGTTACTCTTGTGCGAGTCAAGCTCGCCACTGCTGGAATCGAAAGCTTTTCATACGGCATATTCTTCCTTCTAACGGCCAGCTCCATTGTCCTGACCGTATACAGGCATAGAAGGATCCGGGCCAGCCTGAGAGGAGACTTGCCGGCGATATGGAAGCAGCCTATGAACTATGGGACATTTGGGTTGGCGATTCTTGTGACAGCCGTGAGTATCGCGAAAATATCGCTTCAATGACTTAACATGAATTTTCAGCTTTCAGCATTGGATTCTCAACTTTTTTCGTCTCTTCCAAGCTTTCCTTATAGTTGACGACGGAAAAGCACCCGGAAAATTTTTTGCTAATCTTCGAGAGACGTCTTTGGTTATTAAAACGGCCATCCTATTTTCAACTTTGATTCTGTCTGACGCACTGATCGTGGGTGGCATCTTCATGTGTTACTGTTCGTATGCCTTTGATTGATCAAAGCAATGCAGATTTATCGAGTGTGGGTCATATGGAGCTACAGCTTTTATGTGATCATCTTTCCAGTGCTCACCCTAGTGGGGCTGACTGGTAGGTTCTTTACTATCTCCGAGAGATCACCCGAGATATTGACAGCAAGTCCCAGTGTGCGGCATTGGCCTTCCAGTGCAGCTTGCACATTTTTCTCCGGCTTTGACGATATTTGCAAGCGACGCTGGACGTTGGATCACAAGCGACTGTGTTTTTACGTTATGGTAAGAAATTGTTGTTTTCTTCCCTTGAACAAACCGTTCTCAAAGATCGAGCGCATTACAACAGCACGAACCTTTATTGCACTTGTAGGTTGAAACCGCTCACTCTCTGAGTATCCCATGCTCATTTCTTAGCTGTAATTGGGTACAAAATCTGGAGCATTGACCGTTTTAGTCGTGGCCTGTCGCGTGATGCACGAAGCCTTTTGGTACGTTGTAGTTTCCTCCTTCATTCTGGTTTTCATGACTGAAAATAAACTCTCGGTTAGTCTATATTGGGAACCTTTATTGAAAGTGCTGCGATCTATACGTGCGTTGCCTTCCCCCTCCTTTTGCTTGATCATGAGCGACTGCCGCGCAATAAAGTTAGTACTTTCTGACGAGTCATGAAAATGTCTCCTTCTTATAGGGTGTGGACTATATTTGTGTTCGTGACCTACCTATCAAGTTCGAACATGCAATTCTTTGGACAAGACATCTGGCCGTATATAGCCGGCATTTCCTTCATGTTGATCAATGTTCGGGTCAGCCTGGGCTGGGCAGCCGAATCGCAAAAGGACACGTTCGGGGCTCTAAATGTGACTGATACCATTGCGTCCATCGGCCGCCGAGAGCCGCCATATGACAGCGGGTTCGCTATGCAACCGGTCGCTGTGACCATTACGCAGGCGACGACTGAGGCGACGGACTTTATGGACACAGAGGACTCATACAACAGCCAAAAAAGACAGAGCAGAGTATGATATCGTCGGTTGAAGAATAGTATTGAATACTATCTTGTAGATTTATTGACAACTATCTTGTAGATTTATCATCGAAAAAAATTATCATTATCTCCAGTTGTCGAGCCTGAGGGCTTGAGTTGTGGCCCCCCAAGTTCCCTTCGGCCTCGGCAATTCCTGATGTCCGTATGTTAGGGAATGCCTGAATCATGTGACTTCGTGACTTCTTTTACGAGTCCGGAACGAAGTGAAGGTAAACTCGTCCTTTGGTCGTTACATGCGTGATGTTTTTTTCCCTATATTTGGAAATAATCTCCATATATGGGATGTTCTCCAAGTCTCGCCGCATTGTTGCCACAGTAACCGCTCTCTTTGCCGAACCTTTAGGTTTGGTCTTTACCAAATTTGTAGGGGGGGGGACCGGGGGGTGTTGGTTACTGGCCATTTCCCACGAGAGTATATCTACGAAACTTTTGATATAAGGATTCTGTTCGGCCGCAGGCATAGAACAAAGCATTTTTCCAATTTCAAGCACTTCTGAGTTCTGACACAGAGTGGATCGACACCTCTGAGCAAAGAGGTTTGCCATCGATGGCGCGAATTGCATCCATATCTATAGAATGCTAGGATGAGCTCTGAATCGAAATGTTTGGATGACGGGACACGAGAGCTGCCAGTGGGACCGTTGGTGGTGATCCAAGACGCAATCCACCCAGGACGTTAACACGGACGAGGAAGTAAGAGAAGAAAAGAGTGGTCTGCAAGAGTGACTCTTAGATCTTCAAATTAGTCTCAGTAACGGAGTAATCTCCAGAGACCATGCTCAAACTTTTTAGCTGACATTCATGCAAAACAAATAAGTCAACGGAGATTTCCCGGACCGTTACTTTCCGTTCGCTACGAGTTCCCCAGCCACTTACTCCACACAGATGGTCAGTGTACGCCCCGCGCGACTCAATTTCCATTCAGTCAGGTCTCCGAGCATTGGCAAATTTTATTTGCCCCATTTTGTTTCGAGGATCTGACTTTTCTCGTATATACCCGCTCATCGCTCTGTTTCAGGGCACCTCCCGTTATCCAAATTAACTGCGCTGGTGACAGCCGGACCGCGACGCGCGAGCTTACGACGGCCCACTCGAGTCCGGCTGGTCTTGGGCCATGTGACTTTGCTCGCAATGAATCTCTTTCAGACTTCTCTTTAACTCAAATCCTCTATATGTTACAAGTTCCAATGTCATTGCCCGCCAATGACTGACAAAGTGGGCTTGACTGGACGCGTTTGTCACGAACGAAAATCAAAGCGGGGCCCCGGGCCCATTAAGGGGGCCAAATTTCAAACTCGGACCATGCCGTGTAATAAATCTTCCATCCTTCCTCCGGGTAGGATGACCCCTATTTACTATGAAAGAAAACTCGCCGGTGCCGATAATGACAACGCGCTTCCTTCTTTTCCTTTCACCACCATGTCGTCGAATCAACTATCCAAGAAGCCTTACTGGACTAGCCTATCTGGCTTTATGCTCAATACATGGGTCGCTGTTTGTATACTTCTTTTACTCCATCCACGCCCAAAGCTTAAACGCGTTTCAAGGTCGCTTGCACGACAGCGATGACTCTGTTCGGTCAGAATCTAACCCTTAACCTCGCCGTAGTTTCGAGCTACCTGCTAATCAGAATGCAGGTTATGACCAAGGCGTGTTCGGAGGAATCATAGTCACAGATAGCTTCCTCGAGACGATGGGTAATCCAGGTCTGTAATCAGTCACGAGTGTCTGCCATTCAGCTCTGTTCATGCGGAAGCGATTAGATGCAAACCTTCAGGGAACTATTGTGTCACTCTACGATATTGGTCTGTATTGCTTGCCTCTCCCCATCATTAAAAAGTCTGACGAAGCTCGTCACAGGATGGTCTGTATATGTTTCTTCTTTACCAAAACCTTTCATGTGTAACTCGTGCCAACAGTTTTGTTGGTGCAATGACGACAATTGCATTCGGCGGGTCTCTTGTCATCTCTCGGCGGGGTTAAGCTCATTTGTATTGCAGGCGAGCGTTTTGGTCGTAAACACTGGCTCATTATAGGCGTGATCATCATGAGCGTTGGTGCCATTTTGCAGGCCACCGCCTTCAGTGTCGCACACATCATTGTGGGGCGTTTGATTACTGGTGAGTCCCGGTATTTCTTCAGCTTTTCGATCTTTAACAACGTTGTGACTAGGATTCGGCAATGGGTGAGCAATTCCATTACATCGTGAAGCATCGAGCTGAATCTCTCCGATAGAATGAACACTTCCACGGCACCGGTATGGCAGAGCGAGACTGCAAAAGCTGCATGGCGGGGGAAGTTGATCGTCTTTTCTATGATGTGAGTTCCACTGACTTTTAAAAATTATCCCTCTGGATTTATTTTCCTATTCTGTAGAATGAACATTGCCGGATTCTCTTTGAGCAACTGGATGACATACGGCTTTAGCTTTTTGGGCGGTAGCGTCAGCTGGCGTTTCCCAATCGCATTCCAACTAATCTTTTCCATCATCCTTTTGAGCACCGTACCTTGGCTTCCAGAATCACCTCGCTGGTTGATCGCTCATGGACGCGAAATTGAAGGTGCGGAGGTGCTGGCTGCTTTGGAAGGCGATGGCGCAAAGTTCGATTCTCCCAAAATCGTGGCTCAAAAGATGGAGATTCTTGAAGCTGTGAATCTTGAACGAGAACATTCTCCAAGCTGGATGGATATTCTGAAGGGTAACACGGGCAACACTGGCATGCTTAAACGGCTATCGCTCGGGTTGGGTAAGCGGTAATTCAGAGATGATTAAAACGAAGTATACCTAACTTCCATCCTACATCATAGGTACCCAGTGGATGCAACAATTGGTTGGAATTAACGTAACAAGGTTGGTGGTTTCAATAACTGAGTAATCAACCAGTCAGTCTAACATGTTTGCTTTAGCTACTAGTATGGAAGCCTCCTGGTGCATATTTCTCTGGTCTTACTTTTCCTTTTTAGCCTTCCGCTCGTTCTCCAAAATTCTGTTGGTTTATCGAACACGACGTCCCGATTACTGGCCGCTTGCAACTCTGTCAGCTACTTGGTCTTCTCGTTCATTGGGTTGGTGAGTATCACTATATATTCTGGCGCCATCTTGCGAATTCTGACATGCACATGTGCATCCAGTACCTCATCGAGAGATCAGGACGAAGAGTGTTAATGATGGCAGGCGCGGCAGGCCAAGCGGTCTCGTATCTTTTCATCTCGGCACTGCTATCCCAAGCCGATGATACGGCGAGGGGAGCTAGGTTTGGAGCCGGAGCAACCAGCTTCTTCTTTTTGTACTATGTGTTCTTTGGTATTTGCTGGCAGGTTCGGGCGATTTTCAACCATCTTTTTTCTTTCGTGGCTCTAATCATCCTCGGCACTTCAGGGCGTTCCATGGCTGTATCCCGTCGAGATCAACTCTCTTTCTATGCGTTCTAAGGGTGCCGCGCTTGCTACCGCCAGTAACTGGATCTCGAATTACATAGTCGTGCAGATTACGCCCACTGGAATTCAGAATCTTGGCTGGAAGTTTTATCTCATTTGGATGGTATTCAATGTGATTTTTGTTCCCGTACGTAGCCAATTGGCATTCTTTTGAACTGATACTCACCGATGCTCACTGATTGATTACGACTTAGCTCATATGGCTCTTCTATCCAGAAACCGCCAACCGTCACCTTGAAGATATCGACAGGCTTTACAGAGAGAATCCCGATTTGGTTTTCGTTCTCAAACACAAGGAAGCTTATCAAATGGCACGGCCGCAACGCTTTATCGATGCAGAGCTCGAAATAGATGAGAAGGTCAAGCATTCTCCCCAGTCGGACAAGCCAGAGACGGAGTGCGTTGAACGTTCGGCCTGAATAATCTTTGGTTTAAAGCGGGAGCGCTTTAGGCTGCTACATATATGAGGGAAGAAGAACCTTTTTACGTAACTTCCGGGGTTGTCCGGCCGCTCCACAGTCGTTCAGCCTAAATTATAATTCCATTATCAGTACTATATATGAATGTACAGAACTACAGACTTTTTAATGCCCATTGTCGTTGTCCCCTCCGACTGATTCAGCTCTCTCCTTAACATTTTTTTCTCTCCTCGGGACTTAAGTTTGGATTGGGTTAACTATTACATAGAAGCCTAGAAGCTAGGCAGTACCGTACACTGCAGTGTGCTTATGATACCTTTCGATACCCGCATACTTCTAACGGCGATAACTGGCTTGTGCTAAGGATAGCACGATTGATTCGGCGGAAATGCTCAAATGAATCATGTTTAGAAGAAAATGCAGTAGTCAAGATACTCTAGATAAAACCACCTAGTTCGGCATTCCCAGGGCCTCTCTTCTCGATTTGGAATTGGGGTCAAAGAAAGGTTTCTCTCCGATACTGACAACACGATTACCCTGACGGAAAGCCGTGTAGTCGTGGCTGGAAAGAGAGAGATGAATTTCGTGTCAATCCGCTGAAACTCATGGGCAAGAAAGAAAAAAAAGCTTACGTAGCAGTGTGGAATGCAGAGCGATTGTCCCAGATTGCGAGATCATTCGACTTCCACTTGTAGCGCACCTGTTTATTCCAGGCGTCATGAATATCTTGTTTTTTAAAAAAAAAAAAAAAGTCGAATAGGGGAAAAAATCGGACCTGGAAATCATGATTCTCGGCGATATGCCTGAATAGATAGTCCAGGAGGTTATTAGACTCGTCTGGTGCGAGTTCCACAATGCGCTTCGTAAACCTACACCGGATGTTGTCAGATAACAGTGATGGTGATGATTAAGATAAACCTAGCTCACCCTCTGTTAACGAAAACGCTCTTGAAGCCTGTTACTGGATTGGTTCGGATGACTGGGCTAGATTGAACCGATGAATACTTGAAGGTAGTAGGGCAATGATTTTTTTTTTTCCCGCTCACTGGATAGCAGTCAGGTCTACGCCGCTGTTGTCGGGAGAGCCTCTGGGGTCATTGATCTTGAGGTCGAATTTCTTCGCATACTCGCGGAAGATCTCTCCGCTGTGAACCGCCGTCAGACCTTCCAGGAATTTCTGAAAGGCAGGTGAAAGTTTGTCGTATGCTTCGTATCCGCTAAAAATGGTAGGTTAGTTGAGTTTGAGAACCTAGATGGCACCTTCTTTTCGCCTTACCTCGCCCACTATAGATTGAGCCGAGATTTAGCGCTCGGAAAACTCATCATTCGGCATGCTTACCAGCGTATCTCCACCAGCTACGTACACATTTCCCAAGCACATTGATTAATCATTGGGATTGGGTATCAGCGCAGTAAACTTTACTCACTGGAAGGAAGAGTGTGCATTTTAAGGAGCTAAGAGACGAAACGAGCATCAGTGCAGATTTCTCCTCTTGTTAGAATGATATTTATACCGAATAGTCAGAAGGCACCGTCTCAAAACTGATATCCGTATGCCAGCCATCACCTATATAAACCAGAGAGTGTTTAAACGCATCAAATACAAGGATCTTGTCACTTACTTGCACGCGTCTTTTCTCTGTACCCCGCCTTGGCAATTCCACTTCGATCAAAAGGACAAAAATTTCAACTCGAGTCCAAATTCCACTGAGAAGAACTCTCACCCCATTGAGGAAATCACCGACACATCTGCTCCCAATTCGGGCGTCTCCTCAGAGATGGGGTGCCTGTGAAGTCCCGAAGATTCAGGGTTTCCAGAGAGTTTTCCAAGCCTTTTCCCCAATTCAAGCTGTTCTTGAACCGTCAAATCTTGCGCCGAAAAGAAGACCACGCCGCGATGTGAGACGAGCGTGGCAAGATCTTTGATGAGTTGGTCCGCGTTGGGAGCTTTGAGAATGGCGGAGAGCTGGACGGATGGGTCATTGAAATGGGTGCCAATGTGAGGTTCGCACTCGTACTGAGGGTACTGGGCCCAAGAACCG
Source organism: Collybiopsis confluens (assembly GCA_013368555.1). Taxonomy (NCBI): domain Eukaryota; kingdom Fungi; phylum Basidiomycota; class Agaricomycetes; order Agaricales; family Omphalotaceae; genus Collybiopsis; species Collybiopsis confluens. The sequence goes on from JAACJN010000011.1 coordinate 506,084, forward strand.
AGGATGGCGTCGTCGGGAGAGACTAGGGAGGCGGGACGGCTAGAGGAAGAGTCGGAAGGGGCAGCGACCATGAGATATGCAGAGATATTATGCGGGCGTAGTCAATCCGACAAATCGATTGCTTATACCATTTTATAGGAATGGCGGTACAGCCTTGCCGAAGAGCGAAACCTTACCTACCAAGTGTATCGCGATAATTGCGCGATCCTTGTGAACTCTTGAGTTTGACTAGCAATTATGGCTTGTCTTGTGATACCTTATATTTGAAGTGGAAGAGAAAGCTTACTACCTCACCTGCGATTGAATCGCGGACCGCTTCGACATTGAGGGCTCAACAGACGCCAGAAAAATATTCATCTTAAAGTTACTGTTTCCTCATTATGAGCTACAGTGAGCTACAGAAATACATACATGATCTATAGAGCATTGCTCGCACACGTGAATACACCTCCGACTGCCTGTGCTCGATATGACAATACGATAGAATCTATGGATGTCTGTCCACGAGATATCAATCAGCTGAACTGCTGCTTCAATACAGATTTAGAAACCCACATAGGTGCCGGCAACGGTGATGTAAGCTCCAAGAAGGATAAAAAAGTAGTTCAAAAGCGTCTCCGCCGACCGCAGCGGTCCATCCCACTTTGATTTTCCAGGATACATCGTCAGGTATGCCATTGCCCAAAATATGAACCTGGTTTCAAGAAATGGCAAATCATTAGTTCATCGGTGAAGCAATAGTTACAACGGGAAGATTTGTACCCGAACCAGCCATCTAAAATTTTGCAGAAGAAAAATCAGTTAAATTGGTGCCTGCACAGGGGCTCAACCCAAAAATGACGTACCGAATAGCGAGCTCATCAAACTCAACATATCAGAGAAGAACGGAATGATTTCTGCGATAATAAACCCAAGGACCCAAGTGAGAGCAACAATACCGACCCAGACTGTCCATCCAAGCCAGGTGTTGGAATGTCGGTGACGGGATTCACGAAAGATTCGGAAGAAGATGAACCGAGCGCTGACGGACTTCGGGCGGGTCAGTATATCGGTTTTGTGCCACGGAAAGCAGACTGACGGAATATAGAGAGCCTAGATAGACTATGGTGGGTAAAGCAAACGAGAATGCGATAATTTTGAAGGTATGCGTTAATGACCCAAATGCCGGAGCGGCGACATATTGGTTCTATTTGGTCAACAGATTAGATATCAGAGGGACGACGAGAGCTGACAGGTGAACGCACTCCTTTAATATGCAGTGCAAAATGAGTCACGGACAGCTACTGCCAACACTTGAACGTACCAACAAAATGATAAACAACGGCACCACAGATTGTATAGATGACTATCTCGGCGATAGTGACAGCCCAGAGAGCTTTAGGAAAATCCTTTGGGTTCTCCATTTCGGCGATGAACTAAGTGTACAGGAGGAAAAAAGCATCTGGTTCGTGTTGGTTGTGAGACGGAGGGCGAGTAGACGTACTGAAGGGATTGCAGCTTGGCCGACTAAAGTATACGTGATGTTCAAAAACGCAGACATTCCTATCGTTGGAAAAGTAAGTGTGAACTCGCGTATTGAACATTGTGTCGACTTTCACCTGAAACGAACGTGGTTCCAGCGACCGGAATAGCCGTGACTAACGGCTCCACTCCGGGGATGTATCCAAACGGATGGCTTTGGACGCCAGAAAAAATCATAGTGAGGAGGACAGCGATCCCCATCGTAATCGCGCTAAACGCGCCCAATCCTGACATTTGGTTGAGTGTACGGGGTAAAGAGACGAGGAAACAGGCAACAGCGGTTATAACCTGTGAGCCCAAGTTAGTGAAGGGGTGCACCAGTCAGTACCACGAAAGAAGACGCACCCCATATACAATGGAGCATTCCGCAGAATTTGAGACAGTATTCAGATATTTAGCTCCCGTCAAGACATGCAATGCTGCGAATCGGTAAGCTCTAGAGCCTGAGAAGTCATGCAGTGGAGAAGGTCGTACCTTGGATGAAGACGTTGTTGAGAATGAACATTATCGATGTGACATTGTACGCGAGCTGTGAACCCCCAAATAGATACGCGCCAATATCGCAAATATCACGCATTTCGGGATGCTTCATGCAAAACCGGCCAAGGATAAGGGAAGTGTACAGGCAAGTTGCAGCAACAGCAACAGTGACGATGACACCAGGGACCATTCCGAGTACCGAGAAAGACCTGTTCCAATTGTACGTTGAAGCTAAATAAATAGATAAAAATCGGTTGCGCACCAAGGAAACGAGACCATGGCTAAACAGATGTATTCTGCAAAGAGTAACATAGCAGTCTGTCGGAATGCATATTCAGCTGGCGTATTTCCTATGAAATAAAGACCGAAACCTTTTGCCACGAACACGTCCTGTACTTGATCTCATTTTGGCTTTCTCTTGCAATCTGAACCCCGACAACGCCAGCCGAGTCTGGAGAACTGTCCGTGCTCAATGCGGACCCAGGTCTCTTGGTAAGCCCCTTTTCATGAACGAAGGCTGCGTCCTTCGACGCCGAACCGGACATGGTAAAGATGTTGGGAGATAGAAAGAAAGAGCGGAGCCTTCAAAGGACGTATCCAAATAAATGGAACTCGGATTTTGATGTCATTGTTGGCAGTTCAGCACACTGTGCGCAGTAGCTGATTGGCCACAGATGATGCCTTTTACGGGTAGAATAACGCAAATGCGGCAAGCCACCGAACTCGGGATACACAGTTTAGGAAAGGAAAATTGCAAGTCACGTGGTAAGAGGCGCTTCAAGTTCCACGTGGCCCGTACCATGGTAAAAAAAGAAAAATTAATTAGGCCTGGGTAAATTACCAGGTAAAACGGGGACTTTTTTTACCCAACCCTAGAGCTCTAGCCTCTAATACATATTCCACAAATCCTCCCAACTAGATCTCGAATCACCCATTACCCATTCCGACTCCCAGCCCGTATGCTTCTCATTTTCGTTTTCTCGACGATCATTCCATACCCAGACGATACGATCAAAACGAGGATATCGCGACGGCGGTTGCGGGTATCGGTAGTGATATACAAAGTATCTTTTTATCCGCAAGGTACGAGCAAAAAAAAAAAAAAAAAGAGAAAAATAGACGAGACGAATGAGCTTGCTTGCGAAAATGGAATTTTAAATACCCATCTCACCTGAGCGACGGACAATATATCTTCATTTCTATACTGATCGCCTTCAAAGCACCTGGTGAGGGAAAAGTGTTTTGTTGCAATCCAAGGTTGGGATGGGACATCGGTCCATTTGATGTTGATGCCCATGGAGAGACGGAGAATTCGATACTTTGTAGCGAGTGCATTTCCATCAGAGCTTCATGGACAGAGGAGCGCTTGGGGAACAATGTGTAAGCTTCAAGAGAGAGAGAGAGATTCCTGCATAGGCAAGAAGACCTACATCCTTGCACGACAAAGGAAGAACTCCAACATGGCATAGTTTGGGATAATAGATCGCAAGAGTTTGGATTAATTCTGCGCAGGGATCTCCGATGTTTTTCTTCGCATTCCTCATCTGGAGCAAATCTTCGTCGCCGGGACACCCCAAAACTGAAAACGTCTTCAACGTCTTTCCCGTTCCACTTCGCGACAAAGCAGCACATAAAACCCTGACATCGAGTACCGCAAACCACTCCGAAGCAGGATCATCCTCTTTAGTGAATACCTTGTCGAGTTCCAGCGCCGTGTGTACACGAAGCTTCAACAAAGGAGCCCGAGCTTGCAAAACCTTTGTCGCAGCAAAAGCAGATCCATCAAATATCGATAATGAAGGCAAGGAATGAACAGGTAAGTGAAAGATGTCGCTATCCACTGTTTGATCTTGCTGTAACATTTGAGGATCGTAGAGGTTCTCCGGTAGACCATCAACCTGGAGCCTCAGAAGTTTTAGTTCGTCCTGCTTCGCCAAGAACTGACCAAATTCGTGAATTCGCTCTTTACTGGAGAAGACTATCCCATTCAATCGACAAAACTTGAGTTTACACAAGATCGTTTCCGAGTGTTGAAATATCATCGCAGAAAAGCCCCAAATGTCTGCAAGGATGAGGTATTCGAGGTTCCGCAGGAGAGGGAAGACATTGGTAAAGCGTGTGCTCACTTCTCGAGCAACGGTATAATGGTAACGCGGTTGGTTCCGATAGGCAGAGAAATGTAGAACATTTACAAATGGGCCGTAGTCTGGTCGATGAGTGAGTGTGTTGAGTATTTTCAGAGCTGCAGTCTGAGACTGAACAACGATCCGAGAGTAGAGGAAGGGAGTAGACGCCAATTGAAATTCCTTGCACACCAGCGCAAGAGAAGCTAGATCCGTGACGAGGAAGATTGGGTTCGATAATATCAAGGAGGAAAGTGATTCTGAGGCCAGGAGAGTTGAGAGAGATGGTCGGGGTTCGGCCATCGTCATGACTCCATGCAAATGGTCCCAGTCAGCTACACAAAGAACCAAAATCAGGCAGCCACTCACTAGAACACCAGTCAAGCACCACTCATGCGATAGGTGAAATTCAACCAAGATATGTATATTTTTTTCGCAACTTTCGAATGAAAACCGGAGCGAGCAGAGCTAGGATGATTGTTAGCTTAGGTAGACAGTAGCTTGCCGTTTTGACGCGCGCAAATGGCGGTATAGGAAAGAAGACAGTGACGTCACGCCTCTTTAACAAGGTAACATTGTGACATTTTCGGCCCATATGTCCAGCTTTGACCCTAATGCCCTAATGCCTACAACCGCACCCCCAATAATGAATAATTCATCTATTAAATCATCGATACAAACAATTGAACGACAAAGCAATGATACGTAGTACATTGTCCAAGAGATCCTATTCTACGAAAGACTATTGCGCAAATACAATCATTAAAATTGTTGCATTTCAAGATCAAGTAAATCGGCATTAACGAGAGAGAGATGAGACTGCAAACAAGTAGCATAGCATAGAATAGCAACAAGAAGATAAACATGCGGAAACGTGGGGAGGTGTTATCAATATAACGGCACCTGCTGTACGGCATGGAACATCCCATAGGATGAGTTATGATTAGCCATCGGGGGCGCAGGCGCGTGCTGCGCCTGACCAGCACCAGTGTAACTCGAGGGTGAAGGTGCACTAGAAACATTGGATCCACTGCTGGGAGAGGAAGGATCCGGCCAATAAAATCTATTAAAAAAAACACCGTCAATCGATCCCCTTGGTTTGAATCAGCATGCAAGTACATACCCAGGCATCATCATGCTATCCCACCATCGAGGGTTTTTCAATGCCTGCATGGCCGCAAGCATTTCCTCTTCCCCAACCACATTGGAATCTCCAAACGGAATTGCACCTGCACCAGCTGCGTACGTCATCTCCGGACGATACGTAGGTGTCGAAGTTGGACTCTGCTGACTGATGTAACTATCGGAGGATATGTATCCGCCGGGTGACGTGCTTTGAGCATGTCCTACGACACTAAATCGAGTGTTTTGAGGGTTCTGTGGTTGTGCGACCGAAAATGTTGACATGGATGCAGCATTGGAACTCGGATTGGACGCATCAAAGACATGCTGAGAAGTTTGTATAAACTGAGGACGTGCAGACTGTGTTTGCAAACGACCCATAGTAGCACCGTCTCGACGATGCTTGGACAACAGCCCGGCGAGGAATCTAGCATAAAGCTTGGGAATGTGTCGATCGTCGATGGCGATGGCTGAGGAGCTGAGAGTTTGAATCAGGCGGCCGATGAGATTGAAAATCTCGTTCTCTTCCTCTTTAGAGAGGAGCTGCGAGAATTCCGGGCGGAGTAGCTGCACGAAAGAAAAAAAGATGTTGGTTCAAAACTCAGTCGCAGCAAGTTGAGAAGCATATAGACCTTTAGTAAAAACGCTGACGCAAACGATGCAAAAATAAAGTGGCCATCGGCCGAATAACGTAAATAGCCGCTGGGAGCAAGTTTGTCGACCATATTGTGAAGTACGGACTTCGCAGCTTCCAAGCACTATTGTTGAGATTTGAGTATCAGGGTGGCAAATGAAGTCAGTGGGCAGACCTTGGTGAAGAACAGATCATCCCCTGACTGGATACCTCTTTGGTAGGCTTGCTGGAACCCGAATGAAAACATGACAAGTCGCGAGTATCCAACGAGGCTATTCGGAGTAAATAATGAGTGGGATGAACGAGTAGCTCCCGGTAAAAAGCTACTCGCAATGGTAAAAGAAGGCACCGGAAAGCAGATGCCTCATCTAGAAGGGAACACGCATTTGAGAAAAACAGGAATTGTGAGTACGCTGCATCATCAAAAAACTCACCATCGGGTTGCAGCGCGTCTTTGAATCGTTTCTCCCACTCCTCGTGATATGCGGTAAGGTCTGCATCGTGCCTCAAAGTCACGCTACGGAAATCAAGATGCTATCATAAAAAATATTAGCAAAGAGCAGAGCGTTAATGAATGAGTCAAACAAACCCTGTTCAGTCCGCTTGGAGTAGAAGGATCAGAGAAGATCTCATCATGGAACCGGGAAACGATCTTCAGCATTGCAGTGTATCCACATAGATGTACATCATACTAAAAAAAGATGTAAATGAATAAAAGGACAGAAGCTGTCGAAGGAGCTCACAGGATGATTAAACTTGGACTTTTTGTACCAATCCTTGGCGTTACGGATGATGCTGCGGAAGGTAGTAAGAATCGGATATATAGGGAGATACCATGCTAAGAAGCCTGCTCACTAATCCTCTTTGAGTGTCGACGCCTTGCCAAATTGCGTAGCAGTCGAACGGTCCAGGTTGAAAACAATCATCCAGACCCGTGTACGATTCAACATCTCCCGCTCTTGCTTCTCGGTCTGCGGTTTCGTGGTCGAAACTTGATGCAGATTCAAATCTGTAGCGATTCTTTCAAACAGATTAGAGATTGAGAGATCGAAAGATTTGAGCTTTCTCTTACCTAATAGCAAGTCCGGTATACAACCAACTTCGGTCTTCCTCCCAGCGTTTGGCAGGAACGGCGTATATACTCATCAAAATGTAAGCCTGGCAAAGTTCTACGGTCTTCCACCCGTCTATGAGTGCATTTGCCGCGGAATGTTTCGCGAAATGCATCGCAATTGGATAGATCTCTGATTTCTCGGGATAGTATCGGGAAGCGATGCCGCAAACTTGGATACGAAAGGAATTAGCCGAGCGCCGACAGAGAGAAGCAGACTTCATACCGACAGTGAACAGGAATGGGCATCGAGCAAATGTCGTGGCGGGGGTGTGCAATACAGGATCCAAGAGCGAAATAAATGGCTGCAAAGCGAATACATTAGAGAGCCCTGAATCGCAAAAACGCGAAGGGAGACTTGCATTGATTCGTGTATAGAATCTGGAACAAAGTCAATCGGGATCAAATCCTGTAAGAGAAGGCATGAACTCACATATCAAATAATTTGTCAACATCATCAGGCGTTACGAGACCATGGACTAGTATCTCTGGGGGACTATGTTGCTCGATTAGACTTGCCCGAATGCCCAAATCGGTGGACGGGCCTACGATATAATTCATCAATAAGCTTGGACAAAGGCAAAGAATCAAAGCTCACCAGGCATAAAATAGGTTTCATTTGCGACTCCCTTGAAGAATCGTATTGAGGACATTCTGACAGAATGACCAAAAAAAACACAATACTCACAACATTATCATCATCCAAATTGTCTTCGTCTAAGATCTCCGCCATATCCCTAGCATCATCCTTATGTCTCTTGGAAGCCCTATTTTTCTTGTTATCGCTCAGGGCTAGGTTCGCAATCAGGCCCAAAGGAACGTGTGAGTCTGGCAAAGTAGACTGCAAAGTATCATCATCTCCGTTGTTGACACTGTCACTGCGTCCTCGACCGTTCTCGGAATGGCCAGCTTCATCCTCCTCGCGGATGCTGTCCACTGGTACCAGGCCGAACCGTTGAGCGTGCGTCAGACGACGCCCGCCGCTGCGCCCGTGATCTTCCCCCTCAGAGTCGTCATCGTCATCTACAGCTTCTTTACTATTCTGTCTTCCATCGAGCGTGAAAGCTCCTGGGCCACCCGTCCCACCCGCATTCTTCACAGATGATTGCAATCTGTCAAGCCAGGCTAGTACGTTGTGATTACTAGAATCTGATGGAGAAGTGGCCATCCTGTACGATGCGATCGAAAGCGGGGTGGCTATGTATGGATTGTGAAGCTTGACAGATTGAAAACATCAGCATTACATATCTTATGACGAAAGCACGAAAGGACAAACCTGTTTCAAGAGATTTTCAATAATAGAATCTTTTTGCCGGATCTGAGCGAGCAAGTATTCTCGTTTGCTGCCGCAAATGAACTTTGGTTTCAGTCAAGTGACGAAAAAAGGAGCACCGGCAACTAACTTGGGCGCCGTCCGTGGTTTCCGTCCCTCCACAATACAGACATGTCCCCCAGACTTGCATCGCTTGCATGTATTGTCGTGGAGAGGAAAATCACATTTCATCTGCAAACCGTCAGAGAAAGCTCATTGACTCAAATAAGTCGTCTCTACTCACCTTGAGTTTCTTGCAATGGGTGCAAGCTCCGGGTCTGAGGGCCCGCATGAGAACAGGACTGCGAATGAGAAGGAGCAAACGCTCACAATCTACCCATACCCTTGCGATTACCAGCCGAGCTTGAACCAGTAACACCACCGGTACCAACACTGATGCCGCCCTCGAACAACCAATCATTGTCTTCATCATCACTGTCATCTTCACTCTCCGTCCTCCTCGCACGTTTGTCCTGGGAAGCAGCGGCTTTCGGAGGAACACGCTTACGTTTTGTAGGGCTTTTCTTCGTCGTGGAAGAATTGACTGGACCCGATGAGTGACCATTGGCTGGAGAAGCCGACGTCCTCGGGTTCGATGGCGATTGACCGGATGTTCCACCAACAATGGTCAGAGACGGACCGGTGTCGACTTTGGATTGCTCAGGAATAGGATTCTGAGCCATTGCCAAGCTAGAGTATTGGCTATCGTACATCCAAGAATCATCGTAATAAGGACGTGGCTGGGGCTGTTGCTGCTGCTGGGGGCGCTGCTGGAACGAGTCCCAAGGGTGACTGGCAAAAGTGAATTCATGTTGCTGATGGGCTGGTTGTTGAGCGGCGTTGTTGGAGTATGCGTTCAGCCAGTCTTGATATCTTTTCGCCTGCACCGCTTCCGCCTGCTCCAAAGAGAAAGAGCCATTGGTAGGCTGGGTATTATCAAAGAAAGCAGTAGAAGGAGGGATCATGGGAGGGGGAGGATGATGAATGTTGGAGTTAAAGGCTGATTGGAAGCTGGCACCAGGCATAGTCCGGCCGGTGTTATCAGTTTGCGGAGAACCACTGGCACCGTGACTGATAGACATTCGAGCGCGTCCACCAAGCGAAAGCAAAGAGGATGGTCGGACACTGTAGTAGCGAAAGAAAAAAAAGTTAAAACTGGGAGCAATTCCGCATTCGATCCACTGTACGTACCGAAGCTGGGCTAAGATGGCAGTCACCCTTTAAGGAAGATTATAGGGACGCGGTCATCCGGCACGTGGTATGCTTCCTAAGTAATTCTTCAACCCCAGTCTTGACTCTGATTATCAGAACGGTCGGGTCTTACCTTTTGCCGGCCCCAAGGTTCCAGAAGCAGGAAGGGTTTGAATCCACGAGGCTATTCTTCTCATCTATACGCGTTGGGCTCAACTTTGCAAGATGGGCGCTGGTGGGCCCATGGCCAAAATGGGCACGCGGGCACGTGAAAAAAAAAGCCGGCAATCATCAAGTGTGGCTATTGATCGGTGCTGCAGGGAAGGCCGCACAGACCTGGTTGTACCTATCAAAGGGATACCCACTGCCTGTTCTCAGCCTAGTTGTGCTCGTAACCTTTCAACAACTTCAATTGCGGTTATCAGTAGAACAACTTGGCTACAGCTTTCAAGTGGGTAGCATTTCAGCGTGCATCGTGTTTCCGAGAAGCCTTTGCGCTGTATGAAGAATCAATTATATTATCTTTCGACTTTATATGGGTTCCTTTGCCAAGCCCAATGCATGGCATCTGCAAGGATCTGAAACATGCAGCGTGATATCGTTCTACCGCTATGCTACAACCCTCTGAGTCCCCGGCCTTACTTGAAGTCTATTGCTCGGCTATAAACCAAGTCGTATCAGGTCGCCGATATCGTCAAAGCGACCCCATTTTCACAGATCTAAGGTCGCAACTTTTACGGAGTCACCAGTGCTTGGAGCCGCAGTAACTCTGAAGATGGTTCTTGAAATTTTTGGTTTTGCCAGGACTAATCCGGAAATAATGTAGGCTTCTGCATTATGTAGAATCATCGAGACCGGTATCCTGAAACACCTATTCGACGTAAAATACTGATCTGCTAATTAAATGCTCGCGTCACGAACTAAATCAAGTATGAACGTCGTGAAAATGGCAGGACAGAGAGACGGCAAGTCCTTAACATATGTACCTTTGGGGACTAAGGCTTTCAGATCCTCGAAGAGCTTTATGTAAAAGGGACATTTTTCTCGCCAAAGAAAACCTCGAGGCCGGTCAAAGCTGTAAATATCACAATTGAAACGATAGACGATACAACACGGGTTCTTCAGCCAGCCAGGGCAAGTCAATTTTCCTTGTGGGACCCTTATTGTTTGACCGTGAGGCGACGCTTTGGAAAAGAAAAGAATACTTATCTCATACCGGACGGGAGTTGGACTCCAAAGTGTCTCTCCAATCTCTTCCTCGCCCAGTGAAGGTCAGCATTCTGCCGCACAATCATTGTCCACTCCTCATCACTCTCATCCTTCTTCAGTCCACCTGCCCCAAAGTCAATCACAACGGCTCGTGTCGGTTTCCCTTTCGGTGAAAACAAGAGATTGCCGGGATTCATGTCTATATAGACTAACGCAAGCAGCCCAATCTCATGAGTGACTTTTAGGTCAATCAGATCGAGTTTGAGCGCGTCGGGGAGGTATTCGAGCAGGATGATGCGTGGCGATATGGCTCGGTCAAACAAATTGACCAATGTGCCTGTGCCATAAGATTCTGGGATGCCTTAACCTTGCAGCGGGGTTAGCAACGTGTACGCTGAGATTTCAGAGTGAAACTGCAATTCCGAGTGCTGGTAGTACCACTCCTCCCAGCCCGCCTGGTCATCGTCTTCAGGCCAATCGTTGGTGTCAAAGCTGAGGTTCCGCCTTCCGTCACCACGGTTAGCAGCCGCAATCCTCTCGGTCTCAAGTGACCACGGGCGCTCGGGAGTGTTTTTGTGACGGTGATCAAAGAAACGCGGATCGTAAACCTTGAGAACAAATGGCTCAAGGTCGAACCGCAGTAGGCGAGATAAGCAGTCACAGGGAGGGGACGCTCTGACAACAAGGACCTTGGTCATAGTAAAAGGGACGAAGGCTGAGATTATTTGAACAGTGACATTCGAAGGGAAATCAGAGTCAACAAGGACCCAGGCTGGTAGTAGTCTGGGATCATTATTGCGCTCTTTGGGGTCTGTTCGCCTTTGGTTTGGTTGGTACCTTTGGTTGTCAAAATGATTCATTCGAGTATATGCGCCTCGGCCCGAGCTTGCCCATCAACTTGCCCTCAACATTCAATGAATGTTTTCTAGACAGCTCACTACAAGAGCTTGGTTTCGACACGGATTCGCCACTGTAGCGAATCCATCATACGATGGTAAACCTCAAAACTTTTGTCTTTTACTCTTTTCAAAAAGGTCATCTCCTTAGTTTGTGTAATCGGTGGGGGACATGCAGGATGCGAGGCGGCGGCGGCAGCCGCCAGAACTGGTGCTAGAACGCTTCTCCTGACACAAAAATTAGACACCATTGGTGAACTCTCTTGCAATCCGTCAATTGGAGGAGTAGGAAAAGGGACTTTGGTTCGAGAGGTGGATGCTTTGGACGGGCTCATGGGCCGTGTTTCTGGTGCGGATACCTTTGACCATTGTTCATAACGCCGTCAATAATACATTTTATGTGCAGACGAGTCCGGGATACAATTCCATATTCTGAACCGCTCAAAGGGAGCTGCCGTCTGGGTTAGCACGCAACATCAGTTCTGTAATTGTTCGAGCAAGTAACTCAAGAGTCTGTGCATAGGGTCCCAGAGCTCAAGTCGACCGTAAATTATATAAAAAGCATATGCAAGCCGTTTTGACGAATTATTCGAATCTCGACATCCATGCAGCAAGTGTTTTCGACCTCGTATTTGACCACGAACGCGCTCCGGTTGGTAAATGGGCAAAAATCTCGGGTGTAAAACTAGGTGTGCTCGTTATTCTTGTCTGTTCCACTTTGGAGTAAACGTCTAATGTGTCGTGCTCGTAGACACTGGCGCGGTTTTTGAATGCACACAAGTAGTGATATGTACAGGAACATTTCTCTCTGGCGAAATTCATATTGGTGATAATATTCGATTCAGGAACTCACGTCCTTTCTCATGTCTGTCTAGGTTTAAAAAGATTCCCGGCCGGTAGAATAAACGAGGATCCCTCCATTGGTCTTTCCGCGTCCTTGAACGCGGCCGGCTTTAAGCTTCAGCGCCTCCAGACCGGGACTCCCGCGAGATTAGACGGAAGAACCATAAATTTCACCAATCTCGACCGACAAGATGGGGATTTGATCCCGTCGCCGTTCAGCTTTCTCAACAGTACTGTTGCCAACGCTGCCGATCAGCGCTCTTGCTTCAAAACACAGACCACTGCCCAGACACACCAAATCATCAAGGATAATCTTCACAATTGCATCCACATACAGGAAACGAAGAAAGGTACGCGAAGTTCTTTCGCTTTGCTTTCTTTCTGTTCCAGCACTAACAGATAAAAAATCAGGTCCAAGGTACTGCCCATCATTAGAATCCAAGATCATTCGTTTCGGTCATCGCGAGTCGCATACTGTATGGCTCGAGCCCGAAGGTTATGACTCGGATGTCGTATATCCGAATGGGATATCGTGTAGTATTCCTGAGGAGGTTCAGGAACCTATGATGCGAACCATTCCCGGCCTGGAGAATGTAAAGATGGTCAGACCGGCATACGGAGTGGAGTATGATCATGTTGACGCGAGAGAACTCGGACGTGCGTTGAAAGTTTTTTGCTTGACATTGAGCTCATGTCCTGAAATCATCGCGTAAATCAGCGACTCTGGAGACAAAACGTGTAGAGGCACGCGATTTCATCTTTTTTTTCCAACCTTCAGCGCTGATATCCTATTACAGGGTTTGTTTTTGGCTGGTCAGATTAATGGTAGACGCTTTTCCTTTCAAAGCCATGTAAGCCCTATTGACGTTGCTTATCAGGAACTACCGGCTACGAAGAAGCTGCTGCTCAAGGGATCGTTGCGGGAGCCAATGCGGGTCTTGCGGCGCTACATCGGCCTCCAATGGTCCTTACTCGAGCTGACGGTTATACTGGGGTCATGATCGACGACCTGATTATCAAGGGAACGGAGGAACCATGTACGCCCCCCTCCCTAGATCTGCTCTGGTTTTCTTTACCTAACTCTTAGACTCTACGAAGATCGAATGTTCACCTCAAGATCCGAGTACAGGATGACCTTGAGAAGTGACAATGCCGATTTGCGCCTGACAGAAAAAGGTTCGTAATTGTCTTCTCCCGGACTTCTCCATGCGATATTTATTAACTGTCAACTGTGGCTTAGGCCAAGCTGCTGGAATCGTGTCTGGTGAACGGTGGACCTCTTTCCAGAGTACCCGCTCCGATCTTGCATCTGCGACTAAACTGCTCAAGAGCATAACACTCTCTCCACAGGTAGGTGCTATATAACAAGCTTAGTGTCGTTGTGTGTAATGTTGATTTTATGTAATCAGACATGGCATGAGCGAGGGCATCCTGTGCCTCTGGACGGTATCAAAAGGAGGTTGGTTTGGCCTTGCGCTCGTTCATTATGTGTCGGCAAGCTCCTGACGAAAAACCCTTTCAGTCCATTTGACATGCTTCGCTACAAGAATATCAATTCGGTCGATTTGATTTCCTTACTTCCAGGCTTAGAAAAGTATGACCCGCAACTATTGGCTCGCATTGATATAGACGGTGCGTTCAAGTCGGGGTGCGTGTGTCTAATCGGGCTCATACGGTCCATTTGGACCTTTGGTGCTTAGGTCACTATCACGGACATTTAGCCCGTCAAGAGGCCGATCTTCGGCATTTCCAGCAAGATGAAAATCTGCTGCTTGACCCTGGAATGGACTATCATGTGGTTGACGGCTTGAGTTCGGAGGTCCGGGAGCGGTTGCTCAAAGTGAGACCGACAACGATTGTGAGTTAATGACGTCCCTGTTTGTTCGTTCCGTCGTCGAATCATCCACAGGGAGCTGCTAAAAGGATGGAGGGTATGACGCCCACATCAATGGTCTACCTACTGCGACATGCAAAACGCACGTTTCGAAAGTATCAGGATTCTTTGGTTACTCAGCGTTCGACCTAATTAATCCCTTGCGTCTCTCTTCCTTCACACACGGTGTGAGCTTCTCTCTTATCCAGAGTAGACACCATACATATCTCCTGATATGGTTTTCATCATGGACGGTGTGCTTCTTGGATTGATATTGCCCTCACGTAAAGCTGTATTATGCCCACGTGTGAATTATTCATTCATTATGATTTGGTAATATCAAAATTACCTCATAATTGATGCTTTTGGATCGCCGTGTCTCAAGAGTACAAAAAGGTAAAGGCTCGCTCATATTCGTTTCCCCTACAACCCATGGAAGGCACAACTTTTCACGGATCGAAAGAAGGCAAAGTCGTCGAATCGTCTTTCAAGCGACAAAAGCTTGAACCAGATGAAGTTTTTGTCCAGGTTACTCATTCGTGAGTGGCGAGTGTTGATTGGGGATATCTGTGCTCACTTTTGAACCCAAGAGGTTTATGTGGAACCGATCTTCATTATGCCAATCAGGATATGGCTTTAGGGCACGAAGGTGACTTCCCCGATATATATATACCAATCGCAACGAACCAATATCTTGTGTTTTTTGTGCAGCTGTCGGTGTCGTCAAAGCTGTCGGGAAGGCCTGCAAACTATTCAAGGAAGGAGATCGCGTAGGCTGGGGCTACGAGCATATGGCATGTGGGCTCTGCGACAATTGTCTCTCAGGCCACGACCGCTTCTGCAAAGATGCCAAAATGTACGGCAATGCAGATTTTGACCAAGGCTCGTTCAGCAACATTGGCGTGTGGAAGGAGAGATGGTTGTTCCACATTCCGGACGGACTAAAGTCGGAACATGCAGCACCATTGATGTGTAAGAGAGAGAGAAATCCACAACCTTTTGGAAACTGGACACTGCTGACACGGATATATGTGCATAGGTGGTGGGGCTACTGTGTTTTCACCTTTGATTGAATACTGCAAGCCCATTGATAGAGTCGGTATCGTTGGAGTTGGTGGTCTAGGCCACCTTGCTATCCAATTCGCAGCCAAAATGGGATGCGATGTCGTTGTCTTTTCTGGTACAGATTCCAAGAAAAAGGAGGCACTGGAGCTAGGTGCACGGGAGTTCTATGCGACAAAGGGTGTCGACAACTTTTCAGACCTGGGTGTCTCTAAACCGGTGAACCGCCTGATCATCACTACGTCAACTCTTGTCGATGTCGGACAGTATTTTCCGATTCTTGCTCAAGAGGCTACGGTCATACCTCTGACTGTGTCCGAAGAAAAGATGACAGCTCCTCATCAGGAGATGATCCTTCGAGGTATCAAGATTATCGGCTCGGTTCTTGCAACTCGGTATTTACAGTAAGTCTTATCATATATTGACCATGCGTACGATGAGTCAAGCTTGTCATAGAAACAAAATGTTAGAGTTTGCAGACCGCAATAATATTCAGCCCATGGTCGAAAAATTCCCAATGACCGAACAGGGTATCAATGACGCGATCCAGAGGTTGAAGGATGGAAAAATGCGCTATCGAGGAGTTGTTTCTTGGGAGTACTGAACTCTAGGGCAGGATTTAGTAGACAAAAGATTGAGAGAGCGTAAATGTACAGTACTATGTAGCTCCACACTAAATCGAAGTAAGCCAACGGAAATGACATCTTATCATCGCCTTCTCCTTCCCAGACGCCTTACCTTCCTCCACCACCTCTCCTACCGTCTGAAAATCCAAGTCCAAACTGTGTTCGTATGTATCCAGATTCTGAGAGAGGGGAGGGGTGGGTTGAATTTCGGTTCGGATGCTGCTCATCAGCTTTCATTTACAACTTCTTCCCCTAGTTCTTTCGCCTGCAGGCAGACATGGAACGGAAATCTTTAAATCGAAATCACTACTTACTCGATGGGAGGGAGCAGAGCTCCACTGACCTCATCATCGAACAACGGAAAAGACAAACAGGCCTACCATCTGGCACCGCACAAGGCTGACTGGATCCAATTGGAGTAGGTTTGATGTCGAAAGCGCGCGCCTGTGGTTCCCAACCGTAGATGTGGCTTATATCGGAGTCACGCATACCGTTTGGATGTGTGCATGGGGAGAGAGTGTGACCAAGACGAAATACGTGGAGACTCCAAGGAGACAAATACGCTTCCTTGACATCGATGGAAGTAATCACTTCGTACGTGTGTTCTTCCCTTTGCTCCTTGAATGTCCAGAGCGCCAAATAATCCATTTTTTCTTGCTCAAAGCCGCACTAGGAGATGCCTAAAGAATTTATGCAAGTTGTGGCAAACGCTATTCGACCCCAAGAGTGATGGGAGCGTAGAGTCAGAGAAAACGAACCATGAACTGCGATATATCTCAACAGGATCGAGAGTCGAGACATCCATAATATATAACAATCAATACAGTATTCGTTGGGCTAACCTTGGCTGTGCATGTGAAACCCTATATAAAGCTACGTTTTCTTATTCCATCTGGAATCTGGAATCAGCCCCCGAAAAGGAAAAAGGAAAAAAAAGCATAATGAGCTGGATAGCCAGAAGACTCACAGATCTAAAAACAGCTTCCACAAAACCGAGAAGAGCAAACCCTGCAGTCCGTTTGCAAGTATCCGCGTCTTCAAGCCTCGTCCGAATAAGCCACGGAGACCATCCTGCTCGATGACAGCTTTCGCCGCGTTTACATATCCGATTCGCGTTTCGTTCACCTGGCGGTACGTCTTAAGGACGCGTAATGAGTTGGAGCTGGTATCCGAGATGACTGAGGCGACGAATCCTATGAAGGCTTGTCGAAGTAGTTGCTTGCCAACATGGTCGGGTACAGGAATCTTGGATTGAAGGAAGTTGTACGTTCCAAACCACTATATTTCGAGAAACAGGTGAATTTCCATTACGAGACAGCGATGAAGCAGTCTAAGACTCACTGGGTAATATCCCACGAAGGTGGCCGCCGCAGTAGCAAACGCCCCATACCAAAGTGTACCTATGCCATAAAGCTTGATCTGGATAGGAGAATGTAGTAAATCAGAGTCGATCTATATCATTAGAAAGTGAGGCAACGTACCCTCGTCTTCAAAATCTGCCATCCTTGCCTCCCCTGAGCCTGGAGCGTCGTCTTGACTGTATCAATGGGAGTAAGCACCATCCTGAACAACGCAGCGACGACGGCGGCAATCAACGTTTTGACCAGGACCGGAAGAGGTCGCATAACCGAGTTCGACTCCAAGAGAACCAAAATCCCAACGTTGGCCGCCGTGTCTCCGAATCGGGCCACAGGACCTTGAACAAGAGCAGCTGTCAGGCCTTGGTAGTATCGTCTGAATCCGCCCTCTCGATATAAAGCTTTGGTGGCTTGCATCGTGGTACTGCCGTATCGGTATTGAACGTTCATGACCGTCCTGAGTGGCTGTTGGGTTTGTTTTTGAGCAAAACTCTCGCCTGATGTTTAACAGGACCGCACCATTAATAGCAACACCTGAAGCACCATTGCTGGGGAAAAAAAGAGTTTAGATATGGCCGAGGAAAGCCAGATTCCAAGTTAAGCTTACCTGCAGCGCCAGAAAGTCCACCTCCTAAAGCAGATTTGAGGGCTTTTCCAACATCAAACTGTACCAAAAAAAAAAAGAAGAAAAAAAAAGTTGACGATTCCTGTTATCTACGCTGGAAGATTTAGGCGTACATGAATATCACCCGCTTCGACAAAGCCTTTGATGAGCAATGCCAGCAGTACAGCGCCCAGAATTGCGCAGATAACATAGATGGTTCGAGTCCATAGTCCCGCCTTATCATCTAGAATGGCCTCTGGTTGGTTCACCTCGGGTGTCTGTGGGTCCGAGTAGCTGGCTGTTTCTTGCGCATCGGCCAGAAGAGGCTCTGTCTCTGACGGAGGCGTTTTCAAAGGCTCCGAGGCCATTCTCGATGAAGGTGAGAGTGAAAAAAGGTGTCATCTTCCGCCATCGGGTACATAATAAGACACGGCTCGCTGGCAGAGAAAGGCGTTTCCGATAATACTGATACACGTGACATCAACCCCATGAAAGTATCGCCCTGTATCGTATCTCCCCATTCTTCAATTTTCTTATCGCCTCTGTCATCCCTGCTTCAGTCATAGGAAACTCCTCGATGGTGGGCCGTATGTTATTGCGCTCTGCGAATTCCAGAGTTTGGGTCCTAAACCGTCCAATACCCTCAGGCTTACTAAAAGCAAAAAATCATCGCAGCAAGATATACCCACTGAATTAAAATATTCGCAGGAGTCGTTCTACAGTACATGAGTCATCGCTCTACAGAGGTTACACAGGAGACAGCAGCTCACCCGACAATCTTGATTCCATTCGCAACAGTCGGAATAAACGGAAGCGTCAAGCTATTGAAGGATATCGTCAACAGCACAACTGTAGCGACAGGCTTCAAAAGTTTATAATAGTTTGCGAAATTGTGGTCCTGCGATCCTGATGTAACGATGAGACCGTCGAGAGGTTTTGAAATGTTCAGCGAGTCGAAATCTTCCACATTGCTGGTCGCATAGAATTCTCGAGCCCCTAGGCTGATTGCGTCCTCTCGTTTGGCTTCTGTTCCGGAGAAAGCGACAACATCGCAGCCTATCGCTCTGGCGAACTGGATGGCCAGGTGGCCTAAGCCGCCAATACCCATGATGCCGACTCGGTCTGTGGGTTTAAGGAATTCGATCATGGGCGAGAAACTTGATAATCTCAGTACGACAGAAGATATCAGAGATTAAAAAAAGATATAATCACACTGATGGTCCTGCACCTTTTAAAAGTGTATATCAGCCCCAAGCGGACGCGGAAATAGATGCACTGAGAAGGACATACAGAGTAACGGAGCTGCATATTTCGATTCGATTCGATCAGGTATCTTGAACACCCAACTTTCCGATTTTATAGCCAAGTTCCCGAAAGATCCTTGGTCCAAATGATGCGCGCCGTATTTCAGAGCGGTGGGACAGTAAGCTTCATGAGCAGTCCGACAGGCATTGCAATGGCCGCAATTCTGGAACGTATATCCCCAACCAACCCGATCGCCTATTCTGAGCGTCTTGCAGTTTTCACCGGCTTCTTGGACGATACCAACGCCTATAATAACGCGGAATTGTGTAGATCATACACCTAACCATTGAGGTGTGTTGTGCACCTTCATGCCCGAGAACCATATCGGAATACATAAAGTGGAGATCTGTCCCACAAATACCGCTGGAAAAATGTGAAAAGAAAAAAACAATGTTTTATTAACTTTTCTTCAATTTCGATTCAATTTTTGAAGTAAAATCTCAATGGTTGACCTATGGGTGACCCGGATAACAACTTCGTCAGGTTTCAACGTATCTTGAAAAAACCTGGATTCATAGATTTGTCCGGTTCTGGAGCCTCGAAATGTGATCCCTTCATAGACCATGTTGGTGGCTGCTGCTGCTGCTGGTTGCCAGCTGGCGAGTGAGTAAGATTTGTTCAATATGAGGCAGCGGAAACGCGTAACAAGGACCACGTGTAGCGCACACAACGGGTCTCACACGCGGTCAAAACTGATAAGTACAGCAGAATTGTGTTTGCGCAGTGAGTTTCGGATTATCGGGGTATTATGTATATTCATTTGAGCGAAGAAAAAAGTCCCAAGGAAAAAAAACTTCAAATCATGGGGCCACGAACTGCCACGAAAAGAAAAGTCTGAGGAGATTTTGCACAAAAAAAAGGAGGGTAAAACGCAGACCGAGACTGCGAAACAAAAGAGTGCTTTGGGATATTCTGTTGTTCAAATGACTAGAAGGTGATGATAGTGTTCAAAGTAGAATGATACAGTAGAAGAAGAGGAAAGGAAGATTCGGCATTCGGCTAATTGAAACAAAGGTGAGATATAGGGAAAGGCGGCAAAACGATTCGTGAATCCCTCAAGAGAACTTCCATCTGCAGGCAAATGAGTATGAGAACTTGACGATAAGCTGTGAAGCTGCAATACTTACCTGTTTCCACAGTTCGTGCAGCTGAGTAGGAGAGTTAGAACGATGCAGAAGCGTTAGCTGGAATACGCACGTCACAAAAGTCTAGGTAGTCAGGGTTAGATGAATTTTCAGCAACTCTGTTGCAAGATAGAGAACATACTGTCATAGGTTCATCGGCAGACCGAGTCTGTGCTTGACGATAGCGACATTTCCTCTGCTTGCATCGACCACACTGGAATGCATCTGTCTCTGCCTGCTGCTCCTCTGCACCGAGGGAGGCGAAAAAGTTCTCCTGTTTGATCTTGTTATCTGCTGCTCTGCGTTCTTCTGACGCCATATCCTATTTAAAAATGTAAGCTCCAATAGCTCACGGAGAGAGAAAAACTTTTGAACACGCACAGTACTAGCCATTTTAGCCAGTTTCTCTGCAAATAAATCACCACTGACAACGCTTTCCCGCAGAGAGGGGTTATTCTTGTCCTTCAAATTCACGAAGAGTGAGCGGATCTTCTGTTTGTATTCGTTCGATGTAGAGCCGATGTTGTGGAGAACAGCGCTCTCGACAGCTTTGGCTCGTTGGACGATGAGTTCGGTTGGCGCACCCGAGTCACAGGCCAGGGCATCGTAGATGAGTTCTGCGCATTTGCTCCTTGTGTCATCGCCGACAGAGATTTTGGCGCCGTCCGACTTTGCTGTACGAACAACAGCCTTGTTGAACGACGATGAGGAGATTGTCGTCGTCGCCGTCGTCGTGGGCGTCGTTGCCGAAACTTTTTTCACGCCTGCTCGATACCAATATCAGTGGGACATATAGAGCTAAAGAGGGCAGGGCACGAACGCTGAGACTGAAGTTTCGCCTTTTCCACCTCCGTCTTCCACTTCTTGACGAGGTCCTTTGCAGCGTTTGCGACGTCCTTCGAATCATGACTCCGCAATTTTCCGACTGCGAGCCCAGCTTTGCTTTCCTGATAATATATAGATTAAAGGCTGTCTTGAAGAAAAAATAAAAGGCTTACCCTCAGAATTGCTTCATTTACTTGATGGTCCCGCTTCAGAACAGTCAAAATATCGACGATTTCCTGAAAAAGGTAAGAAAATCGGGATTACCAGCCACAGCAACGGCCTACCGATGGATTTGACGTTGCTTGTAACTGTTTTACGAGCTTTTTCAGCTCTGCAGCATCCGGCATTGGCAATATACTAGTACTACGGTAAAATCTACAGAACGTTGCACAGTGCAAAGCTGGGAAAATCGATTCACGTGCTCTTCAATCTCCCTTCCCTTCTTCCATGTCCACCGACGCGTTACCGCCCCTGGGACCATTATTCGCTCACAATTCAAAAAGAACCAGAGCTGTATTTGCTTCATGTCCAGACGACTCCATAGCTGATGAAGAAAGAAGGTAACTTTCCACTCGGACTCGATTTCAATTCTCCGCAATTCAGTATATACCTTTCATAGTGTTCGCTTGCGTCTAGCTGTAAAGATCCACGATGAATATCGACAATTCAGGGAATTGCCTTCTGCATTACTATCTCAGCAAGGCCCAGTAGGTCCCACTCGTCCAAAAGAGTCGATAAAGATGATTACTGCTGGTGAAGGTGCGCGCTGCTTTGTCTGCACTCTCAGGGCTTTGCTCTGATAACATGTTTTACACAAGATACTGAAACTTCTCGAATGATCGCTAAAATTGACAATACCCCGACCCCCCAACCGTCAACCTTCAGTTCCTCCACGAAGCTCTCACAAGCTCTCACCCTTCACAAAACTACACGAACGGTGAAACCTACCTATCATCCGCCATGGAAACTTGTTCGCGTCATCTCCGGTCATCTGGGCTGGGTTCGTTCTGTAGCTGTTGAACCAGGTAACAAATGGTTCGCGACTGGGGCTGGTGATCGAGTGATAAAAATTTGGGATTTGGCCTCTGGTGAACTTCGACTATCCTTAACCGGTCATATATCAACAGTAAGAGGCCTGGCTGTCTCTCCGCGGCATCCGTACCTATTCTCATGCGGTGAAGACAAAGTTAGTTTTTTTATCTTCAGGACTTAGTCTAACAACAAACTCAATCATCCGTCTTATAGATGGTGAAATGCTGGGACCTCGAATCGAATAAGGTTATCCGACATTACCATGGACATTTGTCCGGAGTCTACGCCATGGACCTTCATCCTACTCTAGACGTGCTGGTGACCTGTGGACGAGATGCTTCTGCTCGAGTCTGGGATATGCGTACAAAAGCCAACATCCACGTCCTTACTGGTCACACAGGTACTATTTCTGATGTCAAATGTCAAGAATCGGATCCTCAAGTTATTACCGGAAGCATGGACTCCACCGTCAGGTAAAGTTATTTTTTCTTTTCTTTCCTGGTAATCAACATATAAACCAAAACCCCTCGAAAGGCTATGGGACCTGGCGGCAGGCAAGACGATGGTAACATTGACCCACCACAAAAAATCCGTCCGAGCATTAGCAATACATCCGACCGAGTACTCTTTTGCGACTGGCTCTGCTGGGGGAAACAATATTAAAAAATGGAAATGCCCGAAGGTTCCTTCGTCTTTAACTTTGGCGGTCACAACGCTATTATTAACACTCTGTCTGTCAACACCGAGGGCGTATTTTTCTCCGGAGGTAAGTCCTTATGTCCCGCCTGTAATATTTTTCCCTTATTTTATCTAATCGGATCCTTTTTGCGTGTGTGCGGTCCCTCAGGTGACAACGGGACACTGACATTCTGGGATTACAATACTGGAACGCCGTTCCAAAATATGGATGATGTCCCACAGCCTGGCTCTCTTGAAGCGGAAGCCGGTGTCTTCTGTTCCACGTTCGATCATACTGGCACGCGACTCATCACTGGTGGTGCTGACAAGACAATCAAGGTAAGTTGTTCCTGTCCATTGTTCTGTTGATTTTTTTCCTTGCCTTCTCGGTCAATTTTGACTGACGAGATCCATCCGTTTTTTTCCCCGTCCTTTTTTTTTTTTTTTCCTAGGTTTACGCGGAACAATCGCGATAAGTCGCAGCATAGACTTGTATTTAACACCACTCGTATAACATATTCAAATATTATCCTTTTTTGTATCTGTATTTGAGTGACTAACGTATACGTACCTCCCTTTCTCCACCCCTCACCTCTCCCCTTTCTCCTGGGTCTTGACGGCAAGTATATTGGATAGAAGGCAGCTGAGTCTGAAATGTTTTTTTTTGTATCTGGTAAGCCTCAAGGTACTTATGACCGCTCTTTCGAAACCAACAAAATAAAGGAGCCTCAATTCTGGACCGGTATACTACGGTACCTCTTGCGACACACGCACACATGGTTTAGTTTAGATCCTTCAAGGACGGATAGATAATATTCCTTCTATACCGCCTAAACACCAGAAAAGGGTCAAGAAGAAAGTAAAAGGAAAAAGAAAGCGCTGATACTATAGTCTACAAAGTCCCCTCTTTTTTAATACCTAGATCGAGAAAGGAAACATACAAGAAGTGGGAAGGAAGGAAAGAGGGACGTCGAGTCCCTCATATCCCGGACCTGATATCTCCCCATGGGTAGATCATATACCTATCTACTGTCGTGATGGGAGAGAGGGGGGAAGGAGTTTCACCCATTTACTCGGTTATTACGTCGCGAGAAACCAGAAAATAAAACCCGAAATAATAAAAAAAACCCAATACAGCGAGAACATAAAACAAAACGAAAACAATGAAAAAAAAAAAAATAAAGACTCCAGGGCCCGCCGCCAGACCCTTGAGGTTTCTCCTTTCTCCCCCTCCCCCTCCCCACCTAGAAAAATAGAAAAACAATCAATCCTTTTATTATTCACCCAGCCCACCCAGTCAGCGAGCTCGTGCTGGAGGATGTAGGTGAAGAGGGGTACGAAGAGGCTGCGGTCGAGGCAGACGAGTCGTATTCGTAGCGCGGAGTTGCATGTAAAGCCGGCGTCGAAAGTGGAGTCGGCGGAGGTGGGTGTGTGAGTCTCATTGACATGCCATATGGGCTCAAAGCACTCGGAGGCATGCTAGACATGAACGTGGGGGTCGATGTGGGGACCAGTGGAGAGGCGGGCAAAGAAGAGGAGGAGGAGGAGGCAGAGGCAGAGGATGCGGCATACGGCGAGATCGTAGAGGAGGTGGAAGAGTTGAAAGCGGTAGAAGAGCCACTGTTATTGAACCAAGGGCTGGAATTTGGGTAGGGGTTTAAAGCTGGAGCACTATACGAGTTGGAGCCCTCGCTGAGACTTGAAGCATGGGTTAGCCGCCGTTCGGGACGCTGCAGCCGCTGGTGCTGGATAGACTGAGAGGGTGACATTGCAGCCTGGCTTCCGACGGGCACAGGAGGTCCCCGTTCAAGTGGTGAGTCCCGATAGAGCGGCGCTGAAATTGAATGGCGATTTTGCATCGAGGGCATTGAATAATTCATGTTTGCTCTACTGCCAACAGTCGTATTGACGTTCATCCCAGATAAATTAAGGTGGTCTTCATTGCTGCCTTGGTAGCCTAAGAATTGAAAATGGTGTGTGCCGCCGATGGATGAGGGAGCATGCGTATCTACGCTGTTGTGCCGGGAGGGAATTGTCGCCGGGTTAATGTTTGGGGGTACATTTGGTACCGTGTTGGCTCTTGCACTGAGGCCAGGAGCGGTCGTGAGATAACCCCGTTGGGAGTGAAGGCCGACTTGTGCATGTGTGGTGTTTATGGTTGGGGGCGAGGGCTGCTGTTGATAAGTGACTGCAGTCGGTGGAGAGGCAATGGCAACGGACGGATCCCAAGACGGAGGGGCATGGTTTAATATTGGAGATGGAGGACTCGGGACCGGTGATACCGGTATAGCAGTAGGTGAGGGATACAAGGAGCCAGGGGCGCTAGGACCAACTTCAGAGCCCGGGGCTGATGCAGAGTGACTGGATCCCGAGAGGTCCACTATAGATCGTGCGACTGTACTTGTACTCGGCTGTACAGAGGATCCACCCTGATAATATACACGACCGGTTCGGTCAAGAACAGACGGAGAAGTGACACGACCGCCGTGATTTGTATCTGAAGGCGAAACCGGTGACAGGGATGAAGATTTACGAGGATGTTCTCGGTACACCTCTGAGGAGACAAACGGTCTCCGTTTTGGTTTGGTGGAATACACTTTCTTTTTTGTTAGCCCGTGCATCTACCTCGATCGGTCAAATAAATTCTTCGGTGGAGGGGGGAAATTGTATATGTACCTGCTGTAGCTGGGTGACTAGACTCGGAAGCTCTTCATCGGATGGAGGACTAGAGGCAGGAGCCCCATGCATTGATTGATTTGACATCGGTGGGATGTCGCGTTCAATTGGAGCAGACAATGAACCTGTTCTGGATCGTGATATTGGTGGGGTCATCTGTAAAAAAACGTAAGATTTCGGTTTTGAAATAGTACCGTCGTTCCCATCGAGTTACGTACCTCAAAGGAAGAGACTACTTAGAATTTGGCCAAGGTAACAACAGTTTGCATCACGAAACACGTCGAATAATACTCAGTAAAATGCACACCTTGAGGCGCCGAGGTCCGCACCGCTGACAGACGCGGGATTATCTTCGTTCTATCAGTCAACAGCCAGTTATCATCTTCGGCCAAGTTCTGAAGCTGGAGCTAAAGCTGGCTAAGTTTTTTCCAGCGAAAATACTGGCCTAAATGCCTTACAGCTTCGTCAAACATGAGGCTTAAAGGTTCAGAGGGCCTCGTTGGGACGGCGGGGAGCATGAGATGGCAATATATGCTTCCCTGTGATGAAAGTGAGGCGTGCTATTCTCCGAACAGATCACGAACTTACCGCAGCTAGAGCTCGTGCCCAGTGGTGCCAATGGCTGGTCATATCCATATTGTTCAGAGCACTCGACCCCACGATGATAATATGACGAGCTATGGCAGCCGTATTGGACAGAAACTTGGGCGCAAGCTTTAAATAGACATTGCAAACGACACAAAAGAATACGAACCTGAAGTGACCTCTCAATTAAGGGCACTGATAGTCCATGGTTTGGAGAATTCGTGCTGAAGCGTATGGACACGACTGCTTCCTGAAATGTGTAGTATTTTCGTGGCGAAAACACATCCTGCTGGTTACTTGGACAGGATTCTTGGACAAAGGTTACAATCTAACCACAGGGTCAGTGTTGAAACTTGCAGAAAACTCCGACCGGGCCTACTGACTGATGCAGAAGGATAGACTGAACCAAGCCTGACAATAATAGAGGGAAGCCACTGATCACGAAGATCAGACCAAGCTGAGGTTATCTGAGCGAGCCCGCTGTTATCCACCAGTAGCATTACCGCGACCGGGGGAGAAAAAGTGGCTCCGTAGGGAGCCATTGCTATCATGTTAGTGGACATTTACGAGTTCCTAAAGGTAAGGAAGACGTTAAAGACCGGATGGGGATGTGAACTCTTGTTCTTTTGTGGAATTTGGGATCTTTTGTCCTACGTAGATGGAAGGAAGTGAAGTGCAGTGATTAGCGTGGCAAAGAAACCTGTGGATCCTTATGGATTCTCCGTCCTGAGACTTATGTTCCCCTGATGCCACAATTCAGCCGCAGCCAGTTTTAGAACCAAAAAATATGTCTAGACCAAAAGGCAGAGAAAACGAGCGAGGGCCGACGTCTGAATACTGCAAAGAGATCGCGGTGTTTTAGGTAATATTTCGGACATCCAGGCTTATTCTATAGTTATCCGAAGGTAATGATCAGTTCGCACGTTCCGTAGAGCGAAAATGCCTACCTGATTCTGCATCGCGAACCGGACTCCGGGCGAAAAAGAAGTGATATCCTTTCGAAGCGGGAAGGTAGGTATACAGATGACCTTTCTATTCACATGCTGCGGCTCGATCTGACTTTCTCTCTATACAGTCCTGTGGCGAAATCCAGAGACCAAAACAAAAAAAAAGCTGATCAGACTGTATCAAAGGCTTGCTGCCGTGCATGCGGATTCCGAACGAGTTTCCAATAGACTCGTCTCGCAACATGGGCTATAATGCTATACAATCCCAACCCCGTGCCTTCGACGCAACATACTAGCTGGCAGCTTGAAGTATGATAAGGCTGTAAGGGCAAATTGCCTGTGTCAACTTCGCGACCGAGCCAAACAATAGGTGTGGCCCATACTATACATCACCGAGCATATTTTGTATGTTGCAAAAAAATACGCGATAGCGGCGGATCCTGAATTTGAAGCTGGGTAATATAAGTAAGTAGTCCGACTGAAGACCAAAGGAGATGTATCAGACCGACAAACCAGGTTGGGCTCGAGCCATAGGTCTGGCGGGTCAGCATCACTCCACCATTCCTTTAGCGTGATTCCCAGCGAAATATTGCTCCGACCAGCCATTTGGGATGAAATCTAGACTCCGTCTATGCGAAATGCCGCCAAACAAGACAAAAAAAACGAGTCAGTGGGCTGGAAAGGCGTTGCGACACCCCGTCCGTGAGCGTGAGCGTCCGGTTTTTTACATAGAATCGGCCGAAGACACCCCGCTCAGCAATGTCTGTGGCTGTTCCGGAGGCTGAAGGTGGACACAGAGTTGTGGAAAAAAGAAACTCAAACGGTCTAATTCGTTCATGTTTGCTTGGCGTCAGGTCTGCAGGTAGCGTACCCACAAGATTGGCGGTTTCGATGCCTGTTTGCGATCTGCCGTCAGGTTATTAGGTGCTGGTAAGTATATAGCAAAACAGGGTCGGTAGCAAGTTGTCATTTTAGCGTATCATCTTTAGGTTTAGCGAGTATGTGCATCTGAAGCGAAACTTTAACTTAATTACATCTGCTGGAACAAAAGGGAACTCGAAACCTCCGGTGGATCTTCTACCTTGCATCAGTAATTCTTCTTCGGCAAAGTGCATACGGACACGAGGGACAGTAGATCCACACAACAAAATGGTGCCCACAGCCATCGGAAGAGGCTGGGTTGGTCAAAGCTGTCGTTACGAACCATCCCGGTGATGCAGCAATATAATTCAAATCATGTTCTCATGCAGTGGGAGAAATGAAGCGGCCGAGGGCCGCCATAGATCTGGTACAATGTAGACTGCAGTTACTAGCACAAGGGGGTCTGACTCACGATCCTTTTGAATCCAACCCCATCGTTACTACAACACCCCGGAGAAATGGGGCTGAGAAAATCTGACTGTAGGTACAGAAGCCTCAGATGTCGATATGCCACAAGCGGGAGCAAGTTAGGCGCGAGTTAGGCGCGAGCTGGCTCGGCGGCATCTTGCGAATTCGGAAGATGCCGGTCGGAGATTGAAACTCCAAATCTTCGGTGTCCAAAAAATTTCCTTTCCTTTCCATACCTTCGACCGCAAGAGTTGTCCAAGGCCCTCAAGACTCCAAACATGGTAAGAATCTCCTCCAAGCTACTTCGGAGCTCTATTGTCGCGGGTCTGCTGTCTCTGGAAAGCCGAGAATGAGATGGATGGTGCGTATGCCTTTGCGATAACCTTGGGAGTTGACTGAAAAAACTGTAGACCCTCCCAGTAAGAACTTAACCGTTCTATATGCTGCCGGAGCCTTAGGGCTGTGATGGAAGCATGCGCTGGGTTGTGCATACGAGTGCACAACGTTAGAGCTCCGAAGTCTCGCTGTCCCTTCATGGAATACTTGTTGACTTCGTCTCAATGACCAGCCGAAAGCCAAATCTGGATCCGCCAAAAAGCCCGCTACTGCTCCGTTTGCGAGTAAATCCGGAAAGACGAAGAAGAACCCTCTCTTCGAGTCCAACCCCAAAAACTTTGGCATTGGTGAGTGACCCGAATCACGATTTCCAGCGTTTTCTGATCTGTCCTCTAGGCCAAGATATTCAGCCCAAAACCGACCTCAGCCGCTTCGTCAAGTGGCCCGAGTACGTTCGCCTGCAGCGCCAGAAGACCATCTTAAACCAGCGTCTCAAGGTTCCTCCTGCCATCGCTCAGTTCTCGCACACCCTCGACAAGAACACTGCCACCCAGCTCTTCAAACTGCTTAACAAATACCGTCCTGAGTCGAAGGCGGAGAAGAAGACCCGTATTGATGCTGCAGCGGCAGCAGCTGCCCAAGACAAGAGCAAGGATGTACGTCTTATTATCTGATTCGTGAGCCCGTTTTTCATCGAGGTTCTTTCAGGATACGAAGAAGCCTCTCTTCGTCAAGTATGGTCTTAACCATATAGTTGCTCTCGTTGAAGCCAAGAAGGCCTCCCTCGTTGTGATCGCCCACGACGTTGAGCCAGTTGAGCTTGTGGTCTTCTTGCCTGCCCTTTGCCGCAAAATGGGCGTGCCATATGTCATCGTCAAGGGCAAGGCTCGTCTCGGTACCGTCGTTCACAAGAAGACTGCCGCTGTACTCGCGGTACAGGAGGTCAAGTCTGAGGACCAGCGTGAACTCGCTACTATCGTTTCCGCCGCTAAGGCCAACTTGTACGTTTTCTGCTTGCGTTCGCTGCCATCCTGAGGCTTACCATTGTCGATAGCACTGACAAATACGAGGAGCACCGTCGTCAATGGGGTGGAGGTCTCCGTGGCAACAAATCTACCCAGATGCTTCGCAAGCGCGCCAAGGCTTCTGGCCTGAGTGTCAACGCTGCCAGTCTAGGCAAGCTCTAAAACATTTGCCCATGTGGCGGTATGGAGAGTATGGGCCTCGTCGGTTTTCGGTATCTAGCCTCACCTATGCTTTATGGATCTCTATGTTTGGGACACTCTTCGTTGAATGCATCGTGTAGCGTGTTGATCTATTCCTTGTTTCCTCCTTGGGAGGTGCGCGTCCGGTTCGTGTATGATACAATGAAAGTTCGCGGATGTTATGGTACAATTGAATCAGGTATGATTCAGAATGAATGGAAATAACTGGTCGGGGTGCGCCAGCTTCAGACTTCGGTGCTACACTTCAGTGCACTTGGCGGGGTTGGAACCATCTCGAAGACCCATTTTTCCTGAGCAGCTTGGATGATATTCTCGGCCCACCTGAACCAGAATTTCTTCCCTTTAATCCATTCTTTTCGAGCTAGCATTTGCACCAGAAAAAAAAGGCGCGTCAGTGGCGTGAAATCTTTGCGGTGTTGTCATGGTTAGACTCGGGAGAAGGGCTGGAACTAACTTGCACGAAGAAAGTATCTCTCCCCTTTCAAGATGAGCTCAGCCGGAGTGTCGGGAAAAGTCAGATGGCCCAAGACAACACTCTGCACGACGCTCTGGGAAGAGGGGGGTGGTGGTAACACAAGTCAGCAATTACAAGCCCCGAGTCGGAGAAAAATCCATTTTTTCACCGAAATTTCATCCGCGTTGCAGAAGAATGTTGCGAGATCATCTACCGTCGGCGAACGACTGCGAAAGAAGTCAAATAATTGCGAATCTTTCTAGTTTTCCGATGCCGTACTGAGCGGTTTTTCCAATGGATCTGACGATGACTTGAACGACACATGGGTTTGCGATTCCCAACTGAGGGTTTTCAGGAAACATTAGGAGAGCGACTTGGTTGAGTTTGAGGCGAAAATTGACATCCATGAGCGACAGGTTGAGTTGTTGAGAGCCGAAGTAAGCAGCTTGAATTGATTCCAAATTAGGTAATTATATTTCCTTGAAGAGCGAGGGTTTCTTTAAAATTCGCATATATGCGGACAACAGGCATCTGCAAGTAATAAGAATAAACGTGGATAGGATACTAGATAAGCGAATGATATGATTTCCTGATACGAGCAAGCAACCATGGTAAGAGACTGGAATGCCGAACCCTCCTCTCATCCTAGCAGAACCAGACCCTCCTCCCGCACTAGAATGCCTGAGCCATTGCGCTCATCTGAGCGGCCATCTGAGGATAGTTCTTTGCAAAATCGATTTGCGCTTCGGTCGCCTGAATAAAGGATGAGTTACCCAACAAAATGAGAGTATACGGAAGAGAGAGGGAGACGCACGAATTGATAGTTCAAAGCATTGACGAGCTCAGGCTCTGTCCTCGCAAGATTGGCTTGTTTTTCGAAATATTCTACGGCCTTGTCGATGCGCCCCTGCTGTAAGCTCAGTTGAGCAAGCGTTGCTACCGCCGCCTCGCATTCGGGATCAAGTCGTAAGGCCTCATTGCAGCATCGCTCCGCGGAGCCGACATTTTGGTCCATTTGGAACATTGCTAGACCCTTGTTGACAAGAGGGAGGACGTTAATATTTGGCGGTGATCTAATATTGACAGATTACTGAATTATCCTTGACAGAGAATGAGAATGAAACCGAGAACGCACTTTGTTTTTTCAATTTCGTATGCCTTGTCAAACTTTTCAATGGCATCCTGGAAATGCATTTGGTCCAGCAAAAGTTCACCGCTTGATGGAAAAGTCAGGACAGGTAAAAAAGATGGGGGATACTGCGCACTAGTAATTAAGCGGTTCACTTTTCTGAGGGAACGCTACCATCGTCCGACGGAACTGAGCCATCGCATTGGCCAGATTACCCGCCTTGTACTGTGCGACGGCGAGTTGGATATGGCTGAAGACAAACTGATCGTCAAGTCGGGTAGAGTTCGTGTAGTTCTCCGCTGCTTCGTCAAATTTGTTCATGATAAAGAGGACTGTGGCATGTCATCCGTCTCGCTGTAAAATTTCTTTTAACGAGAAAGACATACCCTGGCCACGGTGATAGTAAATGTCAGGGTCGTTCGGGTTGTGCTTGATGGCCTCCTCGAAACATTCGAATGCTTTGTCAGAATCGCTCTGCTCCATGTACACGCTCGCGATCTTGACCAAGCTCTGTGTGAATGAGGGTGCAATCTTGAGGGATTCGTTCAGATCTTGTTTGGCTCCCTCAACATCGCCAATCAGGAATCTTGCAACGATCATTTAGTCACAAAATACAAAGATTATGTCTTCCATAGACATACTTGAAAGTTCCGCGTAAATTCAAAGCCTCAGCTTTACCCATATCCCAAGATATGTCCTGCTCGAGGGCCTCTTTGACTAATGAGAAAGCACGGGAATAATCAGACGCGTCTATTGCCTCGAAGGATTGAAGCAAGTTGCGGTCGCCAGTGGTGGGGTTTTCAAAGAGTGTAGGATGCGGTCTTGGTCGGAATGCCGCAAAATAGGCGGATATGAAAGTGGGAGGAGGGAGTCTCGGTCCCCGAGCACTCAGTATTTCCTGAGCTCTCTTTGTTGCCATACTTTTTAGAACACGTTCGACTGCAACTTGGCTAGCTTGGTTGGTGAATTTTTCCAGGATGGTAGTAGCGGTGAAGTCTACACGCAAACTTCAAATCAGGAAAGTGGTTTCAAGAACTGGGAAAAAACTGGTCGTACCGCGCAAAGCTTCAGAATATCTCTCAAGGTGCTCGCACGCCATTGCACGTCTGTTGAGTGCTTTGACGTAGCTGGGATCCAACTTGATAGCTTCGTCGCAATCCTGAACAACGAGTTCATATTGAGGAGGAACCATGTTCATGTAACCTATCCTAGTACGTTAGACAGGCGATAAAGTCACGGAGCCAGACACGAACATGCAGCACGGTTACTGTAAAAGACGGGCTCCGCTTTTGTTGTGATCTCGATTGCATGGCTGTATAATTTGGCAGCAGCAGCAAAGTCCCGAGCTTTGTAGGCTTCGTTTCCTTTAGCTTTGAAGACACCGGCTATTCTTGAACGTTCCTGAACAGGAGGTCAATAGGACCTTCTTTCGGCAAAAATTCGATACAGCGTACACTCTCCGGTAGAGCAGCGACAGATTCTGCGGTATACTGCAAAAGCTCTACTGAAATAATGAAACTGAGGCCGGACAGCCAAAAGAAACACGCTCACCGTCGTCATCCTCAACCTTCGCCTTTGGCTTCCGTTCCTCTAAGACTGGGCCATCAGAATCGTTCACAGTCTTCTTCTTCTTTTTTGAAGATTTATTCTCCTTCTTTTTCTCCTTCTTTTCTCCCTTTTCCAAGTCTGTCGAAGGTCTTGACGAAGATGAGGCATAGTAGGCGACTCCACCAACGGCAATAGCAGCTGCCGCAGTGCCAATTAAAATGGCCTGTTTATTTTCGGAGACAAAATTTTGTACGCGTTCGACGAGAGTCGCTGCTGAAGACTCTGCGGAAGACATGTTGGGCGATGGTGGAGTTGAGGATGCCGGTTCAGGACGAAGACCGTAATTGTTGACGAAATAACTCGGCTGAGAAAAATTCGGAGAACCACGGGTCACGCGAGCCGGTCGCCGTCTCAAAACGCGTTACGCGTACCATGAAAAAAATCCAATACGCAAAATACTGAATAAAGAATAGCCATAAAATCCATGAATTAGTCGTTATTTCTTGTCGTATGTATTGAGCTCATTTTACAAAAAAAGCCATATTCCATCCAGTTCCCCTCTCTAATACACCCCGTCATTTTTCCATTCTCTTCTCATCCACAACTCTCCACATCCATTTCCTTATTACCGTTTCCAGCATCTCCTCCCATCCCTCTTCTTGCTTGGCCACAATCCGTGCATCAAACATGACTGGCGGCTCATTCGTAGGAAATTTTTGAGCTATAGGTAAAGGTGAAGTCAAGGGCGTATTCGATGCCATTGGTGTCCCCGCTCCAGGTTTCGGAGGTGATAATACTTGAGATGGCACGAGTATTGGGAGTAGGTATCGTAATTTTAGAGCCCTGCATCGTTTTTGAAACAGATAATCAACACAACAAAGAAAATAAATGGAAAACGAGAGATACCTACCCAACCCACAACCGTAAGTTATCGGACCGCCTAAATGTCCAACCCCCCGTCTTTTTGCTCTCATCGCTCTTTTTTTCCTCCGTCTTCTGTAGTTCTATAATGTCGTGTATACCATCTTTATTGATGTATCCCCAAGGCTTCTTCGACTTGCGCACGCCGGTATTGTATGCAACGCAAAGTAACTGACCGGAAGAAAGAGAGTCGAGAAATGCTGCATGAGCGGCCGCTGATGAAGACGGAGGTTCTGTAGGAAGATGTCTTAGGAGATTGGCTGGAAGGAGGACCGCAATGAGCCCATGAGCGCGGTCTATAGAAAGCGTCAACGAGCCGTACATAAAAGGTGACGGTAGACGAACCGAGATCATTATCCAGGAGTGCGTGCCGTTTTGCCCATTCTGGCAACGCGCTGTCCTCCAATTCGCTGTCCTCTTCTTCATTTTCTTCAGGGATATCCTCAGTGTTCTGATTCTCAGCCTCCTCCGAGATCCCCTCCATCTGCTGAGGCTCTTCCGATAGATTCATCCTTCCCAGCGTATCAGGTAGCATCCCAGTGGAGACCCGTCTCGATCCAGAACCAGAGCTTAGTCCAAGCCCGATACCGAAACTTTTACCCTCTGCATCACCTGCACTAACCCTTCGCTTTGCACTACTCCTACTTCGCTCCCTATCGCTTATCTTTCGTTTTTCCTTCTCCCATCCGCGCTGCTCCGACCGCGCGCCTCTCTTTCCTTCGAACAGAGCTTCATCCACCACGTCCAAATACTCCCCTACCAGTTTCCGCTCATTCGAGAGTTGAGCGAGAGTTACATCCTGCTTGTATAACCATCCGCTCCCAAGGACCAATTCATCCCACCGGTCCTTCTTCTCCTTTGCTGCCCCATCGTCCACAAAAAAAGACTCGTCATCCGGATCTTCCCACACAGGTACACTCTCGAACCGCCCATTCACTTGGACGAGAGAAAAGGCTACAGAGGTATCCTTGTCGACCTCATGAATGCCAGCACCCGTAGTGAGCTCAGCATCCTCTTCCTCCTCATGTTCTGGACTACTAGCACGCGCGTGAGTTGACCCTCCACCCCGATGAGATCCCCCACCGTCACTCTGAGCGTCGTATGCATCATCACTCAGAGGTAATCGGGTCCGTTCTTCAAGCTCCCTTAGTACAGCAAGAACCTCCAACGCAGAGCGACGTATTAGCGTGAGCGGGTCCGGCTCTGAATGTGACTTTTCTCCCTTCGATGATGGAGCGCCTCCTCGAGAGCCCAGTCTATTATCTCGATAGTGTTCGCGAATGATTCCGGCAGATTCGTCTGGTTGAGCTAACAGGTAATTCCGGGTAGACCGGATAGCCCTGGTTGTCGTTTGCAGAACATCCAAGACGTCAATCGGACTATCCTGAGAGTATTGGGATGGATCGAGATCTATGCACCAAGCACGGGAAACTGCAGCCAAGTCGTCCACGACGCCAGGTAGCAGAGTCTCCAAGTCAATTTCTTTAGACTTTATATGTGGAGCAAAGACTGGTCTGGAATCAGGAGCGATGGGCGTAGGGGGAAGTTGTAGATCTGAAATGGAGGTGATGGACGAATTGTTGGGGCTGTGAACACTTGAACCAATTGCGGGTACAAGCCCGTAGTGCGGTTTGTCCAGAGGTCTAAGTACCAATTAGTAAGTAGCGAAGTGCAAATAACGAGTGAACTTGCTTCTTTCTGGATTTCAAACCAGCCTTGGTGAAATAGTACTGCAGATGCTCAATACTTCCCAAAGCCATGACA
The DNA here is from genome assembly GCA_013368555.1 of Collybiopsis confluens. Classification (NCBI taxonomy): domain Eukaryota; kingdom Fungi; phylum Basidiomycota; class Agaricomycetes; order Agaricales; family Omphalotaceae; genus Collybiopsis; species Collybiopsis confluens. Next base: position 541,928 of record JAACJN010000011.1, read on the forward strand.
CTCTCCCTTTTGGCGGCGCTTCATTTATGAATTGAACAACCGTAAGACCATAAGCTGCATCAACAAACTAAAATATATACCTCCGACTGAAAGGTTTCTGGGGCTTATTTGACAAGTTTGAGCTTGGATAGAATGCAGTTTGACGCCGCGATTTCTTGCTTGCTACCGAAGTATCTGGTGAGGATCCTGCATTTCCAATAGAGCCTGTGGACTCTGGAGTTAAAACTGGTGGCGAGGTTGACGGGGAAGAATCAGAGGTCATGGCGGGAATGAAAGTCGTTACAAGTTTAATGTTCCTCCAGTCGCTCCAGTCATGATTTGCAAAGTCACGGCGCGGCTTTTCCGATATACGGTCACGTTTTTAATGAGTTCGTTAGCTTCCGATCGACAGCTGTGCGGCTGAGGGGTCCGTTCTTTGCCTTCCAAGTGTAAGAATTTGCCATTTTTTGCGATTACTCATTTCAGAAACCTCAGAAACCGAGGAACAGGAGATAATGAACTGGTGCTCCAGGGAAATACTGTGCGCCGTGTATTACACCATACGGAGGTTGATATGGAGGGTTCGCTAATGAGTTGCCTGAAACTCCTCCCTTATGCATTCCTGTCCTCATTCCCGACCTCCGATTGATCCAAAGTATCAACAAGTACCACATCACACATTGAGTTGAGTCGAGTTATATTACCAGGCTGGCTGAGAACGAACTTGAAACACCTTCAGCGAACTAGAACCAAACTGCTCATGAACAGCTAATTGAGCTGACCGATATAGTTGGAGGACAGCGCGACAGCTCGGGCAGGATACGAGACCAACACATTAACGAGAGTGGGAAAACCAAAACTCAGCGTCAAGGGTGATTCCAGAGCAGATTTGTGTTCTTACGGTTCAAAATCAACGGCCGTAGACCGTCATGATAACTTGACGGTTTAGATCATGTAGTGCTCGTCGCCTCCAGACGCACTAATAAATGATAGAAATAAAATTAAAAGTCTAACAGAACAGCTTTCGTGGCCCATAGTTCCAAAAGGCAGAGGAACGGGAAATACAGCGTAATGGCGAACCGCCTTCGCTGGGTTCAGCTTCTGAATGCTTAGATCTCGTCTTACATTATTCCAAAAAGGGCCCTGTGCTAGCTTTTCAGCATTGTTTAGCGAAATGAGAACGCGGGCCCGAGGGAACGTGAACACAGGAACAGATCTAACCAGCCACAGAGTTAGTTTTTCAGGTCTGCGCCAAGAGACGCCAGGGCAGAAAAGCCTCGACACGAGTTACAAGAAAACCAGCGATAAAGTAACTATACTACACGCTATTGGTTTCAGTGTGGACCATAATCAACTTCAGAGAAAGCGAGAGAGTTTGTTTATAAAACTCCACGACTAGTTCCACGCTCGAAAAAAACAGCAGACCCATCCGTCAACCTATATTGTAGCGCAGCCTTTCTAGATCTGAATTTGACAGTGGATAGTGGATGTACAGCTGGTCCAGGATGAAGAGCAATCTAACAAAAAAAGGTTTTAGTACAGCAAGTACATTAACAAAACATTGACAGGCGTACTTGACCACTAACGGCGCCGCTGCGTCCACTACTCAGTGGCTGGACGTCCAAATGATACGTACATAACGCGTGAAGTCGCCTAAAGAGTAGGTCTGGTTCAACTGGAGTAACGATATGGTGGCGGATGATTAATGTAGCCTGATTCTGAAAGGTGTAAATAGGTTCAACGTGAGCAAAACGCCTACCGCGGGGTGAATGCTAAGATTTACTTTCAAACATAAAACGCGGAGCGCTCGAATAAATCTGAACAAATCGGATGTAGAATATCCCATCCATTCAAGAGAGCTGATGTCGTCAAGTATTACAAGTGCAGGGGGCTCTGGATATCGTTTGGCTTCAAAAAGGGAACTAATTTGCCCACACAATGCATGGAACTTTGAGTCCGTAGAATTCTTGAGAGCCAACGGCACATCGATGAAATGAAACGTTTCGGCTGCGATTTGCTGCGATAAGTTTACATTCTAAAAGAATTTCTTGTGAGAAGTCTATCAATTAAAGGAAAGTGGCTCGTATGCTGACGGATTTGGCTGAGATTGACTGCCATCTCGTTAAGCTCTCTGATACAGAGATCACGATCCTGAGGGAGGTCTTTTTTTCCTTACTGTGTGATATTAGACACTGATGTAGAGCAAAGTCAGCAGGCGAGGGAAGCTCATCGGTGATGAGCAATAGTATGCCCTCTGGCAAATCGAAGGGCGAGAACATGGGTGAGAGTAAAATTGTTTGAGCACGTGACGTGTATGTACAGCTTTGACCTTGGTCGTACGAGTTTACTACTATGATTCCCTTACCTTACCTTGCCTTACCCTCAGGCTCGTCTTAATACGTATACCTCAGCTAGCATGGTATCAATTCGCTATCTTGCAAGAATCCGTATTTTAGGCAAGACTTAGACGTGCTGTGTGCCAAGACCGTGTCTCTTCAGGTTTCATAATAAATACTCAAAGAATCAGACTTGCCCAAACAACGTATGCGGATAATATCATTTATAGACCTGAAGATCTTGCTTTAAACGATCTGGATCCCGTTCTATATATATGTGCGGCCAATACTGACCTGGTCACAGCTCCGTGCAGCCTGCAACGACGAGACAGAGTTATGTAGCTACATACGGGTAACAAGATACTAGATCTTGGCTGCCAGTGGGTTTATATAAAGTTTATGTACAATCAAACACGTTTTTTACCTTGCTACTTGTAGGTCCACCTTCCTGTCAAGATGTAATGCCAGTTGCGTCGCTCTAAATTGCCTGCCGGACTTGAATTTATCACTGTATCAACATTGGACGCGTTAATGTAAAATCCGTGGAAAGAGTTACAATAGGCTCATATTGTAGAGCTTCTGAAATTACTTCACACATTTTGAGGCTTCATTATCCGAGGATCAAGTGATATAGTTCTGGGATTGTGGCTAAATAGAAGGAACGGTCCTAGCAGTGAGATCATCAAGAGCCAGGCTCGAGAGCACTTGCCTTTGATCTAATTATCTCTGATAACAATGATTGGTGTTGACAAGATATTCTAACATATGGGTCTGCGTACCAAGTTCAACTGACATGACTTCGTTGTGACTTTCCATCACGACAAGGCTTGGGCCAAGAACTTTGTATGTGGCACTAAGAAGGACCATTGGAAAGTTTTGACAGGTTTTGCCTCAGCCATTGTTCACGGACACAGAAAAATGTTGACGTACGCTCGAGAGGAATGATTCTAGAGCATAATTCGAATTGACGAAACTTGGAGATTTTAATGAGTTGAATTTAGCGAAAATGGGAAAGAAGGAAGCCCACGGAACGTGGATCATCGGAGTCATTGAATTTATAAAGGTATTCAAGTCGGCCGAATTCATAATTTCAGTATAAAAGAAGCACGAAACGAATGTTAGAATCTCATAACTAGCCAGCTTACTTGCGCCCTCTCCGATCATGCAATACCTTCTGCAATCCATGTTACTCGTCAGCATGATCGCTGGCGGCACAATTGCTATGCCCGTCGAGAAGGTATGTGACCTACGTCAAGGACGCATGGCTTGCTGAATGTGACATTTGCACATAAAGGCCCGCGAGGAGAGTGATGCTATCTTCACCTGGGCTCCTGTTAAGGCCCGCGAGAGCGACAAGATATTTACCTGGTCTCCTCTCAAGGCCCGCGAGGCCAGCGACGCCATCTTTACCTGGGCTCCTGTCGAAGGTCGCGAGGAAAGTGACGCTATCTTTACCTGGTCACCCAATAAGGCTAGGGAAGAGTAGGAAAGCGACTGTGGTCGGAAAGACTCGGAGAGCTGTTGGAATTAACTGCATCTTTACAAATAATCAGCCGTAGCAAACCTTCTGTACTTGTATTCCTACCTAATATTTGCTGACAGAAACGGGAATTCTTTGATCAACAAGCACGATGAGTGGAGAACCCGCTTGCGCCGTACTTACCGGCAGGCTGACGCGTGTCTGTGAATAATTCAAGGCTTCCGATTCGTCGTCGCCGGAGCCGTGCCCGGCACGCTCGAGACTTAGTTCCAGACGCATGAACATAGATATGCCTACATAGCCTTTCGAACTACTTTCGAACTATATGGCGAGCAAGCTATTCGCCTTCCTTCTCAGTTTATCCGCCGCTTTCATTTCCTACAATCTATACAACCCGCCCAAAAGCGCAATAATCACAATGACAGGCCCAGAAATGAACGTTTTCGAGGCTCCGGGAATCGTCAAGTATGTGGAAAGAATACAGTACGTCGACTCCAAGGTGTGGATTTAGAATATTTATGCAAATACACACCAGAGCTGCCGCGACTCCAGAAAGACCAGCGTTAGCCTCTGACAGAGGTCGTTGGGCAATGGCATGGTGCGTAAATTATGTCCTTTATGTGACGTTTTAGTTGTATCAAACATTCCTACAGGCTGCATCTCGTTGTCTGGAATTCCGTATGCTCGTTTGGCCTTGCGAAAGCTACATCACAGCTCATGATATCTTAGTGGAAAAGTGCCTACTTCTACGCTGACAAGTTTCCGGAAGGCGATTTCCAGCATTATTCCGAGTACGCTCTACTGACAGCGACGTTCCTCGTAGTGAGTCCAACCCCAATCCTCCAAATTCCTAGATTCTCATACCCCATAGGATCATCACGAAGCTGAAGAAGCTGCCCTTTTCCCTGTCCTCGAGAAGAAGATTGCTGGCTCAATGCAGCAAAATGAAGCACAACATCAAGCGTTCTTGAAGCCGGTACGGACGATTAATAACACTATACGTAGATTGTTCCATGCTTACTCAAGGCAATACGAAGCTCGAAGAGCTTATTGAATATCTGCGCTCGGCGCAAATCTCGGCCGTAAAGTTTGACGCTGCAACTTATCGCAGCAAGGTTGATGCTATTCTTGAAAATCTAATGGAGCATCTATCGGATGAACTGGACTCACTCGAGGGCTCGAAGGTCTGTAGTTCTCTGGTTTGCTGGTCGGTCCTTGCTCATGTTCGGCAGCTTCTTGCGCACTTTTCGGAAAGTGACCTCGACGCGATTAACAAAGGTGTTCACAAGGCGCAGCAAGGAGACAGCCACAAGATGCTTCCTTTCATCCTTCGTGCGTCAAATTTTCTCTGCTTCGTGAATTACTACGCAGCTGACGTTTACTTTCTTTTAGAGGTATGTGTGGGATATATTGAGAAACATTCTAGCGCCAGTCTAACCAAGGTCAATATCAGAATCTCCCGCCTGGTTGTCCCTTCCCACCGGCACCAGGTTTTGTGAAGACTATACTTGGCCCCTGGGTCTTCTACTGGAAGTACAGCCATCTATGGAAGGCAAGTCGGTCTCATTTTGACAATGCGGTGCGGCCTAACGTTCTTGTTCCAGTACACTACGTATCCCATGAAGCCAGTGCTTCCTTCCTCATTGTAATATCTTCGTTCTCCCTGCTCCAATTAATTTCATCTAGAGAAAAAAGCAAATGTACTCTAAACCTATTTTTTTTAACGAATTGTTCAACGCGTCTGTTGACGCGTCAAACGTCTGATTAGAGGTAGGCATCGAGAGAATCATCAGGCTCTACATAGTACCAAGGTCACTGGACAGCTGAAGAGATCAAAATTATGATTCTATGAGTACGCTCCTTTTTATTGCGTTGTGAAATTCGCCCCGAGGAGCAGTAATTCCTCCAGGGATGGAGAGCTGTCTATGAAATGCGGGACGCCAGTATCCAAACATAAAAGATAGAAAATAAAAAATAAATAAATGAATACATAGTTGTGACGGGCAGACATTTGGTACAGTATGTGAACTACGAAATACTTTACATGGTTCACTGTAATCGAGTGCCTCAGCGGGTAAACGAACCCGTTAAACGGATATCCTTGATAGAGGCGCCAATATAAAAGTTGAAAGTACCACTGGGTACTACCCAGGTCTGATCAACAACATCCCAAGTACTATATATCAACCGTCAGCAATAAGTCGCGTAGGAGGAAGAGAAAGGGATGGAGAGAGAGGGTGTGTGTGTATGAAGAACAATGGTTCAACGTACCTCATCTCCTTCTGAGAGATAGTCATGCTGACAGTCTGACTCGCTCCAACGGCAAGAGAGATATCGTCAAATCCTCTGAGGACCTTATCCGGCTCACCAGCGGAGCTCGGAAACCCTAGGTATAGCTGTGGGATTTCCGTTCCGGCCACAGAACCCGTATTGGTTATCACAAAGGTGAAGGTGACCGAAGTGGAAGAAACAGTAGATTCGAGCGAGGAATACCCAAACGTCGTGTAAGAAAGTCCGAACCCAAACTCGTAGACAGGTGTTATGTCCTTGGAATCCATGTATCGATAGTCCAAGAATACCCCTTCGGTATAGTCGATCTGGCATCCGTTTCGATTAGGACTGTTCAAAACCGGAAAAAAACATCTTACGACTGGGAAAGGGTTTAGACCGTACACAATTTTAGTACCATACGAGTCTTCGTCCTATTCAAACAAATTAGGAAGCATCTCTGAGCTGGTAATGACCACCCACATCGTCAATGCTGAAAGGAAGACGCCCGCTAGGATTCACAGCTCCCCACAGTACGTCCACAATGGCTGGCCCAGTCTGCTCGCCTGGTGCACCCGCGTAGATAATTGCGGTGATGTTTGGATGATTATTCCAGTGAGTCATTGGGACGGGGCCAACTGAATGCACCACGACTACGGTGTTATTGCAAACCGCGGCCACGTCTTCAATCAGACTACCTGAAGAGAGAGTAACGTTCCATACACGATACATGGGTTTTCACGGGAAAAAGGCTCCTCACCTCCTTTGAACCAAAGATTTAAATCGTTCCTGTCTCCTTCATTCCCTTCAACGATTTGGTAAAATCCTAGTTCACCACTCATCCTTTTGAGCAGTGAATCATTAGTATAAGATTTCACGGTACGACAGGCGCCCCACTCACGCATTAGCGAACACGAGCGCGAGGTCTTTGCCCTTTGCTATAGCCGGACCTGCAGTCAGATCATTCGAAGTAATATCAGTCGAGATTGTGGCAAACGGTCCAGCAAAATCGGTTATGGCCTGAATCGGTGGTACTGTAAATTCAACATTATTCGAACCGGAACCCCATCTAATTAAATGGGAATAATCAGCAAAGTTCGGTAAATGAGCCTCAATTGTCCACTCGTACCCAATGGTCATCGTCCCAGTGTTGCACTCATTGAGACCTCCAGAACAGTCCAGATCAAGTTGCTGCGCATCATAGCCGACGACTGCGATAGTCTTGAGATTTTTCGTCAACGGCAGGCCGGCTGTAGACCCCAAAAAAGTCAAGGTCGACTCTAGAAGAGGAGACCATCGAACAGACTGACCACCGCTGCGCGTGCGATTATTCTTGAGCAAGACCGCGCTCGCACCACCGATCTGTCTCACAAGAGCAGTGTGCGCATCTGTCCGGACGTTTACATTTTCATTCAGAGAACCACTCCCGTCGGGGTTTTGAGCATCAAAGTTGATGGGAGGAAAGCCCTTTCAAACGCCTTTAAGAACTGCAGCGTGGGAGATAATTGAGAGAGGACCGACCTGATCCTGGCCCAGACGGAACCAAGGGGTCAAGATGCGTACTACCATTTCATTCAATCTCTGGGAGGAGCAACTCAGCTGGGAAATTTACAGAGCGAGATGTCCACTCACGGCTGAGGACACTTGTCCGCTGTTGACAGCAAACTGAAGCCCGACGAATACTCCACCTCCTGTAAGTGTATGTCAGATATGGTCACGGCTAGTGCTGAAATCAGCGTACCAATCAAGATGAAATCTCCAGGTTGCTCCATATCGAGCCCGGCGTTGGCATTGGCTGCGGCAGAGTCGTGTGTCGCGCCCCAATCAGAAACGAGGTAGCCTTTTCGATGGTTAACATCTCATAAATTCACGTTGTTAATGTAATTAGATACCTTGAAATCCTTCCTGCCTCAAAGGCCCGTTATCTCCAATTAGACCCGCGTTGTGACATGAAGACGTCCCGTTGAGTTGGTTGTAAGCGCACATTACGCTAGAAACATTCGCCTGTTGAAAGTAGATGAAGATTTGAGGGAGCAGATCTTGCGTTTGTAGCCTACCTCAACACCTTTCATAAATGGCCACCAGTACATTTCACGGAAGGTTCGATCATCCACATTCGCATTCAGTCCATACCTGTAAAAAAATGAATTTCGCACTACACAAAGCGTATTGTCCGCTCCCACCGCCAATGTTCCTGATTGTACGCAGAGTAATGTTTGACACAGGCCTGAACTCCAGTACTTTGGATACCTATGATGGTCTGGTATGCTCCTTCACCACTTAGATATGGATCGGGCCCAAAACTGCGCGGTATACTCAGCTCTGAACCAGAGCCTCACAATCAGAGAGACAAAATAGAGCTCACGCTTCCCATCCTCTTCCCGCCTTTGGATTTCGCATCTGCCAAGCATTGAAGACATATTTGAGTCTAAAACACATGTAGTTCCGTTAAAACGACATACCAGATCCACCGCGGGTCCTAAATGGACGTGGATACCTGAAAGAATATCAATTCACGGGTGTCACGTATCGGAGCTTGAGATATCATCATACCCTTTGCTCTGAATTCTTCGCCAATAGCGACCCCTCGAGCGTTCATCAGACTCCTGCTGAAAGTAGCTGCAGCATTTATAGCAGGGGGAAACCCAGTCACGTTGGTTCCTCCTAGCCTAACGCCTGCAGGACCGTCATTCATGCAGAGGGGAGGAATGGTAACGTTTAGGCCTGCGACAGTGAACGAACGAGATGGAGGAGAAATGTTTCCGATACAGCGGCCTACATTTCAAGTACCATTAGCGAGGTTTTTTGAGAGTCAATTTTTGGTTTCTAAAAACTCACTGCTGAATTGCCCTACTCCCCGCACCATCCCAATTTTCTCATCCATTGTCATCAGGTTTACTGTTTGAGTCGCGAGATCGATAGCTTCAGCCCATGATCCTGGTTAATGCTTGTCAGAACTGAAGATTGTATGGAATAATAAAAAAGGTGGGATTACGTTCGACGAAACCATGAGTTGATGGCAAGAAAGCGAAGACGGAGAGCAAAAGTGCTCTCGAAGGGTACATGTGGAAAAGCGGGAACTGAGAACTGAGAACTGATGGAACATTATCGGAGCTAATATAAGTTCAGTGCAGACAGACATAGAGTCACACAAGTCACATAACTTTTCCCAAATCTGGCCGATTCGCCACTGAGACATGTCGCTGCCATCAATTCGTATGAAAGACTGTCATTGTCAAGCCACTTCACCCACTTCCATTCAGGTCTTGTGAGTGCTCTGCTAGCGCAAAATAAGATTGGGCTCTCCAGCCCTCAGCTCCTGTAAACATCTGACTGGAAGCAACGTCGATGACAGATTGTGATCCATATGTTCAGGCAACCAAGTTACATATCATATTTCTCTTATTTCGAGGGAAATCGACATCGTCATTACTTGATCACTACATTCCTCTCATGATCATGTTATACTATCTTCTTCTTTCTCACTTCCCCCGGAGCCGTAACCCCGGGCAATCCCACTGCGTCCTTGCTCTAGGGCACCAGGGGCGTCTTGGCCAACCCGAGGGTCCAAACCTTGATACGAACGCGCTTGAAGAAATTGGCCTGGGTAAGAGTTTAGTTGATGGGGGACAAGATACGATTGATACGAGTTGATTTACCTGCAGCACTATTCTGTAACACTGACAGTGCGCTCTCTTGATTACGCGTGACGAGAGGTAACAAAGTTGAGCCCGGGGAGGATACAGCTTGAGTGCTATATTGAGCAACTGGCCCATATTGTTTTGCGTGCCGATATTTCCCCGTGATAAGGGAGAAAACTGGCCAGTCTCGATCTTCTTCCTGTGATTCATCAACTTCTACCCCATCGTTTTGCGCGTACTCGGCTAACAGTTTTCCGAAATTGAGCACATACTTTCCCGTCCAGCTTTGCTCGGCCCGCAGAGCTACCTCAAGTTCGTAAGGCGTTATGATAGGGCGGTAGAAATCCTAATATAAGGGCACATCAAGGGTATGCAAACCCAAGATGAGAAGAATGGCAAACCTTTGCTTCCACGAGACTATTTTCTGGACAGGCGACCAGTACGAAACACTCTATTTCCATGAAATTGGCCAATTTTGCGGGATTCAGCTTGCCGACGCTGATCGTGTAGCTTTTCTTGTGTGAGGCGGCGAGAAGAGTCCGAAGATGTTTAATTAACGGAAGATAAGACGCTGAGCAAACACGGGTCAAGGGGCTATTGGAGAGATGAATAAGTCATTGACAAAGCGTACCTACTCCAAGCGTTCCGACAAGGATACCAAACACGTCAGCATCGCGGCCTTTCTGCATAGTCGCATAGCGCCGCATGAGGAGTTTATTCGTTCGACCTGATTCCAAAAGACTTGTTTTAGACGTCGGTGAGTATTTGTACACCTTCGAGATGTCAGCATGGTGATTGAATAGGACGCAGCAAAGACCTACGTCGCATGAAGCGTGTGTCATCAAGAGATTCGTAAGACCCAGACTTTCATCCCCGATATAAAATATGGTCGAATCTTGAATTGTTTCAGTCATAAAAGGTAAAGAATCATTCAAGCTTGCGCTCTGAGATGACCCTGCCGCGGTGAGAGACAGAGGTAGAAGTTTGTCAGGTATCGGTGTATATAAGACCCGACTTTTGGAGTTCTCTAGCGCATGATGCAGTCGCGCAGCAATCTGACCTAATTGCAGTGAGTGGTGGAAAAAATAGTTCTTATTAAATGGATGGGCTCACCAGCTTGATGATTGTAAGCAACGTCGTGTCGGAGAACGACATTGTTACGGCGATTGGACGAGGACGAGGAACTTGTCGAAGCAAAACTATCAAGGAGGCTTGTGACGCAATGCTCCACATCAATGGGCTTCTTGCCAAAGACGTATATCACAGGGAGGCGATAAGTCCTGATAAAAAATCATCAGAAGTACAAGACTTGTTAGAGCGAATAGACGTACTGGCTCATGCAGGCATGGCCATAGTGCACGAGCGCGTTTGCATCGATATGCTGGGCAGCTACCTCATCCACGCAGCAACTTCAGGTCATACGCCAAAATCAGGAATCAGATGAGACTTGAAAATCCAGGAAGTTACAGAAGCCTGCCTGCCTGCCATATGAAGTGTCTGCAAGCACATAGAGCTCTTTATCTGGTCCAATGTTTCGTTTTAATCGACGGAATATCTGGACTGAATGGTGTAATAGTTCATCGGGGAGCTGTAAAGCCACCTAAAGAAATCATCAGACATCTTGTTCTCTAGGCACAAGCTCTGATTGCGCACTCGTTTAAAGTCCCCCGCCTCGATTTCCCTGGACGTTCGTTCGATTTCATAGAAGGCATCGAATTCAGCGGGAGATTCCAAGTTGTCTGCAGTATCGTCTACCTGAACTTCGATAGTTCGGGCGATAGCATCTTCTCCAGAGCCTGAAAACGCCGTATTTTCCATCGACATCGCAGTTGAACAGCAAGGTGTGCGGGCCGGAGTGTCAGGTGATGTCTCAGAGGTCACGGTCACGACGAGACAATTTTCTTTGTTTGAAATCCAGTTTCTAATCTCAAACTTAACCACCACATCGACGCGATGCCATCTAAAAAATTCTCTTCTTCTCAATCCAAACCCTCCTGGACAGAAGACAGAGTCGCGTGGAACAAGAATTGGGAACGTGAAAATGAAGCCCTCTTTGGCTCTGATCTCACTTTTTCTTTGAATCGCAACTAACAAGTCATCAAGTTGCATGATAATCTTCCCGAAGCCTTGTATAGTGGTGCAATGAAAGACTCACTACTTCAAAACGTTCACGTAATCCAAAGCCAGCTTTGTACCCTTCAGCGAGATCTGTCCAAAAAAATCTCCAAGCGATACGCCGAGGACGATTTCGTCCACCAATGGACAGAGGTCTGCACTCAAAAAGAAAGGGAGAAGTGGATCCTAGAAGGTCTTGTGAGGACCTGCGATGCTAGTCCAGACTTCGAGGCCCACAGGCGGTATTGCCCTGAGATTACCATGAGACGCTTGAACGTGGTTTCGGGTCGGGGCTTCCTCAATTTGATCGAGAAACTCACACTACAGGATATCGATAAGGTCCCAGACAACTTTCGTAGAGTTCCCAATCCGGTCTGGGAGGCGATGAACGACGGACGCAAAGACCCCAAGAAGGCAATCTATATTAGGCTAACGGATACCCAGAGGACCAGTTTCTTGACGTTTTTTGTCTGGAACACCCTTTTGGCTTTCGTGAGTGGGGTTACCTTACTTTTACTAAAACATTTGTTCTCATCAAGTTGTCTATGCAGTACGGAGAGAAAGAGGAGTATGGTTTGATGAAAACTTCAGGGGGCCGCAGCTTCCCTCAAGAGTTCAAGGAGTCCGCACAGGAGGACAAGGAATTGGCTCAGGCGCTCAAAGACGTATGCAAGGAAGTGAAGGCCACCCATGCTGATGCTCAGCGCGGGTGCATGACTTGTGAGCTTACAGCGGAACGCGCGGGGGTGAAGGTGCTGCTCGCATGTCAAAAATGCAAGTCAATGGGAAGATCTGTCTACTACTGTGGCAGGTGAGTTTACCGTTTGTCTTGCACTCACCTCTGTTACTGATAACTTTGCTGCGTCAGGGAATGCCAAGTAAAAGATTGGAAGTCCGGCCGACCGCCCCACAAGACCATTTGCGGAAACACCAAAGCACTTGCGGATGCCATCATGGGCGACAGTGGAAGCTCTGACACACAGACTCGGACGGAGAGTGGCGAAGGTGCTCGCAAGCCCATGTTCAAGAACCCCAGTCCTGGTTACACTCGTTCCCCTGCCCTTTTGCACCAAATGAAGATGCTTGAGGAAAATCCCAACCTCGACTACGCTCTCATTCGTACGGAACCGCATCCAGATCATGGTGTCATGCTTGCTGATCCTATGGGCAAACTCTACTTTCGAATCATGTTGAACCGCGCAGTGAAGAGCTTTTCTCCAAGAGAAGTGTGTCAGATGTATAATCTGCTCCTACCCATGGCTGAGCGGGCTCCGGGGATTGGCAAAGCTGGTTTGAAAAGGCAGTTGAAGAGAGAGTATAATGTCGATATCGATGGGTGGAACCCACTATTTCAGCAAAAGGCTGACGAGGAATTGAAGAAACAGGGAAAAACTAGGGAGCAGTCGTAACAAGAATTGGACGAGAAATGCGAAGAACTGATGAAATCTATGAAGCTTTAGGAGGATCGCTCGCGTCGACATTTTCTGAAATGATCTCGATCCCGTACGGTACGTGACGCAGTCTAAAAAAAATTACTACATAAGTATATAGTTTGGCCCGAATACTTCTGTCATATCCATGCTCAAAAGTTAGTTCTGAATTGGAGACAAGCCACAACCCAACAGTACCGGCATTGTGACCCTACGGTACGTACGTTGCCCATCATCTTTCGTGTACGTAGTAGCTGGGGGACATGTTTATCGCAGCTCAAATTTATTATTGCTGACTTGTCCTTTGTATCGATACGTCTGAAAATCAACGAGGTCTTGTACATATCTCACGTCTCAAATTAGTTATCTTATCTCTACGAATCGAAACTGAATATCTTCCCCGCAACGCAATAAGGATAGACGGACGTCTCAGCTCTATGGTCTTGTGTATCTCAGTGGTGTAATTTTGAGCTGGTGCTTACTTGCTCGTATAAAGGTATATTCCAATACATCTTTATGCTCGTTGAGCTAACTACCTTATTTTCCGGGCGATTTCTGTTTATCTGGCTAGTATCTGACTCTCATACGAGCAATGTTAAGTTGTTGTCGAAATTGTGGTGGTGATACGTATATCGGCAGGTGTATTTTATTGAGCTGAAAAGGGTTTTTATCTCATCCTGTGTAATATTTGGCCCGAGCTTGATCTTTTTATCATGCAGTACTCAGTGCTTGCTCATAAGCCGAGCTAGCAAAACATATCGGACTGATTTGACGTCTTTTCTGTGTAGGTTATTTCGTGTTCTTCATTCTGTCTCCATGAGTCGGCTAGGCCTTCACATCTGAGTAACAATGGACAAACCAGTGGTTTATGGCGAAAATTACTCACTTCATAGAGTGACTGAGACTGACAGCCTACAGGACTGACAATCTTGGAGGGTGATAGTAGGTTGTAATGGTTTATTTACTATCTGTTTATCCTGAGTAATCGCAATATGGACGTATGCGCCGTTCTTAGCCTGGTAACCAAGCCCTCGGAGGGTTGTTGTTGTTAAACAAGAAACCGAGGGGACTGCTATAGGCCTATGCCTGCACTTGCGTGGTTTTAGAGGATAGGATAGGATAGGATATGAATTATACTGGGGAGGTCCGATTCCCGAAGAGTAAAGTGTATTTGACGTCACGCGTATCGGAAGCATTATTCCCGCAGATAATGGGCTACAGACACTTATTGATCCACATTCCTCATTTACATCTCCCCCTGTCAAATATCCTATAGCGCCTATGTAAGTACACCGTACAACCTCAGAACGTAATAGAAGATCTCGTATACCTATAGCGCCTATGTAAGTACACCGTACAACTATAGGTAAGATCAATAAAAGAATGCAGAGACAAATATATGCACATACCCTCAGAACGTAATAGAAGATCTGAGGGATGTCTCGGCGTATCGACGTTTATATCTATGAAGAGGAGAAGGAAGAACAGAATAGGATAAAAGGGAAAAAGAATAGGAAAGACTCTCTGTCGACTCCGTAACCCCCTTGAAACTCTACGGAGACATACCTCGGAAGCATCCCAGCTTGAGGTATAATCCGATACTACAGGGCGCCACACTGAACGGTCATGTGTTCATTTACACATCCGCGTCATTCTTGACACTCCCCCTGGCGACCTGATACCACCAATCTAGACCCAACGCACTGACAATCCGGCGATGTTTGTCCTTGGGCAACGATTTGGTCATGATATCCGCGATGTTTTGAGTGGACGCGACAGGATGAATTGTAACACGTCCACGAGCCACATATTCCCGAACAAAAAGGTGACGAATATCAACGTGTTTCGAGAGGCTGTGACTCTTATTAGTCTCAGAAAGGCTCACCGCGCCCAAGTTGTCACAGAAAATGTCCAACGCATCGTTCCCTAATCCCAGCTCAACTTCGTCTAACCAGCTCCGCATCCAAAGCGCTTGTTGAACGCCCCGAGACATTGAGATAAACTCCGCTTCAGTAGATGATAACGCAATAGAATCCTGCCGCTTTGACGACCACGCAACCGGTGAACCATTAACGAGGAAGATATAACCGGACATGGATTTCCGAGTTGACTTATCCCCGGCCCAGTCCGCATCCACGTACCCAATCGGCTTTAACTTTGAGTTTGTTCCCGGCCTGTAGATGATCCCATACCGAACGGTGAAGAAAATATAACGGCACAATTTGATGAGTAGATCCCAATGAACTTGTTTAGGCGCATTCTGAACCGTCGAGAGGACCGCGCAGGCATAAACAATGTCCGGCCGGGTGCTACTCGCACCCCACCAGCAGCAGCCGAGAATTCCTCGGTAAGGTTTGCCTTTCATGAAAAGTCGGTCCTCTTCGGTTTGGATTTCGTTGCGCTCGAACGAGAAGTTAGGAGGGAGCGGGGTGAAAATTGGTCGAAGGTCGTCAATGATGCCGAAGTATTTGAAGGCGTTATGGAAGAAGGGGGCCTGGGAGATAGTGATAGAACCATCGTTGTGGTGCTCGATCGTCAGGCCGACTAAGAAGTTCTTGTCTCGAACATCGGTAAGGTCCCAGCCCGTAAAGCCATTGACCGTATTGTCGGCTTCTTCTTCGGAAGACGAGGCGGAAAACACGTCATCTGTATGTACTGTAGTGATGGTGAAATTGTGAGTTTTGGGATCGGAACGAAAACGAATGCACGGATCTGCGCGAGAGGACTTGAAGCCATTTTGCTTGAATCTATCTTCCAACTCCTTGTACCAGATGTGTCCTGCCTGCGACATACCATATAATGGCCTATGCATCAGACAGACCTTATGTTCCTCGCCTTTCTGAGTGAAACCAGTCGGTTGTGACATGTATACGGGCGGTTTGTCAGGAAGACGCCCGTTCAGATATGCCGCGGAGAAGTCCCATTGACGAGTTTTCAACTGTTTGAAGGCTGAAATTGAGATAAGTAAACGGACAGATTCAAAGCGTGCGACCATGGACCAGCTCTTTTGAAAATCCACACCCGGAATTTGCATGTCACCCCTCGCAACGTATCGAGCCTTTCGTTTGAGTAGGTTTCCCTCGCCATCAACCTTGACATCGTATACCCACATTCCTTGCATGACCCTTGCCTCCTTCGGCCGATCAACTAAGGTCCAACACCCTCGTTGACAGAGTGAATCGAATTCTTTTTGCATTGGTGGGAGCCAATCATTTGAGTTTTGCATAGCTTCCTGGTACGACTTTGGAATGTGTGTGTCTCCCCCTTTGATGGTGCTTGCTAAAACAACAACATTTGCCCATTCTTCAGCGTCATCTCGCGCCCGGTTTTCTTCCTTCTGGGATTCGAGGTGAAGCAATTGTTGCGCCGATGGCGTGCGAACCCGCGTTGAACGTCGGAGAATTGGCACTGGGGCAGCCGGTGTTATAGTAGGTGCAGGCGGGATGTCAGGTGCGGTTGGCGGAGTAGTTAGAGAGAGATTGGGAGGAGAGGTAGACACGCTAGGAGTGCCGTCGTCAGTTTCGGAACGGACCGTAATATCCGGCTCGAGGTCGGTATCAAAAATCGGGCCATCAGATTGCGGGGTAACCCCCGTAGTCCGTCGGGGAGATCCTTCCTCAAAAACAACATCCCTAACTGGATAAACTCCCCTCCTGGCAGGATCCCATACGCGATAACCCCGGCGTCCCAGATACCCAACAAATCGTCCCTCCCAGGCTTGCCGGCCAAGTTTTCCATTAACGCGGTCCAGATCGGTAACCCAAACCTTGCAACCCCAACGCCGTAAATGTGAAACATTCACTTTCCTCCCGTCCAGTTCATACCATTTCTCCCATGGGATGCGCCCCGGGTGACGGTTCGTCGGAATCATACCCCTAACATAGCAGTACGCTGACGATCCTTCTGCCCAGAAACGAGTATCAAGATCGGAGTCTTCTATCATAGCACGGACTCCGGAGATGATTGTCCCGTTTGCTCGCTCCACCTGACCATTAGCGGCTGAAGACGCCTTAGGGACTTTCTCGACAATAATCCCCCTCTCAGCGCACCAAGCATCCATCACTTTGTTATCGAACTCACGCCCCATGTCAACCCGGAAGACCTTGACTTTCCGTCCCGTCTGACGTTCGGCCATTTTGACAAAATCCTGAACATATTTGAGAATTGACTGACTTTCTTTGTTCGAGGAAAAGTACGGGAACGGTATGCCGGTACCGTCATCACAGGCGAGAAGCATATAGTTTGCCCCCCCTAGACTCCTGGTTCGTGAGGGTCCCCAAAGGTCAAGGCTGACGCGATCCAAGGGTTCCGATGCCGGAATAACTATATCGTCAAAGGGGAGGCGTTTAGCCTTGGCAAACAGACACGGTTCGCATTTTCCACATAGCTCATAGTCAGTAACTTCGAGTCCATCAACCAGACCGCGTTTAGCCATTATTCTGATCATGTTGACATCAGCGTGGCCAAACCGAGCGTGCCACATAGCTAGGGAGCATGGATTGGAGCGTGATTTTCCGGACGAAGCAAGAACAATCGTCGAATCCGGAGACGTAACAGGTGCAGGTAAGGAGTCCAGACTATCGACAACATTGACGCGGTATAGGCTATTGCCGCTCCGTTTAGCAGCAAGATGCCCGTCAATAATGCACTTTCCTGAAGCAGGGTCCTTGACCATAATTCTACCGTTCCCCCATTCTCCACGAAGACCCTTCCTATCCAACGCCGGAATGGATACGAGGTTCATTCCGAAGGAAGGGGTGTGTTTTGCGGGGAATCGTAGACAATTGATCGACCCCTCATTCGTTCTTATAGAGATCTCGGCAATGCCATGTCCCTCAATGTTGAAGGAACCTCGACTTCCTTCTTCTGCCATTCGTCCTACTGACTTCTCCGGTGTATAGGTGATAAATCGACGACGGTCGCGAATGCACCAGTGCGTCGCAGCACTATCAAGATATGTGGGGACGTCATGGAAGTTGCTTTCATTACGGGTAGGTACAGCAAAGATTTCTACACTACCGCCATCGCTCCCCCTAATGTTCAGAACGGGATCAATTTCGCCTCCCAGTCTGGAAACAAGATGATCAAGGGGATTTATGCGAGGGGGTAGTGCAGCCGTACCATTGAAATCCTGATCGTCAAAATGATAGATGGTAGCGGCGGCAATAGCAGGAGCCGAGCTTTCGGTAACGATAGTTGTGGCAGCGGAGGATGGAGCTGACGTCTTGACAGGTTCCATACCCTTTGGAGCTTTATACCAACGGGGTCCTAGCCCTTCACGTCCCCCATTTCTAGCCCAGCACCCCTTCTTAGTGTGACCATTGCGATTGCAATTTTCGCAAATGATTCCGCTGGACACGGAAAGTGCGGTAGGTACTGTGGCATGGGAGGTAGGGTTAGACGACTCAACCATCATGTCGTATTCAAGTAGAACACGCTTGAGGTCAGGAAGGGGACGAGCACCGTGGGTTTGAAGGATCCACAAATACTCCTTGGAGAGGGAGGTAAGGAACCTTGTACGGAGGTCTTCGTCCTGGATGGAACATCCAACGTCGTTGGCGGCTTTACGGAGCGCCTCCAGGTTCTTGAAATACTCCTCAAACCGAGTTCCCGGCGTGTATTTGAACTGCTGGATGCGTTCCTTGGCAAGAGCTTGTGCCGCAGCAGAGTTAGTGTCAAATTCCCCGGTGAGCTTTCTCCACATTATGTTAGACGCCATATCTTCGGTAACTCCAATTGACCTAGGGTCTTGGATATTCTGATAGATTATACCTGCAAGACGCCCGTCTCTCAACTCCCACTCTTCAACAGATGGAGTACGAGAGTTAATAGGCGTAGCAGTAGGAATGGCGGGAGGAACACCTGCAGTACTAGCGGGGGGGTAGGCTGTGCCGTGGAGCCGTCAAGATAACCGAGTAAACCGGTGGACCGGGCGACACTCTTCAAGTGGTCACGGAAACTGGCCCAGTTAGAGATACCGGTGAGCTGTCGGTCGTTGGGGAAGACGAGGAGATTCGGAAGAGAGTTGGGATTCGAGGACATTGTCGGAACTACGGTTTGTTGCACAATCTAGACAAAATGCGATTTCTGACTGCGAATCTGTCAAATATCCTATAGCGCCTATGTAAGTACACCGTACAACCTCAGAACGTAATAGAAGATCTCGTATACCTATAGCGCCTATGTAAGTACACCGTACAACTATAGGTAAGATCAATAAAAGAATGCAGAGACAAATATATGCACATACCCTCAGAACGTAATAGAAGATCTGAGGGATGTCTCGGCGTATCGACGTTTATATCTATGAAGAGGAGAAGGAAGAACAGAATAGGATAAAAGGGAAAAAGAATAGGAAAGACTCTCTGTCGACTCCGTAACCCCTTGAAACTCTACGGAGACATACCTCGGAAGCATCCCAGCTTGAGGTATAATCCGATACTACAGGGCGCCACACTGAACGGTCATGTGTTCATTTACACATCCGCGTCATTCTTGACACCCCCACTCACTCTAATTTTGAAGAACATAATCCTCAGCGTAAGTTACCGGTTTGTCCATCGTTTCTCGTATCTGAAGAACGATCCGACTCGTAGAGATAGAATGCAAAACACGAGAAAATCTGCACCAAGAAATTCGAACCGGTCAGCGCGTGCTCTCCTTGGTATGTACAACCGAGTCCAACATACGGCATGAGGACAAGATTAAACTTGCCCTAGATAAAGATGTTTCAAAAAGATGAGACTTTTGAAAACCCCTTTATATTACTCGGACACTTACCGACACACATCTCATCACTACTACCTCGACAATAACCATTGCTTGCGAGTGGGTCAGGTACTACCGACCAGATAGATTATGATAGCTCACCAAACATGAAGATGTGTTGAAGTATACCTTCATTTAAGCAATTAAGCACCGGTTCTGAGATACCAAAAACAAAACAAATCACCACTGAGATACACAGGTCCGTATAACCGAGAGATCCGTCTATCCTTATCTTGGGTGATGTAGGAAATTTTCAGAAATTTCGCCATCACTCTACTATGTACCACTTACATGTCCAAAAGGCGGCACAAACTAGAAGCACAAAACCTCCTTCATTGCAAAGTTTTCATCGTCAATCACGAGATAAGAAAACAGAACGAACTTACCACTCTCGTACAACTCAAAGATGCCTAACAGTACAAGATAATTGCTGACCGCTTTTTCCCCAATCAGACAGCTTTGAGCCTGAGGGTCAGCAGTGGGACCAGAACTGACTTGTACTACAAACGCGTGTCAATGCCAGTCTAGATCTCAAGAGGAAAAGGTTAAACTTACATTGATTCCTAACCCAGGCTACACCCACCGATATAACTGTGCCCCATGCCAAAATGAAACAGGCAATAATGATATATGCTATATGACGAATGCGGTCTCGCGCTAAGGCCCAAATTCGTAGCGATAAGATGACTAATTTAGACGGTAGGCAGAAGGCAAATCAGGATACTACATGCCGGTGAGTCTGAAACTTGAAAGTCCTCCTTACCCTCCGAGAAAGCTAAAAAAGCCAGATCTTCGGTGTAAATGAATGTTCCGCTACAAAGTGGCCGGCGAGAACTAACCTACCCCGGCAATTTGCAACCCTAGAATGCCCAAGCTCCAGCACAACATTTTCCTCCATACTAAGAGTTCACTCACATAGGCTGGCATTGAACATTCCGTAGCAGTCATTTTTGCTGTGATCATTAGGGAAAAAGACACCTATCAAATATAACCAGTGCTACGTCTCAGTGAGTCTGACTCGGAGCTTCAAGCCTGAACGGACTACACACCAAAATTCTGTAGAATCACGGTATCCAGTAAAGGAAGATATCTCTGTATCAGATACAGAGCACTGAACCATGTAAAAGGGCGCTTCCAGATGTGTTTGTACTCCATGTCCAATGTCAGACAATAGTCATAAATGAGTACAGTAGAAGAAGCGACTAGATTATTGTTTGTGTTAGCGAGACGTACTTTTTAATTAATGATATAGCAGACCTAGGAAATCCTACGCACAAAGGCCGAAATTTGTCGGTGGTAAGGGAATTTGAAGTGAAAACTGAGGACTTAGTATGGACATACTATGATGAGGTCCGCTGTGACGGAGGTTGTTGCCTTGTCTTCTATATCCAACGCCATTCCGTGAGTTCCTTGTTCGCGTTTATGGTTTAAGAATATTGGGTCTGCCTATCTGGTGTGTTATATAGGCCTGGGTAATCCCTCAGACTCCCTCATTCAACCATGTAATTGTGGCAGCTTTGACTCCGCATACAACCAGAAATGACATATAGCGGAATGTTGAGTTATGGGAGGATTCACTGGTTCGTTGATTTTCGGGTCTGCGTGCTGGGTCAGCATACGGGCGACAGACATCGCACTGGGAATGCGACAACACTCTATCATGATGAGTTTTAGAAATGGAGGCGTATGTGATAGGGTTATGGTACGGTAACGCGCAGTGCGTGGGATCACAACTACCACAACCCAAAACCAAAACTAAACCCAAAATCGTGTTTAGGTAAGTTAGGACGGGTTCCGCCTTATCAAATTTATAAAGGTGCGAGCGTGCTTGTCAAAGGTTACGCGGGTTCCGCAAGAATCTATCACTTTTAGGTTTTCTTTATCCACAGGAGCTAGGGCTCAACTGCTTTGACGTTCGACTACGATGTAGCCTAACTAGGTTTTATATAACTTTGGATCGCTTTTAGTCGAAGTAGGGGCGCACTGGCCTTCCTAACTCAAACCAAACTCGAAACGGACTTGTGCCAGTGACGAAGGGGCTAGGGCTCAACTTCCTCGTATGGACTTTGGATAGATCGACGAAGGGGGGCAAGGGCTCAACTTCCCAACGAAGATAGGACAACTTTGGTATATACTCGGTTTAGTTCACCACAACCTGAACCGGACTAACACAATGCGAGGGAGCTAGGCAATCGACCTCGACTTTCCAACTTTGGTATATACGCAGTCTAGTTCACCACAACCTTGACCGGGCAAATTTCGTAACTTTTCTTTTCTTTTCTTTATTGGCTACACAGGAGTTTTCTCGCTGGTTTGCACTTCTCAGACGCCCACTCCGGCAGATACTGAGCAAAATATAATGTATAGTGGGATCCGCACTGGGTAATCTCTAGTTAGGATACATACGTGCGGAGTATATATACCGTAAAATAATAAATAATATTAAAATCCTCAAACTCAAAATAGTATTCAAGAAAATGTTGAAACGTCGACTCCAATTCCAATTCCATGTAAACCGACCACCTGGATAGTCCTTCCTAACTAGTTTTCGTAGGATTCTTCCATTTCGAGTAAGAGGTCCGACGAATCGGATGGTTAAACGGATCGGCTAACTTGTCCAGAGTTGGGTTAGAGTGTCCTGATAATTCTTTTAACCTTTGGATATACTCCAGCTTCTAGTTCCGCATGGTAACCCGAGTCATAACTGATCTGGCATCGGAATGTCGGTACCGGTCCTTGTGAGCTATGGCCTAGCTCTCCCAACGTACTTAGACGTACTCTCAACAATTCCTCCGTTGAGTTCCGAAGTATCCTAGTTTCTCATTACATATCTTTAATGTATGTCTCATATATCGACACTTAAGTCATATCATATCATGTCATTTCATATCTTTGACTTTTCGTTCTATTTGGTACAAGTACTCAGTATCATCGAATAACATTTCGGGTGAGACCAAGTTAGGACTCGATAAGAGCCACTGGAATAAGTGCCACGTGTTAAATAGCCTCGCAGGTCTTCGATCCCTTGATACGAAGCAAGTGACTAGCTCATATATGAGACCCCTGGCGGTTTATGGGTGAGTCTGCTAACTTTCGAGAGTTAGGACCAAGTTCTCATAAGCCATCTATACGAAGATGTGTATGGTTTACCATCGACCAAGGTAAACATAGTTAGGACGCATGATCCCATCCTTGATTAACCGCATACATAGTTGCCTAGCTTGTTAGCTGACGACTAGGGCTCGTCTCAGCTCTCAAGTATACTTTCCTAACTTAGAAAGTCGTACTTTGGATGATTTCACGCGTGAACGCAAATTAATCACATCATCTCCCCCAAACTAAAAGTTCTGACCGTCCCCGGTCATAGCCTAACTCTGGGTCAACTCTGCGCATCCACCTCTAAGTGCCTAACACTATTAAAGAGGAACTTAACACGCTTTTACATTTCTGTGTTATCTCTTATCATATCTTGCCGAGTCCGGCCTACTGCATATTATTCGCTTTGATCCCGAGACTTGTATCAATCAAATTGGTTCGTCAATCAAATTGATCGCCGAACCGATTTCCAACCGACTGTATTAGCCACTTTGGCGTCTCATTTCTCTTCAAAGAGCAGTTATCATACTGCTCCTTGCGATATTGCTTCTTTGGAAGCACGGGATCTGTCACGGATTAGATCATTCATCGATCGGTGATGGGTATGGGTTAGGGTTCGAAGATATTATAAAGCCTGACTCGGTTGAAAATTTCGACCAAGTCAGTCTCTTCTTTCCTTCCCCCATGTCTCCCGCCAAACTCTACCTCCCTAACTCGAAGAAGACCGCCAACGAACTTGTCGAGGCCTTGGGCTTCGAGTTCAAGGAAGATCCGGCCCCCTCTTTCTTCGACGTCGTCGATTTCCTTCCCGAAAACATCGACGCGTATCAATACCCGGCTCTCGCCACTGACGATCCTTTCTTGGCCAGCAACATACCTCCTCCAAGCTTTTACCCAGCAAAGCTAGCCAAATGGTACAAGCCTGTTGAAGGTGCGACTGGCCTAACTTACGCCAAGGGCGTCGATCTCTACCGTGCCACCAACTCAATTTTCCGCGCGTTCAAAAGCGTGTTTGCACAACGGCAATCGAGCTTCCGAGAACGATCTGCACACGCGCATCGAATCGGCGTTGGCAGCAGCGCGTCCTGCCCTGGTATGTTCTTTATTTTCTTTGTCTCTTTTCTTATTTAGTCTTTTTATTCCCTTTTCAGACGTATATGCATCAGTTCTGGGCTTCGTGCACGAACTGTCCGAATTTTGCGGTAGTGATAAAGGGCATGGCCCAGTATCTTATCCTTACTTACGGCGATTCGTCCAAGCGAACGTCGCAGCTTAAGGGTTGGAAATACTCCGAGGAGGAGATGGAAAACCTCGAGGTATGTTCCAAATTGTTCTTTCACAGTATTCTAAATGACTAAACTTCCTTTTCATTCTTTTCTTAGCGGAAATTTCAGTTGTCCGACGACGAATACCCCGACGAACCCCCGATCCCACTCGATGACTTCCACATCGAGGGCCTATCTCTATGGAACGCCATAGGAGATAAGGCTAACGAGTGGTTCACCTTCCCAGGTCAGGTTTCTCCGCTCGCTCCCTCTTCCAACGATTCTTCGAAGGAGGAAGAGACGCAACAGCCCAAGAAGTCTCCCGCACCTCGTTACCAATCTATGGATCCCTTCGAGGAAGCGGTAGCTTCGAAGTCGGTCCCAAAGAAGGTAATTATTCTTTCTCCCTTTTGTATATTCATTCTAACTTATTCATCTTCCATGTAGCGGTCAAACCCTTTGGCAAGCAAGGGTAAGGGTAAGGCTCTCCCCGAGGTCCCTTCCAGATCTTTGAAGCGATCCCGGAATACCAAGGAAGAGGAGGACGACGAGGAGGAAAGCGATTTAGTTTTGGACTCAGAAGAAGACGAGTCTCCAAGTAAGTTTCTGATCCTAACTTGGTTCCGCGCCTTCTAACGACTTTTCTTTTCAGAAAAACGCGTCAAATCCTCCGTCCCCACTGCAAAGTTTGTTCTTCCTCCCCATGCCTCGCGTCGTACGCTAATAAGTACTCCTAGACGACGTACTTCTCGTCAGGTATGACCGTTTTCTCTCTAACTTTTTAATTTTTCTTTCATTTTATTTTTCTTTAGCATTTGTCTGCAGTCGTCATCAAGCCTGAGCCTGGGTCAAGCAAAAGGCCGGCTCCTGCATCAAGAGCTAAATCTCGCGCGGTTGCCGCAGCTCGTCGCAAGACTCCTTCTCCAGCGCCCTCGCCCCCTCCAAAAGGGAAGCGAACCCGAACCAGGGCCTCGCTTGGAGTTAGGGAGAAGATTCCCGCTGGATCTTATCAGCCGTCGACTACACCTATCCCGGGATTCGAAGGTGTTGCTGTCACCACCAAAGGTGACCCCCTCTTGATTGCTGAGCAGTTCGTCCCCGAAGAAACGAACTTTGGTGACGAGCCTAACTCGAATACAGTATGTCTTTCCGTTTAAATTTTTCCTTTCCTAACTTATTATTTACTCTGTTTCTAGAACGGTCCGAAGCTTAGGACTCAAGTTGCCCATGTCAACATCGACAAACGGCTCCTCGGCGTCGGTAGTCTCGTTGGAGTTAACAACTTCAACATGAACTACTCCGACATCCCAAAAATGGCCTATCCCCTTCCACAGGTAAGTAACATTCCATATTCTTCTCTTTTCTTCAGCGTCCTAACTTAGCATTTGTAGCCAGCTCGCCTGTCCCCGTCTGGAGTTGATCAGCGATGCACCGAATGCATTCGTTTGAAGACTCCCTGCAACTACGAGAAGCCACACGTTCGTTGTGGGACCTGTCAGTCCAATAAGACGAAATGTCTTAAGACCTTGGACTTGGAGGAAGGCTTGCCGGTCATGAACGCCATGATCCAGCAGTTCAAAACTGCTCCCAACAGTACGCATTTCTTATTTTTATTTTTAAATTTCTTTCCTAACTTCATTTTCTCTTAACTTAGATGCCCAATCTCGGTTTGAGACCGCTCGGGACGCTCGCGCTGCGCTGATGATGGCTCACGAGGCGCTCAACGCCCAAGTCAAGGCCATCGACCGCTTGACCGAACACTTCGTACAGTGTTTCGGTTTATTTTCCGACAGCATGAGCGATCCCATGATCGTTCTCAAGAGTCTGGGCTCGACCGCGGGAGACGAACCGGTGGCTCGCTTCTCCTACGAACACTTTAGCTTCCTAGCTACTGTGTTCGACTGGAACAGCCCCCTCAACTTTGGCAAGATTGACACCGGCGACCGAACACTTCAGGAATGGCTGGAGCTTGTCCGAGAGTCGCTCGACAAGGTTCCTGGGCCTTCCTCTCCCGTTCCTAACTCTTTCCCAACCGCTCTGCCCGATTCCTCGGCTGCTACCCTCCTTGAGGATAGTATTGCCAACGCAAGCGAATCAGTGGTAGACATCGGGATCGTGGACGCTGAGGGATCCGGATCGCGGGACGAGTCTTTCGCGTAGGCTGTTCATCGATATCGCGTGGGTCGAGTCGGGGGTACCAATTTCGTGGTACCTTCGACTCTTTTGTAAAATATTTCTTTTTTGCATTGTCTGGACTCTTTCAAGTATTCCTAGGTAAACGTTGCTAGGTTTCTTGCTTAGAGTATAATTTGTATTTTTTACTTTGCGCCGGGTGGCTCTTTTACGAGTCACCGAAAATATATGACCTTTTCTTGGACTTCCCGTGTGACAACTAAGCTAGGACGGTCCGAAACCTTCATTTCATAAGTTCCGAGTTCGTCTAACTTCTCGCACCCGTTCCACATATTTTTACAGCAATTATTTCTTTCTTTTTGTCATTTTTGTAGCGTTAATCATGTCCAGATAAGTAAGGAAATTCCATTCCCAATGCATGATTGTGCTCGAACTGCTCGGCTAGAAGTTAGGACCAATATTTGAGGGAATTTTGGAGTGTCTAGAGTTTCTGGACATTTGTTTTTCCAAATTTTCCGGGTCTCCTCCCCCAAACTAAAGATCCCAACTGTCCTCAGTTGCGTTGGTACGATCTTAGATGAAGAACTGGTTGCCTATAAAAGGTCCTAACAATTTTCCAGTTTTCCCCAAACCAAAATCATATCCCTTCGCGCATTATCATCTTTACTTGTTTTCATGCCGAAACCGAAAATCCTAACTCGAGAGAAGGAAGTTCATCCTTCTCTTCAGGCTATCAGCAAAGCATATGACGCTCTTCATGAGCATTTCATTGCTATCAGTCGGGTTTACCCTCGACCGGAGAAGAATCCGCCTTCCCTGACGAAGCAAAAGCGTTTCCGTCCGTTTGTGGAGGAATTGTACAAAGCTCTCGTGTGTAATCTTCATTTTTTATATTTGAATCCTCGTCCTAACTCCTTTATAGACTGAGAATGTCACTATTCGTGAACATGCTCGTGTTCCTCATACCATGCAAGTTCGGACTGAAGCTCTGGCGCTTTTTGAGGATTCCATTCCGTTTATTCCAAACACCGAACACGACATGCAAACTTCCCGTCTAACTGGGTTCATGAAACAGTTGGATGCTGCCGTGGTATGTTTTTCTTTCATGACACAGTGTGTCCTAATTCATTTCATTTATTTGTTATTCCATGTAGAATGAGTATGAGACCGAGCTCGAAAATCGTCAAAATACCCCGGTGAATCCAGACGCCTTGAAATATATTCGCACTGGAAAATCCAAAGTATGTCCAATCGTTTTTATTATTGCTCCGTCCTAACTCATCTTCCTCGTGTAGGCGACTGGTGAATCGTCTTCTAAGATAGAGTATGACTCGGACGAGCCTGTCAAGACTTCCAAGAAAGGAAAGAAACGAAAGGTGGAGAGCGTAAGTCTTTCTAATTTTCGCTTTTCCTTCTTTTCGTCATCTACGAGTTAGGCTGGTCTTTCGGACTCCATCCATGCTCCTAGTACGCAGTCTAGATCCGACATCGGTACCTCCGACTCTGCACGGGTTACTAGTACTCAAATTTATGTCGCTGACCTGCGGACTGAAACCGAAGGTTCGTCCTAACTCCCCTTTCTCTTTATGCATATCCCTTTTCTTTTCTTTCAATCTTCGGCATCTGACTGGCATACCAGCCGATGAAGCTCCCTTTTCTCATTCACTTGGTGCTCATCCTGGTGATGATCCGGCCGCGCTAGAGTACCTCATGGGTAAACTTGTTAGACTAGAGTTTGACTCTACCCATCCGGCTGCTCTTGAGTCTGCTCATGCTGCCCATTCTCAATTTCCTGGATGGTGTCACTATATGCCACTTCGTCCCGCCGAATTGGCTCGGTTGATCCAGTTCCAACGGTCTTTGACCAGGTTAGGCCATTACGAAACGATTCCTAACTTGCGTCACTTGGCTTGGGAGCGGTGTAACTGCCATGTCAGGTCTCCCTTTCGTGTTGAACCAATCCGGGCGGCAGAGGAGTCCTTCCGCCGGCAGATTCCTGTTCTTCCTCTCGATTGGCTCAGCCATAATTGAACCTTTTAGTCCACTTTTCTTTTTATTTATTCAGGCCGACTTTACTTCTTTCTTCAAGTCGTCCTAACTTATTTCTTATATTTTCTTTTTACTTTCTTAGCCCAGAAACGAGAGAGAGAGAATCCTATCTCGGTTCAACTGTTGGATGAGGTTGCAACTACCTCGTTGGGAGAGTTCAAAGATCTCCCAACTGGTGTTCTCAACTCCCTTCTCAATTACCATCGAGTAGAAGGTCTCCACGCTACCCACATCGCTCTTCTTCACCACGATCGTGCCAAGGTATCTCGACGCATCTGTGATGAAGTTAGGAAGGAGTTCGAAGCTCGTATGAACCTTGCAGACAAGTCTGAACCCGAAACTGGGAACATGGATACCGAGAAAACTCAGGCTATTATCGTTCCGACCTGTGAGGATGTCGAAATCAACAGTCCCACTCCTAGATCCCCTGTTGCTGGTCGAAGCGGTCATCACTCGGCCTAACTTCTTTTCTTTATATAACTTTTCTTAGCTTCGTTATAGGTCCTTTCTTTTTACCTTTTCTTTCGTTATAACACTGCATTTTCTTTATTGAACGACGGAGTTATCAAGTAGTATTGTTGTACCACCTTCACTTAACTGGCCTAACTTAACAATAACAATGCTTGTTCCGCTCATGGTCTAGAATGATTATATTAAGGATTCTAGTTTTCGTCTTCGGACGATCCCAGTTCCTGTAATTCATCATCTGATTCATCACCGTCCAGATTTAAGTTAGGCACCCTGTTAAATGCGAAGTCATCGTTCCAGATGTGTTCTTCATCATCTTTATCTTCAACAAGGGCATGCAACTGTTCCGGAGTTAGATCAATCAAGTCGTGAATGTTCTTTGGTAGAACAATGGGTTCATTACGAGCGACGTGAGGTATTACACGAAATGCGGCGACCTTCTCTTTTAAGACGGTACCATCCATTTCGGCAATAATATATGATCCTCCTTTTGTTCGCCGAATTACTACCATTGGTCCTTTGTACCGTAGATACATTTTCCGATCTAAACTCTTTTCGATTGTAGTGTTCCTAACTTGAACTAGGTGTCCAGGTTTGAAATTCCAATCTTTAATAACATGACGGTTTTTCTGTTCGAAAATCCTCAAGTTTCTTCGCTTCGTTTCGTCTACACGATCGATCATATCGAGTACGAAGGTCCGATGCTTTGATAATGCTTTGGCTCGTAAGCCAATGAGTTCTTCACGAGTTAGGACACGATTTGGTGTGTCTACTAACCATGTAGATTCAACAATATCGAATGGTAAGATAGGTTCGGCTCCAGTCACCAAGAAATAAGGTGAACATCCCAGACCGCGACGAGGTGTAACTCGATCGGCCCATAAAATGTGTTTTAGGAAGTAGAACCACTTGGATACGTCTCCCCCTGTAGATTTGGCTAAAGCTTGCCGAATATCAAGGTGAGCTCGTTCTATCTTTCCATTAGCCTGTGAATTATAAGGAGAAATTCGAATTCCTCGAATTCCGTACTTATTTTCTAGCCAGCTCAACATATTTTTCATTTGAGGTGCGTTATCCGTGACAACTTCGTAAGGACACCCCCATCTGCATATGATATCGTCGAAAAACCATTCACCCAGTGTCCTAGCATTTTCCTGTCTAAGAGCGCGGGCTTCCGACCAAGATGATAACGAATCTCGAGCATGTACTATATATTTACATCCATTACTTGCAGGAGACATCACCATCGTGTCAACATGTATCTTTTGGAATAGAGACGGTGTGTGTGTCAAGTTAGGAGGCGTTTTGATTAAACGCATCTGCCGGTTTTGACATGGTACACACGAAGAAACATACCAGTGTACGTCCTTCGCTACCTCTGGCCACCAGAATCGTTTTTCAATCAATTCTTGGGTCGCAAAGGATCCTTTGTGTCCCACACTATCATGCGCTCCGAAGAGGATTCGCATTCTCTTATCTCTATCAACGACTAACTGCGGCAATCCTTCTGAAGAGTTAGGACGCCTATATAGCCTTCCTTGATCAACAAAGAATTTCTTAGCTTTTCGTATTAAATTATCTTTTTCTTTCTGCGTCATGGTGGCGAACGAATCCAGGTTAGGATTGTCATGCCACTCTTTAATTCTTGGTAACATTTCATCGTAGAGGTTGCCTAACTCCGTCCGGTGTTTGACTGAGTAAGGATTTTCAGTATCGAACGTTCCATGTTCCTCTGGATATAAATCCTGAGTAAGCACCATCATTGGCATACCCGAATCTTCATACATCTGATGCCTTTTGAATTCGAACATTCGTTCTTCGTCAACATATGCTTGCAGGTCATCTTCAAAATCATCAACGCTTGTGGCATAGACATCCATAGTTAGGAAGCCACTTCGAGGATCAATTTTGTCTTTAAATTCATCGAAGTCGTATGGTAGTTCCTCAACCTGTTCTGCTACTGAGAACGGAATTGGTTCTCCATTATCTTCGTCATTATAGTCTTCTGGATTAATTGGGGGTCGAGCAGGTTGCCAGCCACCCGGTGTAATACGGGATAGGCCGTCAGATCCATGCTTGATTCCTTTGACATGTACTAATGCGAAGTGATACTTTCGTATATCTTCGATCCAGCGATTTATAGTCGCATTCGGACCGCAACTGGGATTATCTAACATGCCTTTAATATAGCTTGCATCGGTTTCGACAGTTAGGCGTCTACTCCCGTAAATTTGATAATAACTAGCTTCAAGGGCTAATTTTAATCCATATAGTTCTCGCTTAGCTTGAGAGAATCGTGCCTCTCGCTCATTTAGAGTTAGGGACCCGAAATAATTAAAGAATTTCTTCTTAGGATCCTTCGGGTCGAGTTGGTAAAGGTACCAACCTACTGCCTTGTACGAAGTATCGACAGACAAGTTAACATCCCATTCATAATTGATAGGACGTAAAGCTGGTGCTTTTTGAATTCCTTCTTTAAGTAACCTCATAGCTAACTCCTGTTTCGGTCCCCATTCCCAGGGAACATTACGAGTGAGTTGAGTCAAAGGTTCTGCTTTCTTTGCATAATTGTCTATGAACATTCGAAGCTGACCAGCAGTTCCCAAGAATGCTCTAACATCGCTTTTATCTTTGCATGCAGGCCCAAGTTAGGACGACTT